>JARVGQ010000804.1:10702064-10718470 GCA_031762355.1 Hypsolebias martinsi | reverse complement strand
GTGCAGCACAAGCTCAGGGTTGTAAATCTCATTACCTGAGCCTGCTGCCGACCCCCTGCCACATCATCCTGTCCTCAGTCTCTCCCATTATCAGCTGACCTTGACCGCCAACGTAGACACTTACACTCAATCAGGGTAGCACAGGGAGTGTGTGTGCATGTGCATGCTTATCTACCATATTTCAATCCTGATATTTAGAGTTCTGGCCAACTAAACAGGTAAATTTCAAATTAAATATATTTCAATGTTCTTGTTTTCTTGCAACTAGCTTTGTTTTAGTTAGCAGGTCTGCTAATAAATTCTACTTAAAAAGGAATGTACATTTTTTATGTACATATTTTTTGTGACCATTACCAACATCTATGCGGAAAATAGTATTTTTGTGCATTATGACATTACGTAAACCAAATTAGAATTGAAAAATTCAGTAAAACACCTTAATGAAAAAATAATTTATAGTCTACCACTCCAATGAACATTGCATTTTTTCCAATTTGTTTTGACTCATCATAGCTAAAATGATTTAAAAAAGACATTTCCTGACTATGTGATTCTTGTCAAATAAACGTTCGTTGCTGCTATAAAATTACTTGTTTGCTTACGGTATAATGGTCTAATGTTAAAACATTGATTTGTGACTTTGGCAAAATCTAACTTGGACAACTTTCCATCTGCTAAATTGACATAGCATTCTTAAAGCATTTAACAACTAAAGCTTTTCAGACTGGTATTTTTAAGCACTGTGAATTCCCAGTTGTTGGTAAGACATTACCAATTATAACTTTATAATGATTGTACAACTGCTCTGGTTCAGTCTGACACAATCTCTAATTAAATCCTTACTTATAGTGGATTTAATTAATGTGTTTTTTGGTGTTTGTCTATAATTTTTCTTGCTTTTAATGTTAAGTGCTTCATTATACAGTAGCTATGTGCTATATGAAATAAACTTCACGTATTTAAAGTATTAAAACATCACAGAAACAACATAAAACACACAATCTGACAGGGTAATGTTTCAAAAAATAATCTTAGTTTTCTCTTCCGCATTGACAAGAATCCAGTATATATGACTGAAAATAATCAAACGTTACCTTGAATGTTGCTGCAAACAATTAAGTACGGTATAGCATGTTTTGTCCTTTTGTAAAGAAACATCCGGTATAGCCTATCATAAGAAATAAGAAAACCTCATAACTGATCTTCTGAATATTTAGTGGATTTAATTAACTCTTATAAGAAATGCCTATTTGATTAATCTCAGATGTAAGTACAGTTGCACTAATCCACTAACAGCTAAAAGCGGAACAAATTTTTCGTTTAGCGGATTATTATTTTTGCTAACTTTGAAAAGTTTTAGCGGAATTAGCTTCTGCTAAATTAGGTCCACTTTCTGTCTGTTGTAGGTTTGTCTTGAAATGCCCATTCGGCACGCTATTGGCTTACTACGTGTACGTGACAAGATATGATTGGTCGACGCAGCTTCAACCGGAAGGTGATGAAGACGTGTGACGCAGACTGAGTGACAATCGTCTTAGCGGTAAGCAGTTTAGCATTAGTTTCTGCTAATTTATTTACCTGTTAGCAGTTTAGTGTTAGCTAAGCTAATTTTTTAGTTAGTGGAACATGGGTTAGCTTTCACTAACTAACACAAACACAAATAAGGCTAACAACATATTCTCTGATGAACAATAATATGCCATCATCAGGTCAAAAACAGCAGGTATTTCACTGTTTGTCAACACATTGTTGCTTTGGAGTTGTGTCTGTGTTAGTAAAACCATCCTCTCCGTATGACTGACAACATATGGGGGCTGTTTATTCCCACAGTTCAAAAAGAATTGACTTCTACTGTCATTGCTGTCCGGAAATTTGTTATTTTCTCAGTGGAGGCGAGTAAATCAAGCTTTTTAACAAGCTGTGAATGTAGTTAAAAATAAAGAAGTCTCTCTGTGGTCACAACCTTTTTCTAATTAACCAAACAATTAGTGAAAATTAAATTTAAAGGGAGTGTTTGGACATTCATGCCATGATGTTCTATCAAATAGTTAGCAGTAATTAGTAGCTTATCTGTGACATCAATCGTAGAACACATCTGCACTTTTACACAACACTGTTTCTTCTGTTGAAGTGTTGTTGACTGAACAACCTCCATGTTACTACAGGAATGTGTGCTGAGAAAATGTCAATACTGATGAGATTCAGCCCGCCAGGAGTTGAGTAAACTTTTGGAACAGACGTGCCAATTTATTTTTGAGCAGAAGTTGTTTTAAAATTCTGAAAACTATAAAATTGGGTAATTTTTTAGCTAGTCATTAGCCTAATCTGGCCAAAGACTTGTGACTTGTGTCCTTTTCTTCATGCTCACACTCTACGACTGATGTCACAACTGATTAATAATAACTATTGATAACTTTTTGATAAAAGGTAACTTCAAATTGACCAGACTATTCCTTTAAGCTGTAGTATCCAATGATGGACCTTAAGGGCCACAATCCTGCATGTTGCTCCAACACACCTATGGCTGAATTAACTCTTCACTTCTGTTAATCACCAATTTATTCAGAGTGTTGAAGCAGGCAAAAGTCTAAAATGTGCCAGATTGTAAACCAGGATCGGACACAACTGCTTTAAGGCTTTTAAAAATTTAAATGGTGTTTTACCACCTCTTCATCCTGTAGAAATGGACGTCATTTTCAAGTTGAAATGTCAATCAGCTTGGTTTAGAAAAGTTTCAGAAAAGTTTAGACATTGCTGTACTCCATAAGCAACAAGCAGAGATGGAGCACATCGGCTAACTACTTGGCAGGATTAATTACTTTGACATCCAAAGCAATAAACTTGGTCAGACTTTGTGAAACAACAATAAAGTGGTCAGGTCACACGAGGTGAAAAGTATTTTGTAGTGTAAATCAAGCTTGTAGCTGTTCTCGGCTACTGGCAGCACCAATAAAACAGACATAATGAATGTTGGACTTCTAGCGCTGAAGTCTAAGACTGTTGTCAGTTTTTGCCGTTGTTTGTTTCCATCAATATTTTTGCAACACATTTACTTGGAAATGTCACATTCTTATACAATAAAAACATATTACTCTACATGCCCTGATGCATGCTCAATAATCCAGGTAGAAAAATGTAACAAGGTTAAATCAGGTCCTCTGGATGGACTCTTCTTTGTTTAAATGTTTCGTCTTTTATCCAAAAAACTTCTTCAGATTGAGATCTTGCAACAAGCACGGACATAAACAGCACCTTCTACGAAGAAGAAGTCTTTTGGATAAAAGATGAAACGTTTCATCAAACAAGAATACCTGACTTAACCTTGTTGCATTACTCCACATGACACTTTTGTACTGTTAAGTTCCAGATAATTGTATCAGTCACTCACCCGGGCAAAGCGTCCTTCAACCAGCTGTGGTGTTTCAAAGAAATATGAAATAATTTAACTGTTAACATGTAAAATATCATTATATGAGAATGAATAAAATTAAATTCATCTATGTAAAGAAACTATGACGGTTCCGTCTGCAGCTTTGTCATTTTTTCACCATTTCCTCAACCCTTTTTTTGCTTCTTGCAATGCATTTTAATGAGTTTTCATGCCTGAAGCAGATTCAAGGCCAGAGTGAGAAGTTTTTGCATTGTGGTGTGTGTGTGTGTCTGCCACGACTCAATAACTCATATCCTACAACACTCTTGGCTATCACACAACCCCCACCCCCAAAAACCCGTCACTGTTCTACCTCTGTGCCTTTGGGGTAAGCAAGTTCACCGTGAATAATTTCACCACAGTAGCACACGGCAAGCTTGCCCAGAGGAAGGATCCTGAAAAGTACATTATGTCTACCCCGGGGCACGATTCATGGGCTGGTGACAGCTTCAGTCGTGTTTGATAGGTGAGGATGTGCACTGCAGCAATCACCAGTAAATCAATATGTGCCACAATAAAGGACATGACTTGGGGCAAAAGAGTTGCTGTGTTTTCACTTCCACTAATACGTACAGGAAGTAAGAAATCACCATTTCTAGTAGTATTTTCAAAAATACTAGAAAAAAAATGTGTATAAAAGAATTCTCCATTATTTAGACAATAATTTAATTCTTTACAAATGCCAATACGGTTTTAGGAAGAAAAACTATTTATATGGCTTTGCTTCATTTGGTTACTTGAAAATAATGAACTTTCCTGTAGTATTTTCATTGATTTATGAAAAGCATTTGACACAGTGAATCATCATATCTATAATGCTATAAAACTTTATAAGTATAGATTTCATGGTATTGTTAACAAACGGTTGAATAGTTATATTTGCAATAGGCAACAATTTGTTAGCTTTAAGGGTCGCAATTGTAACAGAGCTAAGATACTTTGTGGAGTACCTCAAGGCTCCATCCTTGGGACATTGTTGTTTCTGATTTACATAAATGATTTATCAAATGTATCCAATGTTCTTTCACCAATCATGTTGGCTGATGATATAATGTTGTTTCTTTTTCATTCACATTTTAATTCACTTTTGAAAAATGTGAATCTTGGCTTCAGTGCCTACGCTTCATGGTTTAGATTAAATAAACTATCTTTAAATCTAAAAAAAATAATAATAAAATCAAATTTCATGATTTTAGTGGTAAAAGGTCATATTTTAGAAAATGTACGAAATTTTTTTATGATGGCACTGCAGTGCGACAAGTATCATCAACAACATTTCTTGGATTTATTGTTGATGAGAGCTTAAGGTGGAAAGACCACACGAATTGGATTTGTAGAAAAATGCATAAATCAATTGGTATAATAAAGAACATAATGCTTGCTTACACTTTATTATAATCTGATGTACCCATATCTATCTTATTGAAATATAATTTGGGGAAGTATGTATCCCACAACTTTGCATAAAATTTTGGGTCTTCAAAAACATTTTGTTAGAATTCCAACTCAGTCAGATTATCATTGTCCTTCTGCTCCTCTGTTTAAGAATTTACAGATTCTTACTACAGTATTTATAACATTAGCATTTTTAAATGTGTATTTTTGTTTATAAGATTTAAGCAAGTCAAGAGTATATACCAAAGCATTTTACCCATTACTTTAAATCAAATATGCAGTTTCATTCTTACTTAACTCGCAAGAGTTCAGCGCTTCATCTTCCTAAATATCAGACCAGTAGAGGTCAGTTTTCTCTCAGTTACAAGGGGGCTAAAGTTTGGAATGATTTTTCACATTTGGTAACAGACAGAACAGACATACATTCTGTAAGGGTTTAAATGCTATTTAAAACTTTGATTAATTAAAGAATTATGATTGCAGCTTTTTAATTGTTACATATTTTATTCAGCTTTCCATTAATACTTTGTACATGTGTTTTTCTGCATGACTGTATCTCTAAATTTATCATCAATTTATTGTATTCTTGGATTGCATTATTTTTTCTATACTATTAGGGTGGAGGCTTTGTATAAGTACACTGGGCTTCTGCCTCTTCCTGCACTGCTGTTACTTTTTTTTTCTTAATATCGTTGATCTGTATTTTATGTGTGCAAAATAAAATAAACTAAACCAGTAACTCTGCAAGATTTTCCAACTAGAGCTGACTGATTATATCTTCTACAAATACATGATATTATAAAAACATGCAATTATTATCACTGGTTATGCTTAATCCACATTTTCCTCACTTCTTTTTTCTTAAACGTGACCCCAATGCTAATACTCCTGTAGAGCATTTTGGTTACAATCAACTCAACTGTGGGTGTTTATAGAATATAGAACCTATATAATACTCAAATATTATTTTACCGGCATGCAGTTTAAGTTAGCAAACTATTGCAATCTTTTAGGGATATTGTTATTGAGCACATTGCAATGAGATATATTTCCAACATTTGGTCAATCTATGCATTTTGTTTGACTTATTTGTGGTTGGGTCACAAAGGCAACCGGTCTATGAGGGAAAACCAGACACCCGTCTCTACAGCAACAATTTCTAGATCTTCCTGGGGGATCACAAGGCATTTCTAGGCCAGAGAGAATGCATAATCCTTCGAGCAAAAGTTTTGGGTCTGCCCCAGGATCTGCTCTCAGTGGAACGTGCCTGGAAAACCTCCAAAGGGATGTGTCCGAAATGCATCATGATCAAATGCCTGAATCATCTTAGACGACTCCTTTTGAGAGGAACAGCAGCTCAACTCCACGTTCCCCCATGATGATGGAGCTTCTCCCCTTTTCAATAACCTGAACCTGGCCACTCTACAAACTAAGCTCAATTTAGCCGCTTGACCCCTTGTTTTGTACATGATACATATCGTATGACCATAGTCGAGGGTTGGAATATAGAACAAACAACCTGTAAATCAAAGCTTTTCTTTTCGGCTTTTATCCCATCTGATTGGATCAATGCCCTTATTACTTCAGATAAGACCCCAATCTGTTGATCCACCTCCAGCTTGATCCTACCAGCATTCATAAACAAGACTCCCAGATACTTGAACTCCTCTGATTGGGGCAGAGGCTCATCCCCGACCCAGAAGGAGCATTTCAATTTTTTTCTGGTAGAGAAGCATGCTCTTAAACTTAAAGGAGCTGATTCTTCACCCAGCCTCCTCCCACTTGACTGCAAACTGCCCTAGCACATGATGAAGATCATGGCCTGTCCACACCAAAAGAGCCCCATTATTCACAAAAAAGCGAAGCTGAAACCTTGAGGTCCATAAAGTAGAGACAACCTTCTCCATGAGTATGCCTTGAGATCTTGTCCACGAGCATCACAAACTGGTTAGGAGACAAGGGATTATACTTATACCTTATACTCCTGCAGCACCATCCTACTAAATGCCTCAAAGAACACAGTTGTAAGCCTTCTCCAAATCTACAAGACACCTTTGAACTGGACACATTTGGGTGAAGATCTTGTCCACTGTTCCACAGCCTGGATGAAAACCACACTGCTCCTCTTGGATCCAAGGTTTGAAAATCAGTCAGAATCTCTCTTCCAACATTCTGGAAAATTGTCTGGGGAGGTTGACTGCTCTGATCTCTCAATAGTTGGACTGCACACTCCAGTCCCTATTTTTTAAAGATAGGGGCCATCACCCCAGTCTGCCATTCTGCAGGTGTTGTCCTGGGCCTCTGCATTACAATATAAATATATTGTGCAATCCTAATATCTTCTAATATTACAGCAGACCTGAAGATCTTTGTGCAAATGCACAAAATATTATAACATTCTTTAGAGTACTTAGAAATACTAACAATCTATAAAGCAAGTTGATTTAAAAAACTCAGTGCTTCATCTTTAAAGACTCATTTTTGAAGCAGTTTATAGACATTCTGAACATCTTCAAACACCTGAATAAGCCTGTGTGGAGCTCTCACAAGCTCAAATCTCTGAAGTGATGAAATTACAAAGACATTGCAGCATCTTTGAGCAAAGAAAAGTTTGGACAGCACTTAAGACAGTTTCTTTGCTTTGAGGTGTTTGAGCAAATGCCGCTCCAGAATAAGTTTTTAAAAAAACAACCTAATTAACGTACCTCACATGGAGACTCTGAAACTCAGCAGCACTAAACTGTAGACTTAAAAAATTCAAGGCAAAAAAAAAAAAATTATCTGTGAAAAGTTTTGAATAACTTCATAAAGTGATGCAACCCCCCCACAGAAATGTGAAGCAATTAAATTGTTTGAATAAACACACAAAAAGATGAATGCCATGCAAATGTCCTACATTAACAAACAGAATCAACATTAAGTAATGATCACAAGTTGATGTCATTTGCAGAAGAATGAGTGCAAATATTCACATCAGCCTGTCGTTGAGGACATTTTGCCTTAAAGGTTAATTAATTTTAAAGACAAATTATATTTGTGCCTTTTTTATTCTTTGTTCTACAAACTAAATGTGTATTAGAAGGTAAGTAAGTGTTAATAGTCAGTTCAGATGATAAAATATATTAATGCATCTTCTTTTTGTTTCTTCTTTCTATTTGTGGCTTCCTGTCACGCACGAAAATGCACGAACCACAAGTGTCCTTTTCCGCTCTGACTCATTCTTAGGTCAACCTCCCGGCATCTCGTCACTCTATTGTTTTTCCTGTATCTGCTCCATCAGAGAGTAGCAGGCCTCATTAGCGTTCGGGGCTCCTGTAGTGTCCCCGGGCCCCACAACCCATCCAGTCGACCTCCAGCAGCCCCCGTGGGCTCAGAGCCACAAACACAACAAATCACTGAAACAAAAAATCCCTAATGCCTGAATCTTTACACTTCAAAAACACAATTATGCTAATGCCAGGAATCATTTGCCATTCCAGCTCTGATTTAATGCGGCCTTTTAGTGGAGAAAGCTAATTAGAGGCTTTAATTAACATGTGCGATACAAACTGGAGAGCAGCGCGAAGGAGCCTGTCGATCACGGAGGCGCTCGGCGAGGGCGATGAAGCTGGGGAAGGGCGAGAACAGGAAGTCTAATAGCAATGCAAATGAGGCTGGGGAGCACCTCAGAAAGGCGTGGATCTCTGCTGCAACAACGGTTTCTGTAAATATCATCGTGACCCGTAGACAGAGTGGAGTCATCTCATTAACACAGATTGGAAGGTGTCGCAGAGCTCAGACGCGAGGGTCGACACCGACGCAATGCATCCTGAGCTTAGTGGGGGCACCATCATTAAAAACCTCAACAAAATGCAAGATTTCATTTGGTGAGCTTCGCTTATGTCATCCTCCCATGTATAACCACATCAGAGAGGACCATGCACCCTATATCAACCTTCTGCGTGTGGAATATTCCATAAGATTACTGCGTATGTTCTGCACAGCTTTTAATGTTTATGCCAATTTAACTGCAACATGTAGATGAGACTGAACTCATTAACACTGAACTCTGCCGCTCGGATTTTCGCAGTGTCGCTTTCCCTTAAAAAATAATTACAAACCGAGCTGCAGGAAATAGAAGAGTAAAATAGATGATATGAGCTGAAAATAGGGACAAAGCCAGGGGAAATAAGACTATTAACGTCGCAGCTTTTATTCTTTTTTTCCTCCACCCATTTGAAGTGTTTTTCTGCAAAGGCAATACATTTTAATAACCAAGATTAAGATATTTTAGGACTTTAGTCATTTTTCCTCTCTCATTTTACTGGTTGAAGAACATTTAAAGTTTAAATTAAATCATCTTTTTTCAGGGGAAGTTTCATTAAAATCCATTAAGCTGCTGTGTAGGTTGAAATTTTAATACTTGATGTATGGAACAAAAGATTTGCTGACACCGTTTCTTTTATTTTCCCTGGAAATGGTCTAGCAGTTCTTTGCATTTTTTATTTTGACAGTTGCATTCCTAATATGAGTCAATTTCCTTTCATTTCATTGCTTGTGGGTTTATTCAAGTAATGGGCTGAATTTAAATGCCATCAATTTTAGCTTTGTTTGGGCAACAGTGCTCATTATGCTTCATATTTTGTATATTTTTTGTAGTTTGTGATACCAGTGATGCAGGAAAGTCGCAGTTTTTGCAGCCTTTGTAAAAAAAAAAAATTAACCTGCAAAGAAGTGAAAAGGATAACTTGTAACTTTATTAATGAGTATAGATGGGGCATCACTGCTGATATTTTGTATGTTGCATACAGTGCAGCAGGTGCTAAGACAATGTAACACAATGATGGAGCTCTTTGGTCATCCTGACACATAAGGCAGATCATAACGCCCGATCCTTCCATCCATCACCTCAAGGATCTTTGTTATTAATGTCGAAGAGGAGACGAAGAACATTGAGACTCACCTGCATGTTCAGGACAGCCAGTCTTCTTCAGCTTCGGTCACAGGTAGCACTCTTAGAACATTGTGTTCTTTTGAGCTGCAAGGAGAACAAAACACCAGGAAGGTTCAGTACCATGGAGATACAGTACCTGTCTCGGTCTCATTAAATTGGAGTTTTTGACATGTTTTCAGCTCAGGTGGAAAGCTCGAGTTTGAACCAGCACTTGTGTTGCATGCAGTGAAATGCATTGCTATAAGTTCTGCTACATTTAAATTCATGTACAAGTGCATGGAAAAGGAAATCCCCTCCAGCGTGTAGAGGATCTTTTAGGTCAGTTCAGTGCCCACGCTCCTTATCTTCACCGTGTCGTAAAATCTGACCTGATAGTTTTTGTAAAATTTTGCTCAAACTAAAGTTTTCCAAAATCTGATTTTGCTGCAAGTATTTCATGAACTTTTAGCCTTTTAAACAGCAGTTAAACAAATACCCTGACAAAAAAAAAACGTAACTAAATTATGCCAATCTGTTCTGAATCAGGCACATTGCTTTGATTCTCTATTTGATTTTATTTCAATAAGTAGCAACTTTGGGCAACGCACTGATGAGGTTTACTGATGCACGATATTATCGGCATGTATCGTATCAGCCGATATTAGCGATAAAGTTAAATATCGGACACTGGCCATACCATCAAAATGACTCACCGATATAAAAGGTGCTGTTTGTATATCTGTTTTTGTATGACAACCTAGTGACAAGGATGCCTGCAATGCCAGCACAACGTTAGACATCACATGCGCCGTTGAGTTTAGATTCGTGAAAATTTATAAATTTGCACAGTTTGAGTGTTGTCATTGTGCTAGAGAGTAAATGTCATGAATAAATTTATTAAACATAATCCAAGTTGAAGTGTTGCATCATTTTCAGCCCCTTTTTGGCATCTTCATTTGGTAGCAGGTCAAACTGACAAAGACCATGCAGAAGAATGTAGTATTTTAATTCCACAGCAGAGAAAGTTATGTAGTCTCTCTGTATGTAGGTCTAGGTAATAAATATCGGTATTGGTATCGGTTATCGGCCAAAAATCCAATATCGTGCATCCCTAAGGTTTATGCTTGAATGTACTTAGAGTGAGAAAAATGTCTATTTTGTCACATTAGCCCTGCATGATGGAATAATTCAAAATGGCTGCCTGTTGCATTACATTTAAACGCACAGAAACCTGCTGAAGCAGCATCATATGAAAAGTTTATGCTGCTACTCATTCTATACATAATGTAAACACAAAACTATGGCTATTCAGTGCAATAATTAATTTTAGCAGCTATAATAAATTATTTCAGTTTAACAACTATTTTTTACTGAAGGTGGGTTGAGGTGAACACTAAAGGAGGAAGCACGCTAGCACAGTATTTGTTTGTTTTATGAGTATAATTAGCTAAAACTGACTATATATTGGATTTAACAGATTCTGTTTGCTAACGTCTTATCAAATACAACGTTTGTGACAATGTAAAGTGTGCTTTGCTGCTTTGCCTTTGTGATTTTGTGATTTTGTATTCTTACTGAAGCAGTGAGACACCAGTCATGATATTCCAAACAAGGTGCTCTTGTTCTCACTATTGAATTAGCAATGCAGTAACAGCGCTCATATTATGCGCTTCAGATTCAAGGTCAGCGACTATTAAGTGGTTATAAAATGTGTTTATTAATATGACACAGCAGGAACTTGTCTCCCAGAGGACACAAGAAGGAGATGACGGGGTGGATGAGTTCACACTAAGCCTTTGAAATCTGATGTTAAACCGTGGCATTTGTGAATTATTTCTACTTTACAGTTTGGCACAAACAGGATATTTTTTTCAATTATTCTATTTATTTGATTCAGATGCATTTATTAGTTATAGTTCAGCTAAATGCTAAATGCGCCTGAGAGGTCAGCAGAAAGCCATTTCCTCAGGAAACTTTTCAGACGGTTTCATTTAATTGACTGCTTCAGGTCTGTTTTATTCCATATTGATCGAAAACATATTCTACACCCGCAATATAGATCCACTTCATCACTAACAGCAGTAGAATTAGCAGAACCGCAAGGACCAATTGATTGGTAGAGCAAGCAACACTAAGCAGCTGTTTTGATGATAGCTGGACCACTTCCATCATTTTTAACCCAACGATGTCAAACGTGTCACATGCTGCTTTTCTTTCTCATATGTTAGTTAATGAAATATGTTTAATGGATTGTCAAGCAAATTACGGTAGGAAATTTGCAGCCATGTTCTCAGCCCATGGAAAGTTTTCATGGACTTTGACCAAAAATCAGTTTATTTAACAATGAGACTCAGTTTGAATTTGGGAATGTATGAAAAACGAGACTTTCTCCGAACAAAGAGCAAAAAACAGAGCAAAATTTGCACTCTTTCAGTTAACAGTATTTCATACCTCTCATAAAGAAATAAATATAATTCAGAGAGATGGAGCAGGAAAAAAAAAAAAAAAAACAAATGGAAGTGTTGCTGAGGCTGGCATCAGAGGGCCCTTTATAGTAAACTTGATTAAAAGAAAATTGCTTTCAAGTGCTCTCAGCGGGCTGGGAGGTTGAGTGGGTGTGCTCTTGTGGGTTTCAGGGTGAGGAAACAAGATGAAGAAATGCTTTGAAAGTGCCGGAGGAGGAAAAAAAGAAAAAGAAAAAATGAGACTGGTGACACAGTGGCGCAATATCTCTTATCAATTTAGGTAAATTTTCATATACATTCCACCTTTGTGAGATAAGGTAATTCTATTTAGTGTCTCTCTCTATAATAAAAAAGTGGTTTAGGGGGAAATTTTAAAACTTTAAACTGTCTTTTGATATCAAATGCCAACTTCCTGTTTCATATATCAAAGTGGCCGTCAGTAAAAATTCTGCAAGGAAATTTTTCTCACACAAAAGGTCTATTATATTTAAATATACTGTTTAGTAATTTGTCTTCTTAGTGGCATTCTTGTTAGTTTTCTTCTCTCATCATATTGTTTTTGATTTGTTTCAGATCTGCACATTTCCGTGGGCTTCTTTCAGCAAAACGAAGCAGGAAAGCACAGGCCAGATGTGAAAAATGATGTAAATGTTAGAAAAACTGTGCAGCACCAAACAAATGATAGTAAACTAACATAAGCTGCACTTTGTAAAAGGCTAATAAGATGCTCTGTATTAAAAAAAATCATTAATACAAGCAAAACGTAAGTGGTTAAAATGTATATATAATTTAGCCTTCTTTTGGGCACGTCTGCCATTTAGAGACCTCTAATACAGTATACGAGATAAGAATTTAAAGTATGTTTTTTTTTTTAAAACAGGCTAATGCATCAGGTGTGTCAAAGATGCATGGACAGATCAGAAAATTAATTAATTTATGAGTGGATTTTAGCTTGTTAGGTATTCACCTGACAGAAATGTCAGAGGGATGAGGTCTTTAATTTGGGAACTGTCAAATTTGTATAATTTATTCCCTGATAAATTCAAAAAGACATCAAGAGATCAAATACTGTTTCTGATTTCCATGAAACCTTCAGCTAATTGGTTTTAAAAGTGTGAATAATTCAACCTGTGGGCTTTAAAGCTGCCTGATTCGGCGCGAGAATAATATTAGGACTGCATTACTGCAAAAACTTTGTCAAATTTGTTTTTGATTAGACTTAAATGGATTTCTTCATCCCTGTGCTCATTATAGGGTAATGTCAGTCTAGTCATGAATAAAATAAAAACAGGAGCAACAAAGAGCTCTATGACGCACAGATGTTGCTAGTGTAAAAGTGTAGCAACACTGAAGTAACAGTGCAGTCTAAATATTGCATCACCATAAAGATGTGTTGAGCATTTTGTTACATCATTAATTCAGAGCTGTGACACAGACAACTAATGACTGAAGATGATAATAGTTTGTAAATTAGTGAAGAGAATACATGTGAAAAAGGTTAGTGGGTGATAATGTAATTGCTTTTGTCTGTGTTCATTTGTCCGTCAGTGAACTACCTCACGAGACTCTACACTGCCGGCAACGAATTCAGAAAACAATCGATGGCTGTCCAACTGATTAACACTTGGTGAGAACTCATTTTAAAATGGCTGCCACAGCTAATGAACATTAAAAAACAAGAATGGCCCTTTAGCTCTAATTATTTTCAGATACTGAGCTAAAATTTGGTGTGGCAGTAGCTAAAAGCCGTTGCCAACGCATACTCTGAGCAGTAACTACCGTATTGTTCGGACTATAAGGCGCACCGGATTATAAGGCACATTAGGCGAAACAAAACAGATAAGTCCAACTTTTTTCAACTCATTCACAATAACCACATACAAGTGGTTCGAGGTCAGTAAGCACAACCAGAAATACTACGTAAGGCGCACCAGATTATAAAGTTCACTGTCGATTTTTGAGAAAATTTAAAGGATTTTAAGTGCACCTTATAGTCCGAAAAATACGGTAATCATGTTTGTTTAAAAACTTTAAAAATAACTGTTTAAGTCAACACTGTTAGCAAAATATCTCACGGACCACTAAACAGGCTTTTAAAAATAAAGTAATCACAACTAAAAGTGATTAAGCTTTGAAGTAAACCCAGTTTGTGATGGCCACCACAGCCAAATGACCTCAGCGTACACCAATTGCTGCAAGTCAAATTTGGTGTGGTAAAAGCTGAACCTCATTCACAACACATACTCTAAGGTTATGTTCATGTTTTACCATGTTCCATATTATTCTGCGTGGTCATTCATATTTAAAATGCAACTGCAGGGGTAGCTTGGTCAGTGCTGCAGTCTCTAAATCCGGCGATCGAGCCCAGGTTATGCCAAGAAGGGCATCCGGTGTAAAACCAAATCTTCCATGAAAGTTTGCGTGCTGTGAAGAAGGGAGCAGCCGAAAGAAACTTACTACCACACTGTGTTTATATGAGTAAATACAGATGCTACTTATATGTTAGCATGTGTGTATAACAACAAGTTGTGCAATCAGAATCAAAAATATAATCCGACATGCTTCTTTGGTCCAGTGTTTACATTTAATCTTGCGTCTTCCAGCCAACTCTGGGGCGATGTCGTATTTTTGCAACAGGAGTGACATTTTGAAGATCAAAATAAATTCAAGTATCCATCCCATTAGTATCGATACAGTCTGACAATAATAATAGTAGTCCTGTCACGATAACAAATTTTGCTGGGCGATTAACGGTCTCAGAAATTATTGCGATAAACGATAATGTTGTTTGAAATTTGACAATAATCAGTAACTGTCAACTTAAAAGAAGAAATGTGTTAATTTTTGTGTGTGGTACCGTTTTTGACCACTGGATGGCAGTATAAGACTGTCTGAACCAAAGGATGGATAGTGAGGGAGTCAGCAGCGTGTCTCTTTAAGAAAAATCGGGGGAGGCCCCTTGACGTGACATGGGCTGTCTCCCTTTTTTCTGTTCTCAAAATGGCAGACACTCAGTGTGGTTTGAGCTCTTTAGCATAGCATTTGACAAAGTTTTTAATATAAAAAATTTGTAAACAAGTTTCAGCTTCTTTTTGCAGAGAAAAACAACTTTTTACATGAAGACACGGGTTTCAAACGTGAATTTTGGAACTTCAACAAGACACAGGATCTCCCCCTTGAAAGTGTCACAAAAGGTTTACAAGTTTAAAGTGACTAAATTGATATTAAGAGGCTGGACTGTTTGTTTCCTGTTATACAGAAGACATGAAAATACAATTATTTATCAGCAGCTCCACTAAAGATTTTGGGTTTACGATTAAGGTAAAGCAACAAAACTCTATAATTAACATTTAATAAAACGTAAAAGTCATCCTGACATTTTAATAAAAATTGTGGGTGCCCGAGTCTGGACTTGGCACACTTCCAATCATACAATGGAAAATTAACTTATTTTATTATGTAGGCTCATTTCTTAAATATAATATTTGCCTGTAAACAAGTTTGTGTTCATTTGACAAGTTTCTGAGACCAGACTGGCTCAGTTATGGGAAAAAAAAAAAACTGATTTTGTGCAGAGGTTTCCCCTTTTCTCCAAACTATTTGGTAAAAACTTTATTTTTACCTCTTTCTACTTAATCCAAAATAAAAAGAAGTGTTTCATTACATGTGTTCTGCACATATTGTAAATTTTAGAAGAATTGAGCATAACGTGTTAAAATTTATAACATCGAAACAGACCACAGGGTTCCGGTTTGGATCGAAAACCTTTTTTTTTTTTCAAACTCTGCGAGGCGTAGCTGACAAAAGCTTGTAGCGACTTGGCATTCTAGAGGAAGTGTAGCCCACAGACAGACACCGAGACAAGATGGGACACTTCAGTGACCACGCTCTGATGGGTAAAATCCCCCAGTCCAACAAACTCATCCCACACAATTGATGGCTGCTGTGACAACAGCCCTTCTCGTCACAGGCTGGAGAACAAGCTGTTGTGAAGGTCTGAAAATGGAAGATAGAGCCCAGAGGGGAGGCTTGATTTACAACCCCGAGTCGAGAAGGAAGCAGCATCGCCTACAAGCTTTAGACGGCCCTCCAGCAGAACCAGACTCCCTCAGCCTATCTGCCTGCCTCGCTTCTTGTAGACTTTCCAGTTTCTCTATGCCTGCCTGTTGACAGCAGGAAAGGGCTCAAATGACATACCACCTAT
>JARVGQ010000804.1:10671485-10682921 GCA_031762355.1 Hypsolebias martinsi | reverse complement strand
TTTGTTTTACAGAAAAGAGCTGTAAGAATTATCACTAGAAAGCATTACTGTCACCCATCAAGCACATTATTTTATCACCTGAAATTATTGAAGTTCCATGATTTCGTAGATTATAATATTTTATCAGTTATGTATAGGGCTCAGAATAACGCGTTACAATTAAATATCCAAATACATTTTGTTAAAAGACAAAGTTGTTATAATCTTAAGGGAACAGAGAAATTTGTAAATCCAAAATACAGAACCAGTTTAAAGGGACGGTCTACCTCAATCCAGGAAATTGGATTGTGGAATAGTTTGGAGAATGAAGTTAAAAATGCCAAGTCAATGTTTACATTTAAGAAAATGATCAAAACTGAATTGTAAAAAAATATATATGAAGTAGTTTAATGTGTATTGTATTAAGAGTTAGAAAATTAGAAAGAGTTATTCATTTTGTTCAGTTACTTGTAGATAATTGTTTGAACTGATTGTTAAGGGGCAGATATAATAAGATTTTTTCTTCCTTTCGTTTTCTATTTTGTATTCGTATCATATATGGAATTTTTTTGTATTATATTTTAAAATGAATAAATTTATAAATAAATAAAATGAACAAAATAAATAAATTAAAACATTCAAGAACTGCTCTGTATCTTTAATCAGACCAGAAGTCTCTGTTCTAACTGCAGTTGGACTGTTTTAGATAAGAAGGTTCATTCTCAATCATCCAGGTACCAAATCCAATACAGTAATTCTGTCAAGGAAAAAAAAAAGAAAAAGAAAAGAAACTGTCCAGCTGACCCAACTGAGAATTATTGGACAGTTTTAGATGGACAAGTTAGTTCTGAGTCAGATTTAACACGCTCCTCTGATACAAAGTTGAGTTAAATGTATGCATTACAGTAGTCCCTCGCTACCTCGGGGTTCGACTTTCAAGGACTTGCTCTTTCATGGTTTTTCAACAATTGTCAACTTTCCTATTACTCACGTGATTGAGACAGTATGGGAAAAAAAAAAAGTAAAAAAAAAATAAAAAAAAAAAACCTTTGGACAGGTGCCAGTATTTTGTAGTTTTCTTTCTATATGCCTACACTGTAACACCAGTCAAAAGAACTACATTACCCATAAGCCAATACTGCTGCAGGCCGCTGCTTTCTGCAGACATGGAGATCCGATCTGAACCCAACTTAATAGTTTGGTCTTTTTTATAGTGGCTTTGTTGCTCAGTGGATGCAGAGAGCCATACAGAACCAACAGAGAATTGGACCAGGACTACTTCCAGCCTCATCAGTCAATCTGATGCTGCTTGCATGAAGCCTCTCGAGCGGGGAGGCATTGCTTGTAGGTCTAGTGTCTTCTCCGGAGCTCACCTGAACTTTTTTCATCCGGATTCTTGTGGATAATTTGAACTCTGTGTGGTTTTGTGCTGGTTCTTCCAAGGTCCAGCTCTCTCTAAAAATGTCTGGTGCTCAACGGCTGCAGTGAGCCGATCAGGACCGGACCAGAATCAGACCAAGGCTGGTGAGTACCTCAGATAACTTTGCAGTACTGTACAGTACATAAGTTATTAAAATGAAAGTAAAAATGTAGGTTTAAGAGTTTAGAACATTGCGAGAGTGTGGGAAGGGTTTATAAAGCTTTAAAATATACCATATTTTTTGGACTATAAGGCGCACGTAAAATCCTTAAATTTTCTCCAAAAAAAAAAAAATCGACACTGGGCCTTATACGGTGCGCTTTATGTTTTAGTTCTGGTTGTGCTTACAGACCTCAAACTGATTTTATGTGGTACAACTGAACAATGTTGAGTTATTGTGAATGAGTTGAATAAAGTTTGACTTATCTGTTTTGTTTTGCTTAATGCACCTTATAGTCTGGTGCACCTTATGTATGACAATAAACCCATTCATTGATATTGCACCTTGTAATCTGAAAAATTTGGTAAGTAAATCCTAAAATTCCACCAGAACTCTCTTATATTTTTTATTTAAAGTTTAAAATTGTGTAAAACCCCCACACAGATTGTGCTCTGCCTCATTTCTCCAGCCCTTCTGTGGCCAACAACCAGGTCACATGGGCGGGGGTCCTGTAAGCCCCTGGACGAACGATTGTCACCTGGATTTTAACGATTGAAATTCCTCTTATCTGAGTGACAAATGTAAAGGCAGCAAGTGTGAACCGCTTCAGAATTAAGTTTATTTTTGTGTTTGCCTGTCCTTGTGTTCTTTATTCCCCACTAATCTCTTCATTGTTTGCCGATGTTACTGTAGTCCATCTGCTTTGAAATCATAAATTAACAGAAGGGATTACTGAGGTTGTTCAAATCTACGACAGGTAAGATATCGTTTGTGACTTTTTCACAAAGTTCAACTTCAGAAGATCTGAACTATCCCTTTAAAGCACACACACATGCTAGTTAAAATCCAATAAAACAGCGAGGTAATGGCAGCAGACTGCATCCAAAATATAACTTTTATCCATCTGCAGCTTCTGTTTTTATTTTATTTTCAAACAGTTGGTGAAAATCCGCTGCCATCATTTTTGAAATTTAATTTTCTGCACTTGGAGTTTGGTGACCTCACCGCTGGGTCTCGACCCCAGCTTTGAGAGCTGCTGCGGTACACGTTGTAAACGACAACATGGCGTGAGCGGCAGATGGAGGACAGGCAGGAACTCATTCACACACTGCTGATGAAATCTGCTGGCAACGGGCGTCATATCACTGAAAGAAAGAGAAGTGAAAAGATTTAAGACAAAAAATAAAGAGGACAGGTTGATTTGAGGGGTGCAGTTGCCATTTCCTTATTTATATTTAGACATTTCATGGAACGCATTTCACAAAAATGATCATTTGTTGGACCTGCTGTTGCTTTATTTTAAAAGTTCAGGCTTTTTAAGCGTCCCTTTTAGTTGAACACCTCGCTTGGCTATGATTAGGCTTTTAAACTAGACCACAGTTAGGCCAAGGAGAAGAATTAAACCTAAACTGTGTCAAGAAGTAAACAGGAAATGAGGTAAATTAGACTTTCTTGCAATGTTCACATGAAGATATTGTCTGGTTTTACCTCTGATAACGAACCAAAACCACTCGATTATGTTTAGGCTTTTAAACCAGACCAGAGTTAGGCCAATACATCCGAACTAACAATCTTCTATAGGCGTCAACATAAATTAGTCAACTTTATTAATAAAGCACATTTAAAAACAGCAGCTGTTACCATTAACAATAAAAATCAATGGCAGTAATTTAAAGAAAGAATAATACCAAAAATTAATTAAAAGTATCAAAAGAAAAACTGAAAAAACTCAAATCAATAAAATACCGACCCAAATCACACTGTGTTAAAAGCCAATGCACACACACACGTGTTTTTTAAAAGAGATTTAAAAACAGGAAGTGAAGGGGTCTGTCTAATGTTGAGGCGCAGATTGTTCCAAAGATTAGAGCCCATGACTGAAAAAGCCCAATCTCCTCTGAAAACAGAGTTAATCTGTTTTTTAAACCTAAAGTCAGAGTCTAAAACTATCCCGAGATTTACAGACTGCTGAAGATATGGCTTAAGAGAGTCAAGGTTTACAGGAACAGAAACAGCAGTAGAGCAAGGGCTAAACACAACTTCAGTTTTCTGATCGTTAAACTTAAAAAAATTGAAGCCGTCCATGCCTTAATGTCATCAAGACACTTTAACAGAGGGTGGATTGTGCATGAACTACTGGGTTTAAAGGGCAGATAAACCTGACCATCATCAGCATAACAGTGAAAAGAAAGACCATGTTTCCAATAGACCACAAAGGCAGCAGATAAAGTGAGAACAGAAGGTGTCCAAGAATTGAGCCCTGCGGAACTCCGCAGGAAAAAAGTGCTGAAGCAGATATTACCAATATTAATACAAAAGCTCCCATCGCTCAGATAAGAATGGAACCATTCTAATGCTGCATGTGTAATCCCAACCCAGTGTTCTAACTGCAATATGAGAATACTATACAGTATTAAAAGCAGCGGTAAGGTCCAGGAGTACAAGGATCACAAACTGACCAGTCATTTGCTACAAGAATGTCATTGCAAACACTTACTAAAGCTGCTTTGGTGCTGTGTATTAGTTTGAAACCAGATAGAAAGATCTCAAACATTTCATTCGCATTCAAAAACATTTAATTGAATAAAAACTATTTTCTCCAAGATTTTGGAAAGAATGGGAAGTTTTGAGATTGGTCTGAAATTTGAACAAGCTGAAGGGTCCAGGTTTTTAATTACAGTAATGTATTTACCAAATCAAATTACACTATGTTAGATGAGACAAGTTATTCACCGTATTTTTCAGACTATAAGGTGCACTTGAAATCCTTCAATTTTTCTGAAAAATCTTGTCCTTACTGACCTCAAACTGACTTTATGTGGATATTGTGAATGAGTTGACTAAAGTTTGACGTATTCGTTTTGTTTTGTTTAATGCGCCCTATAATCCGGTGCGCCTTATAGTCTGAAAAATATGAAACTCAGTTTTGTAGTTTTGAAAACCCGTTTTTTTTTTTTTTTTTTACAGATATGAAAATTTTAAGCTTTTATTTTTATCATCATATTCTCCTGGAAATAATTATGTAAAACCCAATAAGAATAACACACAGTTCAGTACTGAGTAGCAGTTTATTGACATTTACCATGTTTTCTTTTATTTTTTTAATCACTCATTTATACATATACACTATTCCTGAATTTAATCAGTAACTTAAACCCAAAGAGAACAATTTGATAAATTCTGACAGAATAAAAAAATACAGTAGGTGACTTTGTAGGCAGACAATACAAAATATATTAGTTTTTTTTTTTTCGATTTTAAATTAGATTATTAGACATTAAAGGTCACTGATCCAATTAGGATGTTTACAGAGGAGTGTTGATGTAAACAGACTTCAGGAGCATCTGAAACACATTTTATTTACATCTCTCCCAGTTACGGTACTTGCATCGTCTTTTTGCTCCAGCGGTCCTTCATGACAAACGTCCGATTTAAGTTGCTAAACGGTTTGAGGCATTGTGAAAAAGCGTTTATCCATAATTACTTTGTCCATTCTTGTCTGAGTAATTCTGCATCTTGAAATGTCCCTGAGCCACGACGTCTCTCAATGAGCTTTTTAAACCCTCTTGATGGCCGTTCTCATAATGGCTCCATCATCTAATTTGTGAATGCACTTCTAAAAAAAAAAAAATAAAAAAAACACCACTGATGGCTCAAGAGAAGCCAATTATTGATGTCTTGGTGTGAATCAGAGGAAAAACAAAGATGCAACCAGCCACAGTGTTATTTTTCTGGGGTGTTTTTCCCAACGCAACATAGGTCTGCTTTACATTCAGAAGCGTTCTTATTGTCAAAGAAAGAAAAAGCATGGAAATAATGAGGAGGTTTAGCTGTTTTTTACAGCTAAACCCACTCATCATTAAAACTCAAGAGAACTAAATTTACTTGGTTGCCATTAATTGGGAGTTCAAACAACCCAAGCGTACATTAGCATGCACATACAGCCTATTAGCTGACTGCACATCAGACTTGAATCTACTGTAAAAATATAGTCCTTACATCGACGTGATATGTTTTTCTTTTTCTAAGGCATGCTATTATAGAACCTTTCTGTTATCGAGGGCTGAGAATGTCGCCATGTGAAATTCTCCAACTACCCTTGCGCTGTGAAGGAAAGCTAAGCTTCACCTCGCTGTTGTACGTCAACGTCTTTGCCTGGGCTCAAGTAAGATTTCCCAGCTTGTCAGATGAAGTAATTGCAGAAAAGCCCACGGTTGTTTAGAACACCCGGAAAGAAACCGCAGGGGAATTTTCAAGCTCGCGGACAAACGGAGAAGATTTATGGCTGCGCAAATTAAAACTGCTCTGAAACAAACAAACAAACAAAATAAAAGAGCGGCCTTATGCGAATACTGATCCGCACTGGAAACTGACGCACTGTAGGTGCACAAACACAACTTTAAAGCTCCTGACAACCAACAATTAGGATGTTGGCTTACTTACACATTTCTGACTTACAATTTCGCTTCATCTCTGCTGAAATTAAATGTTAGGAAGTGTTGCACTGGATGCTACATATGCAGGATGAGTCATCAGCATTTTTTTTTTCCATCTCTTTGTTGGGCCAGATACTGGATTATGAATGTCCTATTGTTCAAAACAGATCATTAGAGCTACTTAAATAGCAAAGGGGACTTTAAAGGGCTAATTCAGATCTTCTGAAGAAGGGTTTTGTGGAGGAATATCATAGCAGTTGCAGATATATTCTTGAATGACCTCTAATAACCCCCCCCCCCATTCCCTTTCAACAAACCTAGAAAATACATTTACAAAGTGAAGTTAGAGCATATACATGTATATATCTATTTCTATATATAAAATACATTCTTCTATTTAATATTTGTATTTTCTTACACTAGCTTTGGTTCATATGATACATTTTTAGTTTGTTAAAAGGTTAAATGTAAATGAAAAAGTGGCACCTTAATGAATAAAGTGCTGAGGCTTTGTTACAAATGAATACCCATTCATACACGACCGAGTATGACGCCTGAATAACACGTGTTTTGTCGCCACCTGGTGGTCATCTATTGACACTGCATCTTTACGCTGAATTTCACGTTTCAGCTACATTTTATGATTTTTAAATCTCTTTTTTCCTTCATTGAACACAAAACAGAGAGGGGATTTTCTTCAAAAAATAAAAATACAAAAAATAGGTTAATTTACCTCCCATTTCAATCCACGCAAACGTCTAAAACTTGTATAAAATAAAACGAAAACCTTGACCCAACCAGAAGCTACACTGACATCAGCTGTGACCAGCGGTTTCCTGAATCAAACTCATATGGCGCGTAGTGTTTTAATTTTGTTTAAACTTCCTTTTTTTTTTTTTTTAATTGGCGTCTGGTGCAAAAACACCAGAGTAAGGCAATCAAATATGGCTATGATTAAAACACAAGTAAGGTCTGTGCATGCTCATGCAGCTAGTATTTCTGTACATTAGTCAAAACTCCTGAATTTCGCTTGTGATTTACAGCAACGTAAACACAATCTGTCTGCAGCGGTCGCCTCAAAGATCAGATCTGCTGGTTTGTTTTGCCTTTTAGTTTTTTTTAAGTCATACAGATGCTTCATTTTGGAGCATTCCTTCACCCATCAGAGGTCAAGCCGAGTTAAAATGTTAAATATGCAAATCAATGTTGACATCAGTTTGATTTTCCAGTGAGATGGAGGTAAAATGTAAACCCGAGCCCTCGTTTAGCACACTGGAGGTCCGACACCAGCGCACAGCGTAAAAAAAAAACTGCTTCAACTGGAGATCTTTGTTTGGATTTGTTCAGGTTCCCGTCTCATCAGTTTGCTCAGCTGTGTGTCTGTCTGGACTTTACGGAGTCAGACGTAGACGCCTTCGGGGTTTAGGCTGGACGAGACGCGGCTCTGCAGGGCGCGGAGGGCGCTGGGGAGAAGTCGCGAGGAACCGAGTCGTTTCAACTCCACGCCTGCAGAAAAAAAAAAGTTTTATTATAATCACCTGTTTGAGAATAAGATCAGTCACACTCTGCGACATCTCAAAATATCACGTGGGACAACTGTCAGTTCTGTATAATGGCTCATTCTGAGGATGACCACAAGATGGCAACACGTCCACAAACATGTAACAACGCAGCATGAGCCAAAAACAGCTGAGGACCTTTTTTTTAACATGGACCTTTTTGCATTATGTTTAGGACAGCTGTGTGCATTTTCAGCCTGGTTCTGTAGATACCGCTGCCGTTGTCCTCCACGGGTTGAGCAGGCAGCACCGTCACTTTGGTACCAGTCTTCTGTATGAACTGCTGCAGGTTGACCTGTCGGAGCTCTTTGGTCAGCTGGTCCAGCTCCTGCTCCTTCTCCTGCGGTGACAGCACAAGGCGGTGAGCACAGCTGACGCTACTGGTTCCGTTTTCTTCATTTCATTACCTCAAAGTGAGATGATATTTTAAGTAAAAGTGGAATGACGCTTTGCCTAGAACCTCCAAGTCATAAACCAGATTAGCTTTAAGATGCGGCTGCATACTTACTGTATTTTTATCTACTACAAGTATATACAAGTATATAAAGTACATAAAATTATAAGACACACTTAAAATAATTCAATTTTCTTAAAAAATCAACAGTGAGCCTTATAATCTGGTGCGCCTTATGTATTAATTCTGGTCGTGCTTACTGACCTCGAACAAATTTTAAATGGTGCACGGCGTTCAAAAATCTGTCAAAATGTTTTAGTTTTGCTTAAAGCGCCTTATAGTCTGAAAAATATGATATTAATCCTCTTTTTAGTCAGGCAAATAATGCTGTTAATGTTAATACCTCAGATTATAATGACCATACAGTTTTTTTATGTACAAGGAAGGATCCACTGAACATTTTTGTAAGTTGGGGTTTATGTTTCTATTGGAAATTGCTGAAATTTTCTTATCTTTATCCTAATTTTAACATTAAAAAGAGGAGAAATGGTCTGACCTGAAGGCTCTTGCCCGACTGGCAAAGTGAGCGCTCCAGCGCCTTGCAGCTGCTTTCCAGCTGTGCCGCTTGTTGGCTCTGCACCTCCAGCTCTTCTCTCACCTTCTGCAACTGCGCTTGAACCTAAAAATACAAAAACGACTTACAAACTTTAAAGGAAAGCAAGAAAAGGAGAAGAACTGTTACAATTTAACAAGCGCGAGAGATTTTAAAATGCAAGCTGTGCCTTAAAGTTTTTTTTTTTAAAGGAATCAGGAGCTTGAGATAAACTTTTTACTCCTCAGATTGTTAATGGAAACATCCCACTCTGCGTGCAGGCTGGTATGAGTTTATAAACCAAGAGAAACTGATTTGTACCTCCTCCTCCTGCACCTTCAGGTTGAGCTCAGCCTCCTGCTGCAGTCGCTCCTGCTCCAGGCCAGTTTCCATACTCTTAAAGAAAACGGCAAAAAAATCACCCCAAAGCTACAAACAAATAACCTGTTTACAAGCTCGATGAAAAAAAAGTTGAAACGTTCAGTAACTTTCAGAATGCAATGATTTTTTTAAGCAGCACAAACTCTTATATGGAACATGATAACTTACTGTAAATATTTAAAGGGAGAAATTGTATCATTTAAAAGAAATTATTAAAAAAAAATTAAAAGTCATTTTGGATTTGATGGCAACAACATCTCAAAAAGTTGGGACAAGGACAACAAAATGTAAACGTCAGCGATTTGACTAATAAACAGCTGAAGGAGGATTTTGTAACTAATTAGGGAAACTGTGAAAAGAAGTGAGTTTAAAAAAAAGCGTTATAGAAAGGCTGAATCTCTCAGACGTAAAGATGAGCAGAGGTTCAACAGTCTGGGAAAAACAACTAACACCTCTGAGCTTAAAACGAGCACCTGGAACCAATGAAAGCATCTGGTCTGCTGACCTGAGAGAGAGCTGTTGGACATATGGCTGCAGCAGATCAGTGAGAGAGGAGGGGGCAGAATTGTTCAGAGATTTAAAAGCATACAGAAGTATTTTAAAATGAATTAGAAAGTGAACTGGGAGCCAGTGAAGTGATGCCAGAACTGGCGTAATGTGCTCTCTTTTGCTTGTACCAGTTAAAAATCAGGCTGCAGCATTTTGGGCCAGTTGTAAACGTGCAACGGAGGACTGACTGATTCCAAAAAGAAGCACATGACAGTAATCGAGCCTGGATGTTATGAAAGCATGTACAGGTATTACAGTCTCATGGTTACCTTTGGACAATATGGGCTTCAAATTAGATAGTCACCTCAACTGAGACAAAACAACAACAAAAAACAGGATTTAAAAATCATGTTTACATGACTGTTTAGTTTCATGGAAAGTCCATTTTCACTCCCAGATTAGTGACCACTTGTTTCTCAAACGGGGCTAGAGAGGAAAAGTCAATACAGTAGTTCCTGATTGTGCCATTAGGAGCGAACAACATGACTTCTGTCTTCTTCTCATTAAAGTTTAAGAAATTTAAAGCCATCTAATCCCTGATGTCAACCAGGCAGTCAAGAAGAGGTTGGATAGAGCGTGCACCAGTGTGCTTCAGAGGGAAGTAAATTTGACAGTCATCGGCATGAAAAAGAAAAGGCATGCCATGCTTATGAAAAATAGCACCTAGTGGCAGCAGGTATAAAGAAATGATAAGAGGTCCAAGAATGGAGCCCTGCGGTACCCCCCTCCCCCACTGAAGATCGAATATCCACCCAAGATCCTCTTGGGTGAATCAGAAGTTATGAGCGGGATTAGCCAAGATTTATGGACATATGGCGCAAGAACCATAAAATGTCCATCTTGTATGGAAAAGGACAAGAAAATCTTTATTTTGTGGCTTTTCCCATCAGCAGAGCAGCGTTTTGTCTGATCCTCCAAGCAGGACAGTGCCTCCATCATGCCGGGACAACCCAATCCTGGCTTCTGTTGTTGAAGCTGCTGATCAAACATGAAGTCTGGATAATTATAATTTTCTAATGAGCTTTTTGAGACTCTTCTTTCCGCTTTTCTTTCATTTCACGTCAACAAGAAAACCTGCTGCTTTCATATTTTTATATGAATCTCAAAAGTGAGCCTGAAAAACCCTTTAACTAACAGAATAAAGCCACTGCCCTCTCTCCGTGAGCTGTTTTGGTGGTTCTTGTTTTTCTGCTTCGATCTTGAAGCCAGGAAGTTCCTTTTTCTAAAGCATCTCTGGAACTTCCTCCCTTTCTTTGTGTCCTTGTGAGGCTTTCTGCCTTCCCTCCTCCCAATAGCTAAACAAGACAATGATACGAGGAACGGATCAGAAAGACACTGCAGCTACAGAAATTTTATTAGCTTTGCTACTCGAGGCAGTTACTGCATGTTAACAATAAAAGAAAATTTATTGTATTTTTATTTATTCATTTGTAAACCTATAAATGAAGCATCTGAGTTAAAAGAATATAAGAAACGATGGAAGTATCCCATACAGAACTAACTCTGTATATAAGTTTCAGTCGATCTCAGGGATGACTTGCTTGAGCTTTAGGAAATGATTTCAGAGGTCAGGAAGTTACATCATTACAAACTCACAGGAAGTTGATGATTCAGTGTGTTTGTGTTTCTGAACCTGTTCATTTCCATCATGTAACAATAGAAAACAGAAGAAACCCTGGCTGAACAACACTACTTCATACAGCACATCATACGCTCGTCGACAAACTATTATACAGCAATCTATAGCAATGAACCGGACGAGCAAAGACCTTGTATAACCTTTGACCTTGATTTGTGACCTTGACCTTGAAGATGGAGTTGCTCCATCTGCTGGTGACACATATACAAACCGGATTCCAAAAAAGTTGGGACACTAAAGAAATTGTGACTAAAAACTGAATGCAATGATGCGGAGGTGCCAACATCTAATATTTTATTCAGAATAGAACACAAATCACAGATCAAA
>JARVGQ010000804.1:10651429-10665427 GCA_031762355.1 Hypsolebias martinsi | reverse complement strand
CATATATACACATATATGTATGTATGTTTTGTCCTTCATCCAAAGGACTTCATTAGTTCAAGGAGCCACAACAAACTCACTCCCAAAAGCAGCACACTGACATAGTAAGCCAACCAGTTTGTTGGTGATAAGATGGTTTCTGGGGCCCGCCCTCTCCTTCGTCGACTCCTCTGAGGCAGCCATAGCCAAAGTGATTAAAAACAAAGTTCATGCTCAATAATCCAGGTAAAAAAATCCAACAAAGTTAAGTCCGGTCATCTGGACAGTTTCTTTTATATTTTGTTGAGACGTTTCATCCTTCATCCAAATGACTTCATCAGTCCGAGGAGCCACATGGCAAGGAGCCATTATTGACTGCCATTTGCCTGTAAATGATAAAAAGTCCATTATTCAAATCTTGTTATTTAATAGTTCCTTCTTAGTGAAAACAAAGGCAAAGTCTGGCGTTTGCTTTTTCCAGTTACGCTGTCATTTCTTTCTTTGTGCTGTGACTAAATGCTTCCTTCAGTCACGCAATGACCAGAAACCACCTGAGGTTTCGCTCAGATGTTGAAGCTGTCTTCCTTTTTTCGTAATTTTATCGTACAATGTGGTTTTCTGATAAAGTAACCGAATCACATACTGGTACCCTCCTGTGTTTAAAACCTTCCCTGCAAAGTGCCTCGCTGGCAACGGTTCAAGTCGTTTTTCATCGGAATCGAGTCGTTTATCTCATTTTGCTGTAGCCGAACGCTCCATATTTCATGCTGTTTACTTTTTTGTTTTTGCCGTGCTCCCATCTTTCTCTCTTCTCATTCAGAAATACAGTTCATGCAGGAGTGTTTTCTAGATTGTTTGGGAAAGTGCACTTTTTGCTTTAAGTGTGACATTAGGATAATTTGAGATAAACTAATCTCAGTGAAATTAACGATTAAACTAAAAAATGTGTGCTTGATATTCACAAAATAGTCAAATCAGACATCTTAGGAGGAAGAATTTTTAATAGCTTGAGTATACCGTATTTTTTGGACTATAAGGCACAATTCAAATCCTTCCATCTTCTCAAAAATCGACAGTGCGCGTTATAATTCGCTGCACCTGATGTATGAAAACAGACCTGTTCATTGAAATTGCGCCTTATAGACAGAAAAATACGGTATTCCCCATGACTTAGGTAGCATATTTCTTTGTTTGTTTTGTTGATTTGTTCCTTTTTGCCATACAGCATTTAAAAAGGAAGAACAACTGAAAACGTGTCAAATTTATGACTCTTAGCTTGTCGTTTGAATAGATTAGACAAGTGAAGAAACATTTTTCTGCAAGGTTTTTCCCCTCCAAGGCAAGTTTATCCAAGTGGCACGCTGTATTACTTATGACTATTTTTTTAATTCGTTTAAAAAATGTTTTGACTCCACCACAAGCCCAAGTGTTTTACCATATGTGGTGAGGAGCTCATAAAGCGATCAGCGTGTTTTATTCTTTTCTCTCTTAAGCCGTTGGTTTCAGCAGGTCTGACACCAAACTAAACACATTAATCTTTCACCACAAGAAGAGACGCTGTTTGTCTGGGTTCTTTAATAGATTACTTTGGAACTTCAAATCCATTTCAGCTGTTGTTAGAAGAATGTAATATTCCTAAACAGTCATTGTTGTTGATTATGTCTGTTAGTGGTACGCCAGCTTAATATCCTGCTGAGAAAAATACCTTGCAGAAATAGTTGATTTATACATATAATATCTCAACGTGTACTGGTTTATTTTATACTGAGCACCAGAAGGGACATGGGGGATTTTTTTTTTAACTTTTGCACTCCCACGCAAACGTTTTTGCGTTCCATTGAAATACGTACTGTATGGTGTTACCTCACAGACAACAATGCTCCTCCCTCAAAGAAACTGGTCCAGATGACATGATTTAATGGAGTTTTGTTTTGAAATCAAAGATATCCAGTGTGTTCTCCAGTGGTAAAATTAGTTTCACGTTGGATAGCCTGATTTCAGTCATCTGCTTTGTCTGTCACTCAGAGGAGCGATGGTTCTCTTAGGGACCGTCAACAAATTACCAGGCTAATGAGCTTGGTCTGAACACCGTTATAATATTTTGGATATATTTCCAGAGTGTTTGTCAAAGCAGCACCATGTATCATAAGTTTTCTCAGTATATTTCTGCATGGTAACAAATCATGTATTTTCTCACCATTTAAAATCCACTTGTTTTCAAAAGTACTGTAACTTCCTTTTAAAGCATCAAAGTTCATTCAAGGATTCAAAGCTTCAAGATTCTTTGTCATTCCACCACATGTGGTGCATGTGGTGGAACAAAATTGTGTACACAGCGTCCCGGTTACATCCAACAAAAGTACTAAAATGTGTGTAAAAGAAAAACATTAATAAGATCAGAGATATGAACTAAGAAAAGCATTAACTAAAAACACACTAAGCACACACTTCCGGAGGGCTTCATCAGTGCCACCTTGTTCTTTTAGATTTTAAATGGTGAGAAAATTAATGATTTATTACCATGCAGAAATATACTGAGAAAACTTTAGTTATGATACATGGTGCTGCTTTGACAAATACTCTGAAAATACAGTAATTTGTTGACGGTCCCTAAGAGAACCATCGCTCCTCGGAGTGACAGCCTGAGAGCAGCTGTCTGCGTCGACTCGAACGAGGAAGTCACAGCTGAATCCACGGAGCATGAACGTGAAATATACAACATAAAATTAATGTTACCACTGCAGCACACACTGGATATCCTTATACATAAGACTGATTTCAAAATTCAATTCAGTTTATTTAAATAGCGCCAAGTCCCAAACTCCTGCATGAACCTCAAATACGGGGGTCTGTTCCATTGTTGCTGTTGTCTGTGAGGTAACACTATACGTATTGCGAGGGAACGCAAAAGGTTTTGCGTGGGAACGCAAAACTATTGCGAGGGAACATAAAGAAAAAGAAAATTCCCCCATGTTCCCTCAGGGGCTCCGTAAGTTACAGCAATTTTGGTTAAACCTTAAAAATAATTTTAAACATACCATATTGGGAGGTGTTGCTGACTCTCAACTACCACAACATCATTCATACCCATCTGCTCACTAAAGACTCATGTTCGGGCTGATATTTAATATAGGCTACTGTATTTATTTACATTTAGTGTTTTGCGTATATCTTGAATATTTTTAGCGTATCGTTTATCGTTTGTTTTGCGTATATCAGTGTATATCATAGATCCTTAAATAATGTTTCTTTTTATACATTATATTTTTGCTATTTTTGGATGTAACTGGGACCCTGTGTACATAGTTTCATTCCACCTCATGTACCACATGTGATGCGACTGACAATAAAGAACCTTGAACCTTAAACATCAATGTTTAGGGCAGTTTTTGTAAAACTGACGGAGTTATATTTCTTGTTTGTGTTAGTAAACTGACCTGGTACCCCATTTTAACAGGTGCAAGCAGGTGCCGTAAAGTGAGGAGAAAGTATCATCCTTATTTCTCCCTCACTCATATCTACTCCATGTATGATGCCTCGTGTGAGGCAAAGTAAGTGTTAGTGAGTGAAACATAAGGGTGACACTATCTCCCACTTTACTACATTAGTTTGCACTCATTAAAATAGGATGCCAGGTCAGTTTACTTACAAATAACAGATGAACTGATTTATTTACCCTTTAATAATCAGAACTCAGTCACTGAAGTATAATTTGTTAATTACAGTGAACTCTATCCTAACAAATGTATATTCACCCAAATGAAGAAACCAAACTAGTCTTTGAAGCTTTATTACAAAAATAATTTATTTAAAAAAAGATACTTATTTTATTTATTTATTTATTTATTCATTCATTTATAATAAAAAACACAAAACAATTAACATACATATAACGAGAAAAAAAACGCAAAATATAAAATGAAAGGCAGCAGATGAAGAAAAAATTCTTATCATATCTGCCCCTTATTCTCTGATAAACAATTCAAACAAACTTCCTTTAAATAATAAAAAAAAGAACAACTCATTAACTTCCTTAACCCTTTAACAACCACACCAAGAAAAAAACCTGTGAAAATTTTTTTCTTTGCATTTCTTTTACCCTAGGGCGATTCATAAACACAATCAATTTTTTTTTAACAGACCCTGTGGTTTTTGAAATATTGATATCTGCCAAACGATTGTTATGTCATTTAATGGTTTAAGTACATGATGTAATAAAAATACCAAGTACAGTAGATAAATTAAAATAAAATGCTAATATATAAAGAAATAAATAACAAAAAAAATGTCTGGGGCATTGGATACAGTTTATTTCTGTCAAAATGCCACAAAACACTGGTTTTAATTTCAACCGAGGAAAACATTGTGTCGAACAAGGAAATATTGCATTTTTAATTTTCCATCTTGACTGTATCTGTATTAAAGTGCAATAGCACAAAAATTCTCATTGTATATGTATATATATATATGTATATATATCTGTATATATATATATATATATATATATATATATATATATATATACAGTATATGAAATTGGATTTAGCAAAAAATAGCTGAAAATTAAGCTGCAAAGGCACTTAAGGAAGTGGAAGGAGCTGAAATTAGCTCAAAAATATGGAATTAGCTGAAAAAGCTAAATTTAGCACAAAACAGCTAAATAACAGCTGAAATAACAGAAAAAGCTAAAACTAGCTAAAACTAGCAAGCTGACATTAGCGGAAACAAATTAGTTAAGCTGAAAGTAGCAGAAATTACAAAAAACCTGAATATATCTGAAAACAGCTGAAATTAGCAAAAAATGCTTAAAAAAAGGTAGCTGAAAAGTTAGAACAAACTTAAATTAGCAGAAGAAAGCAGAAAGAACATTTTCTGAAAGAAGCAGAAATGAGCATAAAAATTAGAAATTATCTGAAAAAAGCTGTAATAAGCACCAAAAAAAGAAAAGAAAAAAAAAAAACAGCTGAAAAGTAGCTAAAAAGCAGAAGAAGAAAGTAGTGAGAGCACATTTTCATGAATTAGACTGAAAAAAGTTGAAACAAGTGCAAAAAATGTGGACTTTCCCCAAAAAGCTTAAATGATCATAAAACAGCTAAATAGTAGTTGAAATAGCAGACAAAGCTGAAACATACATAAATAAGCTGAAAGGAGCATAAAAACCTGAAATTAGTAGAAAGAAATTACAAGAAACAAAAAAAATGTTGTAGTTAGTATAAAGAGTCTAAAAGGAGCATAAATTAGCTGCAAAATGTTTTAATTTGCAAAAGGAAGTTGAAAGAAGCTGAAGCAGAACAAAAAGTGAAAGGAGCAGTAAAAGGTTGTAAACTGATGATCGGAAGGATGTAAAGTGAGCTCAGTTCATTTTCTATGAAAAAGTGGCAGAAAAGGCTGAATATTTTTTAAAAAACTAAAGTTGCACCAAAACCAAAAGTCATAGCAGGATTGTCCTGAAAGAGCTGAACGTTTTGATTTATGATTTGTTGAAATAGCATAAAAATTGTGGAACAAGAAATATGCTGAAAAACGTACGGAAGAATAATGGATCAGAATGCTTCATAAACATCCACACAAATATTTAAAAACCCTCCATTAGCGCTCTAAATGAAAAGGTTTGTTACATGAGTCAGTCTTTGAGCTCAAATTAGAATACCTGTAATTAATTTTCTTGTACTCAAACAGGAAGATTGATGCAGTGAATCGTCGAGACAGCAGCCAGCGCACTTTGACAGACAGGTTGGTTGTAGAAAAACTCCAGAGGCGCCTTTAAACAACTCATTTTCTTTGTTCCATCAGCTGCTCGCCAGCAGGAACTCCAAGACTTCACAAACTCAGCAGTCCGTCTGTTAAATTACAGCAGACCAGTGGGACTTCTACTGTTCCTCTCCCACTAACTGGTGCTAGATGAGGAAAAACATCTGTAACCATGGTAACTATACCCCAAAATGGTGGCTGCCGTAGCTTTAAGATGCTCAGGGGACACAAAAACACTAATAAAACCCATTGGTTTTGAGTTTATGACTTAAAATATTTTAAAAGTGTCAACAAATTACAACTAAATTAATAGCAATAGTCAAATTGATTGTTATTGTGCTTTTAGGTAGAAAAATGTTTACACCTCAGTCAAGGCAGGTACGGTACGTTGTCATTTAAACATCAATATTTAAGTTTCAAGTAAAAAATGTATTTGTGGCTGATGATTGCAATGTTTTACAAATATGAGATATTAAAGTCTAATTACCAATGTAACTGTGTTTGATAGTTATGGTTCGACAAAATACAAATTGTACTTTCAGATTTATTAAAAGTACAGATTAAATTAGAGTTAATTTGTTTTTTTATTAGTTTTACGACAAACTGAGAAACATTTCAATCATCCCTTTAAGATTTGAACAATTATACTTCAAAAATACATTTTAATTTAAATGCATGTTTAGTTTATTTGTTTATTCATTACTGTATTTTGTTATTGTTTTGCTTGTGTCTGTGTGTGTGTTTGTAAATTGGGGTGGTAGTAGCCGACAGTCGTCCCCAAAACATTAACTGAAAGGCAGCTTCCTTCTGCAGAACGCACCTAACTACTGAAAATTTGCAAATAAAAAATATTGATTTAAATGTTTCTACATATTATTTAAACATCTGGTCCTTTCAGTTGCTACGTTTTGCTGAAAATGCTGAAAGCTCCAAACGAAACTTGTTGTGCGTCTTCTATAAATGAGCCCTCCCACCACTGAGGTGTTCCTCTTCTTACCTTTCACCATATAGAGCAAGCAGGCCAGAACACATCACTCTGGCTGAGGCTCACTGATGTCAGGCTTGGAGCCGTTCCTTTGTTTCTAATTAGCCCCGGCTGTGACACGCCAGGCCGCGGGCCAACGCTTGGCATGAGGCAGCAGGACAGCCCAGCTGCCCCCGTGTCCTCCGCTCCGCCTCTGGGGAGACTCTTTGAGTCCGCTGCTGTCTAAACCTGGACCGGAGGAGAAAGGCAGCTCGCACCCCACATGACACCCTGTCAGAGGCAATCTTTCACGGCTAAACAGGAAGTCTTCATCAGCAATCCGATCATCTGTCCCTGCTGCCGTGCTCCACTTTTACACTTGCAGCCTGAGCTACATGACAACAAACTGTCTGACGAAGAACATCGTGCATAAATTAGCAGCATGAAAGGAACTGAACCCTTCAAATAGTTTACAGTAGTCCCTCGTCTATCACGGGGATTTGGGACCCCCCCACCCCCCTGCGATAAGTGAAAAAACGCAAAGTAAGGCTGCAGTAATCCAAGTTCGAGTGAACTTTACTGTCATCACTACCATCTCATGTGGTACATGAGATGGAATGAAATTATGTACACAAGTAAGTAGTAGTTTATTTTAGTATTTATATAAAGATATATATTAAGGTGTTTTCAACCCTTCCCACACTCTTGCAATGTCCCTAACAAATTTCTAAACTCTAAACCGTATGTGTCAAACTCAAGACCCGTGGGCCAGATGTGACCCTTGTTGACATCTGACCCCCAAGATGTTTTTTTTTTTTTTTTTTATGTAAAATACTTTTATCACTTTGATTTTCTTTCAGTAATCTTTGATCATGATGTCAAAAGTGCAACAGAGAACATCAAATGAGACCAATCAAACTCTTGTTGAGGAACCTGCAACCAAGAAAAGATGTTGGGTATCTAACTTGAGTTAATGTAGGTTCTGAAACCGGCCCTTAGTTTGACAAAGGTTTTAATTTTGGTCCCCTTTTGTAAGTGGGTTTGACACCCCTGAAATAGATGAGTACATTGTGAGTCACTAAATTTTAAAGAAGGGTGTGTCTAAATAACTGATTGAGCCCTCTGCCATTCGGTTAGAGCGTGTAATGCTAAAAAGATCCACCAGATGGCGCTGTGACAGCAAATGGAAGGTTCATGTTTCCCCCACTCCAACCAGGAAGTAAAAATCCAGGACATCAAACATTTCACGACTGTTTTGGGGTAAATTTTTAAAGGTATGGATACTTATTTTTACATATTTTGGAGCTAAAGGCATTACTAAATAGAACTATGACCCTTGATGCAGCACAAAAACTCAAACTACAGTATGTTTAATTTTTTTCATGTGCTTGACCAAATGGTTGACTTGTCAAATCATGGTAAAGGTAAATTTAAGCTAATTCAGTTCAGTTCAATAAAATTTATTTATACAGTGCCAAGTAACAGAAGTAATCTCAGGGCACTGAACAGAAACCTTCACATACATAAAAAGCAAGTTAATGACATTATTTATCTGATAACTTGCTATAAAATGAACTTACTCAAAACATCAAGTTGATCTACTTTTGTAAATGTGACCCTTTAAGTGTTAGGGCATCCTGAATATGCTGAAGGGAATTCTTACTCATTTTTGTTGCTTTATAAGTTTAATTACGTTACTATGATTAACACTGAGAAAAACCTGTAGAAATAATACTATTTTAATGAAATAAGATTAGCTGGTGTACTTGTACTACTAGCTCTGGTAGAAGTTGGTCATTATGATTTCATCTTTTTTAGCAAGTTTCACATAATGGACACTAAAGTGTTGGGTATGGTATGTTATGGGCATGTTAATAGAAAAAAATAATTGATTGTTTTTTCTGTCACCCAAGGAAATAAGAATAATGAGATTTTTTTTTTTTTTTTTGCCATAGTTTGTCTTGTTGGGGTAGTTAAAGGGTTAACCAATAAATATATTTGGGAACCCTAGCTGACCTAAAACAGGAATGGTTTTAGGTCAGTTTAGTCAGATTTAATGTAAGATAAATGGTCCTTTTGTACAGCATATGCCATTTTATATGTTTAAATCCACTTCCACAGAACTGTGTGCTGTCTGTTTCAACAGTTTCAAAGCCAGTCTCGTTCTAGTATTTTCTAGCGATGTGTGTTGACTTTAATTTTTTTCCTCCTCATGATCTTTATTTTGATTTGATTTGATGTTTATTTATTCATTTTAAAAGAACAATACAAAACAGTTTCATCAGATACTCAGATATTCATCAGATACAAGAATACAAATAGGATAAAATGAAAGGAGCAGAAAGAAGAAGAAATCTTATTATATCTGCCCCTTATTTCACAATTTGTTCAAACAATGATAACCTTCAAACTACACAACAAAATGAATAACTTTACGTAATTTAACTATGAAACACTCCACTTGCACATGCAAATTCTTGACATTAGTGATTAATTATCACTGAAGAATTCAGTTTAAATGGTATATAAAACATGAGCTGGGCCACTCCTGGTCTCGGTGGACTGAGGGTCTGCCTCATTAACTTTAAAGATGGAGGAAAATCCTGCTGGATGCTGCTCCTCGAGGACCACGTCCGTTTCTTTACAGCAGAATCGTCTTCACAGCTCTGATATTTTACGTGAATATGGGAATAGAGATTCAGTTGGATCCCATCAGGAGGCTTGACTCTGAAACCTGACCTCATTGTGTGAAGGAAATAAGTTTAGAAAGTTTGTCATCCAGTAACTGGTGTTACATGTCGCTGTGTCACCCATAAGTGGGGGGGAAAGAGTAAAACATAAATCAGTTTCAAAAGGGTTGGACGGACTTGTGCCAGTATTTCCCAGCAAGCAGCAGGACTCTTTATTTTACCTGCTGAAACATGCTGCAGGGGAAGATGGATGTAAAATATAAGAACTATTTAATGATTTTTATTTTAAATGTTTTATAACAGTAGAAATGTAGTTTCTACGAGATACCGTATTTTCCGCTGTACACATCGCATCACCCTATAAGTCGCATCAGTCCAAATATGTCTAATAAATTGGAAAATCCATTTTTTTTTTTTTGTTCATTTACCCTTTATTTATACAGGTAGTCTCATTAAGTCACAAGAACTCATTTTCAAGAGAGACCTGTATAGGGAGCAGATGGTGGGCGTTAAGGGCCTTGCTGAATGGCCCAGAGTGGGGCAAATGAGGGTGGAGGCAGGTGTGGGTGTTTCACCATTTCCACCCACATTTTGATGTTGATTGTACCAGGAATTTAAACTGTGACTTTACGATCACAGGCCCATCCTCTCTAGCTTCTGTGCCACTGCTCCCCCAAATATGTTGTTTTGTAATATACGTCGCATTTATTATGCGTCACCGCTGACAACCTGGAAATGTGGGCCAGTGTTGTGTCAAAAATCGTTTGGCTGCCGAATGGCGGCCGCGGGAGGACTTTAACAAGAATTAACACTTAAAAACAATTATTTGTTTGCTTGAAATTATAGTAAAGGTGTGTCTCAGTCTAACTTTTCCTTAATAAATGCACTTTGACGGTGAAATTAGCTACATTTCAAAACCCGATTAGCGGAAGTGGGCACGCGCAGAAGAGACGAGTCGCTGCACTTTTTAATTTTTTTTTATTTAACAAGATAACCACCTTAAACATTTTTTGTTTGCTCAAAATTATAGTAAAGGTGTGTCTCAGTTGAACTTTTGCTTAATAAATGCACTTTGATGGTCAAATAAGCTGCATTTCAAAAGCCGATAGGTGGAAGTAGGCGTGTGCAGTACGAGACAAGTCGCTGATTTATTCAAATTTAACAAGATAACCACCTAAAAATAATTATTTGTTTGCTTGACTTTATAGTAAAAGTGTGTCTTAGTTGAATTTTTACTTAATTAAAAGGGTTTTAATGGTCAAATCAGCTGTATTTAAAAAGGATTCGCTGCCTCGGTGTTCTGGGAGTGCGCAGAGGGAGGAAATCAGGGAGAAGGAGCACTGCACATTTCTTCAAAATTTAACAAGATAAGCACCTAAAACAATCATTTGTTTGCTCGACATTATAGTAAAGGTGTGTCTCAGTTGAACTTTTACTTAGTAAATGCACTTCAATGGTCAAATTAGCTGCATTTTGCCGGGGCAGCACAGTGAAATGAAGCTAATTTGATGGTTGCTCCAGGCGAACAGAACAAAGGTGGGAGGCGATGGCAAGCCGATTGTGTCATTATTAGCCACTTTTACCCATTACGCGACATGACAAAACAGCATGTCATACTACTCTGGTGCCATCTAATGGCTGAAAATGGTAGTGCTCAATATTGTCAGTCAGAATGAATGTAAACGGTCATATCTCAGCAAAAAATTGGTTTATAAATATGGGAAAAATACATAAATACATTGCTTCAGCATATAAGTCACAGGGCATGTAAATTATGCAACAAAACACGTGACTTATAGGGCAAAAAATACAGTAAGTGGCAAAATGTTAACTGAAAGCTCACAGTAGCAAATAACTAGCTAAAATAGCAGAAGGCTATCTAAATGCAGCAAAAAGCTTGCTATAAGCTAAAAGTAGCATATGGCTAGCTAAAAGTAGCAAAAGCCTAGTTAAAAGCTAAAAGTAGCAAATGACTAGGTAAAAAATTGTAGTTAAAAAAAAAAAGTCTAGCTACAACAGCAAAAGTCTAGCAAAATGTAGCAAAGACATAGGTTGAAAAAAATTTAAAATAGCAAGAAGCCCAGAGTAGCAAAATGGTACCTAAATGATAAAAGTAACAAATGGCTAGTTACAAGACAAAAGTATCAGGTGGCTCATTAAATATACCAAAAAGCTAGCTTCAACAAGCAAAAGGCTAGTTAGAAACTTAGAGCAGCAAAAAGCTAGCTCGCAAAAGCTATCAAAAAGTAGCTAAAGTTAACTGGAAGATTGCCAAAATACTTCCTAAAATCTAACAGTAAATAGATAAAAAAAAAAGGGGTTAAAAAAAAAGACTAGCCTAAAGTATTAAAAGGCTAACTAAGAGCTAAGATTACCATAAGACAAAAACAATGCAAGTACAATGAAGTATATTTCAAAAAACATTGTTTCTGGAGGAAATAAAGAAATCTCCAATTATGTCTATGGGGAAAAAATGTTAAGGAAATTTTGGTCAAAGTTTATGGACATTTTTAACTGCTATGGCTAAGAATGTTAACTTTGCCCATAAACCACATGTTTGGGTTAGTAGAAAGCTGAATGAGGAGTTGGGTGAGGTGGCAGCATGCAGCTACTGCTCCAAGGTCGCCTCAGCGTCTGTGAGCATGGCTGAAACGATAAGAGTATAAAAACAAGCTGCACACACTGCCTGTGGCAGATTCTTGTGACTGAGCTTCATACGTATATCTGCATAACCTGTCCTGAAAATCTGTCCTTGCATGTAAGAACCGGTTAAAATCTTCTCCTGTCATCGAGTAAGTGAGATAAAGAGAGAATATTTTTCTCCAACAAAAACAATTGTAAGTATACAAAAACGTATACAAGAATCTCCTCAGTGGGTTGCATGTTTTTTGATGTTCGAACGGCTGAAAGAGCTCAAACAGACGTAGCGAGAGCACAGAGTGAGTTGACATGAACGCTGACTCAGCATCCACGCGTCAGCCTGCAGATGCTTTGACCTGTAAACCTGAAGCTTGGCGTGTAAAGACACTAACCGAACTCCTCACTGCACAACTCCAACACCACCATCAGCTTCCTCGTGGAAACGAGTTTCGATTTTCTTCGCCCTCCTGGCGAGTTGCAGCACCCCGATCGCTATGGAAACTACAGCTGCGGCTCAGCCACCTCCACCTTTTGCTCTCTGCAGACCATTTCCACTTTCTCTGAATCCAGTCTCGATAACAGCTACTCGGATGCTGCCAGTGAATAAATAAATCATACAGCTGAGTGTAGATTAATTAGCATGCTGCGACACGGGCGGCTATTTTTGGGGCCGCTTCATTGGAAATGCATGCTTTCATATTTAGACTAGCTCTGCGAGTCGTGTCCACACAGTCAGAAGATGTGGGGAAAAACGCCAGATTCAGCAAAACCACATTCCAACGTCACTTGGCGATTCATCAAAAAAATTAAATCTTTGTGTGAGAATAAAGAAATTGTAGCAGCGCTGTCACCATTTCACACTGATTCACGTTTAATTAACAAGTCGTTTAGCTGAAAATTGCGATTAAAAACAGCAAGCTTAGCTTTACTAGAGTCCGTTTTTAAAGGGACGGGAACAAAATCAGAACATTTAAGACACCCAGGATGTGTAAAAAATGTAGAATTCAATAAAAATGAGGTGGCACACACTAGTTCATCCTTGAACAGAGCAATCAACAGAATAAAAATAAAGACAATTGCATATTGCAGTGCTGCGGAGAAGATAAATCACCACCGACTGTGCAAATTCCTGCTTTCAGACAGATTTTGCCAGCCGCTTGCTTTCAGACATGAGGAATATTACGCTGTCTGGGCTGTAAACCACCGAGCTAATCTTAGTTGTGACTCCGGTCCGCCTCCCCTGAAGTTTCATTCTCAGGATGCCAGAGGAGGGCAGAGTGACGAGTCAGGGTTTCTTATTAGACTTTCCTCAAACAAGCTGCAACTCATGGGGCAGACCAGTGAGAGAATGCCACTTGAAGCTCTTAATATCACAGAACGGGGCTGGAAAAGAAGAAAATCTTTTGAGTGAACTCCGAGATGCAAAATAAAAAAGGTTTAATTTCACACAGAGTTGAACTGCACAGTTCATTTCCTGCCATCCTGCTCTCTCAGCCCTGTGCTTAATTAAAGTTTAACCAACCCGCTGATTGAGTTTGAACTCCTGACACTTGCTACTTCACTTGCCAACTGCACCCCCCCCCCAAACAATCAGAACAAGACTGATGGACAAAAACAATATTTATCACTTCTAGCCTGAACCAATGTAATTATTTATTATCTAGGTGTCCCAAAAGGTTTTTAAAAGTCTTCAGCTGATCCAAAACAATGTCGCCAGAGTTCTGGTGAGAATCATATTTCTCCAGTTTTAGCTTCTCTTCATTGGCCTCCTGTAAAATTCAGAGTATACTGTAACCTAAAATCTTACATTTAATCTACAAAGCCCTCAACAACCTAGCTCCATCTTATATTACCAGTCTTATGGTTCTATGTTTTACACTGGCCCTGAGGTGTAAATGTGCAACATTTGAAAAAACAGAATTCAATTTGAAAAAAAAAAAAAAAAAAACCTTTGAAAAAATGGACTCACATTAA
>JARVGQ010000804.1:10638542-10651329 GCA_031762355.1 Hypsolebias martinsi | reverse complement strand
GTGCGCGCACACGCTGTCCATCAGCAGGACTTTTTTTGCTCTAAAATATCCGTACACATAAAGGTAAACCAGTAGTCATCAAAAGCCTAGAGGGCTCTTTAGCAAACAATTGGTCTAAAAATACTGTATGGGGAAAAAAATCCATAAATATGTCGCTTTGCCGTATAAGTCGCAGGATATGCAAATTGGGGGGGAACTGCGACTTATACGCCGGAAAATATGGTACATAAGAAAAATTGAATTACATTTGAAAAAACAGAATCACATTTGAAAAAACGGAATTCATTCAATCTTTATTTAGAAAGGTTAATCCCACTGAGCCTTGGGGACTCATTTACAAGAGACCTGATTTCTTAAAAAGTGATGACAGTGAGTAACGACAACAATAGACCGTCACAAAAGAGGCATGCAAAATTTAAATTTCTTACTTTTTGTTTTTTTAACAAATCAAAACAAAATAGTGACCAAAATGACAGTCACAAGGAAAAGTAGTGAAAAGAAAAAGAAAAAAAGAAAATAACAGCTAGATTATAAGACGGTGTAGAAAACTAAACAGTCATGATTCAAAAATTATATAAATGCTCTTTTTTAATGTAATTCTGTTTTTTTTTAAGTAATTCAATTTTTTTCAACTGTACTTCCATTTTTTTCTTAATGTGATTCCGTTTTTAGTTGTTTATTTATTTTTTCCGAATGTAATTCAGTTTTTTTCAAATGTAATTCAGTTTTTTTTTTTTGTTTTTTTTTTATATAATTCTGTTATTTTTTTCTTTCTTTTTCCAAATGCGATTCCAGCCAGTTCTGCATTGGCCACTTCCGCATTGGCCACTTCCGCTTTGGCCACTTCCGCTTTGGCGTAATGTAATTCCATTTTTTTTTTTTTTTTTCAAATTCCATTTTTTCAAATGTTGTTGTGTTTTCGTTGTATTTTTTTCTAATGTAATTCTGTTTTTACAAATGTTGTTCCTTCACACATTAGAGCCACCATAATATTTCCCCAACAGAGCACTTCACTTACAGACTGCAGGTTTACTTGTGGTTCCTAGAGTTACTAAAAGTTAAATGGGAAGCAGAACCTTCAAGTTTACTTTTAAAAATACTTTTGTTGTGAATTTCTAAATAAACTGTGTGGAACTAAACTCTTTGGCATCACACATTTCAATTAAAAAATAAAAAAACAGAACTACTTGGGGTGAATGGAGAGCATTTCAACACAAAAATTAAATCCGATGCCAGTTTTATTTATTTATTTATTTATTTTTTTTTTTTAAGGAAGTTTTGGCAGCAAAAGGGGGTCCACTGAAACAAGGAAGGGGGCTCAAACAAAACAGCGCTCTGTAACGTGTGTGTGTGCGCACATGAATAGTAGCCTGACTGGATGCAAACAATCCCTCACCATGGCAACCCTGCTCTGGCTTTGTCTGAGCTTTTACACACAGACTACCGGACTGATTACCGGGAACGGTCTGGAAGAGAAAACCTAACAGGCCGAAACAATTAAGAAGCAAGCCGTACCTTCCTGTTAGTTCCTCTTTGTCTCCTCTACGAGAAAACACCGAGGTGTGGTCTGCACCGGGGTTTCTTAAAGTTTGGTCTGGGTGGCCTCACATTTCGTCTTTAGAGCTGGAGCTGCTGTGATATTATAAATCACCGACTAAATATTTATCTTCTACCCGTTTATATACAAGGACTATCCAACTGATGGCCCGGGGGCCAAATCAGGCCCGCTGATGAGCTCAGTTCAGCCCAACAATGGGTTCATTTTTAAATAAAACTAGATTTTAAACTGTAAAACCAGCTTCATTAATGACAATAATTGCTAGATGTCCAGCCCCTGAGCTCTAGGTTTTCAGTAGTTGTGGCCCTCTGAGCAATTTAATTGAATAATCCTGTTGTAGACAAAACAAAGCATTCTATTATCTGGAGAGAAAAACCTTAAGCATACCGTATTTTTCAGACTATAAGGCATACTTAAAAATCATTTAATTTTCCGTATTTGAATCCTAATTAACTAATACTTAATTAAAACAATCATTAAAAGGTAAATTAATTGATCTCATTTGAAAGTTAAAGTACTCCTGTCTCACTCTGTGTGCATTCAGCCCTCTGTGGGGAGCAGAGAGCTCCAGGCCCAGAGTGGGGCAAATACACATTTTGATGTTGTTGGTCTGGGGGAGTTGAACCAGAGGCCTTCCAGTCCCAGACTCACCTTCTCTAGCCTCTGCACCACCACTCCCCCAGCAGAACAGAACATAAACTACACCGAGCAAAACAGTGCAAAGCTAACAATGATCACAACGGCAGCGAAAGCTAAAAGTAGCAGAATAGTGAAAAAAGGCTAAAATCCACAAAACAATAGTGATAAATAAAAGCTTAAAAATAGCATTCTAGCAGCTAAAATGAACAAACAATAGGTAAAAGCTAAAATACGCTGAACATTAGCTGAAACATTATAGAGTGGAACTGTTGCTAATAGCATAAGAAAACAAAATCAGATTTGCTGAAGCAAATTTTAAATAAAATAATACTGTAATGTTGAATGAATTAAAGAGAACTTCGTGTATTGTTATGGGTACAATAACATTAAATGTTTTTGAAAAGCACAACAGTTATAACTGTTACTAAGTTTTGTGTGCAAGGAAGCCATGGAGGCTGGTGAGAAACCTCCAACTCTCCAATTTGGAATTACAACTTCAAGGGTCGTCGAGGTTGAAATTTCTGACTCGGCTCTTGAAAATTCAACTTCTGAGCCCAAGTGAATGCAACAAAATTTACATTTTGCCTCTCATATTTCCAATTCTCAATCAAAAACCTTAGGGTAATCTTTGGAGATGGCATTAAAAAAAAAGAAAGACAAAGTTGGGGTACTATTTCTCGAGAACACATGGCTGTTGTTGACATAAGTGATTGTCATGTCGGGAGTGAATGGCTCAAATAGAAACAAGAACTGCTAACATCAGCAGGCGTTTCAATTACGAGCACATAAAATTTGATTTTGACCCTCGTCCTGAGACGAGATGTCCCTTTTCTTAATGGTGCATCCTGCAGACTCAGTGATCCTCACCTTTAGAGTAATACACTCCTGACTTTGTGCCTTTGGACTTGGCTCACCGCCTTCTTTGACAGTAATAAACCACCACCCCCCAACCCCTTTGGTCACGTCTACTGCAATCTTTAAATTGCCTCTTTCGGCGTGTGTCGTCTATTTTTCTCCTTCTAGCTCAGATATAGTTAAACACCGTCATCAGCTGAAGACAAAGACGAGGCTGCAGGTTCAGAAGAGGCTGAGCAAAGAGCTTCAGAATGCACTGAATATACCGTCACCCATCTATTCTGGGAAACCCAACTTACGGCTTCACCCTGCACAAGCACGCAGCAGCAATCACCATGCAAAGGAGATAAAAGCAAAATCTTTAAAAAGTTCAAACTAATCAGATTGGGGAGGACAATAAGCCTAAAGCTGGTGGATTAGCTGGCCATGTGGTGGTGGGAGGGTGGAGGTGTCTGCTGAAAGATTTAAACTGGACTAGATTTATTCCGTTCAGTCCAAGTTGAGGTGTTTTCCATCGCAGAAGCACGAGCCTGATCTTAGAGGCAAATATGTTAGTTTGCTATAATTAATTTAAATCAATCCACACATGGATGAATAATCTCTTCAGGAACATCCAGAGAATAAATTGTCAGTTCAAGAACCAAAATCAGACAAAATTAGTAGAAATGTTGGTGTATGGAAGAAAAGTTTGTTTATTCTGGATTTTGTTTTATATATGAACATGTGTTTTTCACTAAAAAAAATCCATTATTAACAAATGTATGGACACATTTTATTGGTTTGCTGGAATCATGCATGGCATATTCTGAAAATCTAATAGATTTTGGCTATAGAAGACACTGGGCATTATTTAGTAAACCCTTTAATTTAATATTAAAATGACTTTTTTTCTGCCCCTGGAAGGTGAAAGATAAAGATTAATTTGAGGGCGTTCGTGTATCTATTCCCAAAATATCTCAAAAACTGCTGGACATATTTTAATAAAACTTCCCATAAATAACCAATGGATGTGCCTCTACAACTGATTAAAGTCTGGAGTTAGTCCAATTCAAGATGGATGCCAAAACTAAGATGCCTTGTCACCTTGGTGTGATTTCAGGGGGTCAAAGCCAACCCACCCCTGACGTGCCTTTATGCAGCGAAGCGAGGTAGTAATTAGGCCTGTCATGATAAATTTTGCTGGGCGATTAATTGTCTCAGAAATTATTGTGATAAATGATAATACTGTTTGAAATTTGACAATAATTAGTCATTATTGTCAAATTTAAGAAGTATTTTATTTGTTTTGAGTGTAGTACCTTTTTTTGACCACCTGATGGCAGTATAAGACTGTTTGAACCAAAAGATGGATAGTGAGGGAGCGAGCAGCGTGTCTCTTTAAGAACAATGGGAGGGAGGCCCCTTGATGTGACATAGGCTGTCTCTTCAGTTCTCAAAATGGCGGTCGCTCGGTGTGGTTTGAGCTCTTTAGCATAGCATTTTTCACACAAAGCTTTTAATAAAATATTCATAAACAAGTTCTCAGCTTTACTGTGCAGAGAAAAACAACTTCTTACATGAAGGTATGGGCTTCAACCGTGAATTTTGAAGCTTCGACAAGACGGAAGTTTTTGCCAAGGTTGGCCTGTTAGCTTAGCTTCTCAGCTTAGCTGCCTTTAACTAGCTAAAAACGTGATTTTGGGTTGTTAAAATAGATTTTAAAGAGAAAAGAGAAAGGGAGGGGTCAGTGAAGAGCACCGGAGCTGAGCCTTTTGTCATCCAGTGTTTTCAGTAGAAAGAGAGACACGAGGAAACTACAGTATATCGCGACAGGCCTAGTAGTAACAGAGCCGTAACGGTCGACAAGTGAAAAGTTAAGCCAGCTTTGTGTCTCAGTAATGTGATGAAGTGATGACATGGTCTGTGTGACACAGGATTAAACAACAGATTTATTACACAGCAGCTTTGTATCAAGTTTAAAAAGAATTTCGTTAAACAGCGTTAATTCATCAAGTTTGGCAGAACGATATGAGAGACATCACACAATTAAAGCGTTGTGGAGTTCTGCGCCACAATTCTTTCGGTCCTGCCATGTTTGCCTTTCTCAAAGCTCATGTTGGCGTCATCTGTGATTCATGAACCACCAAAGGCAGCATTAAGGCGGACTGGTTTTAGTGGCCATTTTGCTCAGCTGTTTTGTGAAAGAACCTATACGTGCAAAAATGCCTACATTCAATCCAATTCAACTCAAAAATACTTTATTAAGATCCAAAGGGATGTTGTTGTAACTCATTATCCTCATTTCATTAATAAATGTTATAGATGGGTGGAGGCAGGAAGGATCCCTTGTAAAGGTCCATTCCACAGTGGATCCCAAGAAACTGGAAATCCTCATCATTTCTCAAAAGGTGATCCAAGTCTAAAAATCTATTTTGAAAGGCAGAAGGCAATATTTACCATATTTTTCGTACTAATTATCAAAGAGCAGCTGCTATGACTAGACCTTTCGCAATAACGAATAAATCAATTAATCACATGATAAATGAAAATTATCTACCTTATTTCATTTATAGGCTTTATCATTTATTTGTGTCTCTCTCTTTCTACTGAAGACACTGGGTGACACAGAAGCAACCCCAGTACTCTTCACTGATCCCTCCCTTTCTCTTTAAAATCCATTTAAACCGTCCAAAATCGTGTTTTTGGATCGCTAATAGCAGCTAAGCTGCGAAGCTAGGCTACGAGCTGAGCTAAGCTAACAGGCCGACCTTGGGGGAAAAAAAACCTCCGTCTTGTCGAAGCTCCGAAATTCATGGTTGAAACCCGTGCCTTTGTGTAAAAAGTTGTTTGTTTGTTTTTTCCTGGAAACCGGAAAAAAGGAAGGAGACCGCCCATGTCACATCAAGGAGCCTCCCTCCCATCTTTCTTAAAGAGACATGCTGCTTGCTCCCTCACTATCCATCCTTCGGTTCAAACTGTCTTATACTGCCATTTGGTGGTCAAAAAAAGGTACTGCACTCAAAATAAAATTAACCAACATTTCTTCTTAAATTTGACAATAATTACTATCTTCAAATTTCAAACAATATTATTGTTTATCGCAATAATTTCTGAGACAATTAATCGCCCACAAAAATTAGTTATCGTGACAGGCCTAGCTAGCTATGACCAGTTGTGCTCACATACAGGGTTTATTTGCTCCGATTAATAATGTCTTCTTTTATTATCTTTAAATCAAACTCAACTAAATGACAGCCATTTGTTGAAGGACTACCATATTTTTTGGACTGTTAAGACACACCGGATCATAAGGCACATTAAGCGAAACAGAACAGTCAGATAAGTTAAACTTTATTCAACTCATTCACAATAACTCTCAACGTTGTAACTGGTTGGAAGCACAGTCATAATTAATACATGAGGCTCACTGTTGATTTTATTTAAAGAAAATTAAAGGATTTCAGGTGCGCCTTATAGTCCGAAAAATACGGTAGTCCTTCAATGAATGGCTGTATGTCTTTTAATTGAGTTTGTTTTAAAGATAATAAATGAAGACATTGTTAATCAGAGCAAATAAACCCTGTATGTGATCACAACTGGTTATAGCAGCATCACTGACAATAAATGCATTCCCTCAGTTGTGTTTTAGCTCATGTTCCCAATCTGCTGCAAAGCAACAACAGCTGAAAATGAGTTGCCCCTGCTTTCATCAGACGTGCTTCAGGGACCTTTTCCCTCCCTGCTGTAACCCTGTGACTCAACTGAAGGAAGTTTTGATTAAAACCACTGCTGGGTGAGTCCTACAAAAGAAATTCACACGCACTGGAGCCGTGCACGTCCTGCAGGCTCATTGATCTATATACAGTATTCTGCAGTACACAAACTGAACCCATTCCAATGTGAAATATTTACTAAAAGATTAAGAAATTTGCTAAAATGTGGGGCATATTGTTAAAAAAAACCAAGCTGAGGACAACATAAACAAAAAAAAAAGTCAAAGTTATGCAACAGCTGATTTATAATAATTAGCTCCATATTTTATAGAAAATTAGTGATAAAAGTGGTGCGTTCACTGCCCTCAGCTCTGTGTGGAAATCACATACCTCTTATTTTCCTTTAATCCTCCTGATGTGCCTCCTTCTTGGATGAAATCCGGTACTTCCCGCGCTGACAGTAGAAGCAGCAGCTCCGGTTAACGGGCTCCGAGCCGAGCACGCGGACGTGTCCGTGTCCCAGGCTCTATGGAGCGGCGTGGACCGTCAACGCGAGTCCGTCCCCTCCTCGGACATCCGACAAACGCTGCTCTGCCCATCGGAGACGGGAACCTTCACGTGAAGAACTGGGACGCCGCAAGGCATGCCGGACCTGTTAAAGCTGCACTGCGCTCGTGCTGCGTGCACGAGACACAAACACATTCAGGTGGTTGGAAATCTCAGGGGAAAACGGGGAACTCCTCCATGTTTTCAGACACTTTTCATACACACTAAAATAGGAAGAGTAGTAAAAGAAAAACACACTTTTAAAAACTAAGTTTAAAAAAATATATAATTTAAAAACTAGCTGATTTAACCGAAAACAAGTTGATGAAAATGTGCTGGTCTAATCAAAAAGCTTCAAGGGTTTGAATGTAACTTGATTTTATTTTTCTTTTATAGCACTACTTTAATTTACTTTTTATTATTTATGCATTTTGTAGCTGTTTATTGCTGTGTGAACCTTGTATGTGGTTTATTTAAAACAGTTCTCTTGTAAATGTAACTCAATGACACTAACCTGTATAAATAAAGGTTGAATGAAAAATAATAGAAGCCCTGGTCATTCTTGAAGTGATGTTCAGTCAAATAGTTAAACTGATTTTTTTTTTTTTTTACACTTAATGCCAGCTTTATTTATAGAGCACTTTAACAGGACCAAAGCTGTACACTTAACAAAACAATTATACAATCTTTAAGTATTTTGTGATGCATATATTTATGCTTTCAGTTTGTTGAAATACTACTGTACTGTGTTTCAGGTGTGCTCTGAAGTCATTCTGACACGGTGCAACATTGCACACCGCGAACATTTCATTGTCAACACAAAAATACCAAAAAGCAAATTTCAAGGTACAATTATACATACCGTATTTTTTGGACTATAAGGCGCACCAGATTATATATGGTGCAATATCAATGAGCGGGTCTGTTTTCATACATAAGGCGCACCGGCTCATAAGGTGCATTAAGCAAAACTAAAACATTTTGACAGATTTTTGAGCGGCGTTTACCACATAAAACCGATTTGAGGTCAGTAAGCACTTTACACATAAGGTACATCGGATTATAAGGCTCACTGTTGATTTTTTGCAAACAAAATTAAAATATTTTAAGTGCGCCTTATAGTCTAAAAAATATGGTAATAGTCAGTAGAAAAGCAGGTGTAAAGGACCAAAAGACTGACCTTGAGTACGGGAAATAGCTTTTTTGGTCATGGCGCCTGACATAATGGCATTTCCTCCCGTTATTTAACAGTCATCAATGGTGTACCACAAGGCTCAGTCTTAGGACATATCCTCTTTACAATCTTATTTATTCGTTCATGACCCAGAGTTTGTGACCATAAGTGAGGGTAGGAACATAAACCGTCCAGTAAACAGAGAGCTTCGCCTTGCAGCTCAACTCCCTCTTCACCCCAACGGACTGGCACGGAGTACGCAATACTACGGAAGCTGCACTTATCCACCTGCCAACCTCACAACCCATTCAAAATAAACCCCCAACACTTAAACTCTTCCACTTTATCTGGCTAGAACAAATACATCTCATGACTGATGTCTTGTTGAACATGTTTAATCTAAAACAGCAGTTATCAAAGAACAGAGCACAAATACTTTCTGACCTATTTTCTTGGCTTTTGTCGTCACATGAACGAGCTATAAAACTGGGCTGAACTTTTCGTTATGCACACTTCCTCCTGTGTGACGTCTGTGTCTGTTTGTTGCAATAAACAAATTCAAAGACCTTTTTTGAAAATGTCCAATTACATCTGTTTCTGTGTTGAGACAACTTAAAGCAGGAAATTACATAAAACAGGCTAAGTATAAAAACAATAGTGATCAAGAATAATATTTTATAGTGCTGTCATTTTTGTTCCAAATTAAAATCTTTAATCTCACATTTGAGTAGCTTTGCATTTCTTTAAATTAAAAAAAAAAAACATTTATCACTTTCTTCTCTCTGTATAGGCTTAACTTAGCTGCAGCTTCATCCTCTTGGTGCGCCCTGAATGATCAATGTCTGGAAGCCTGATGATGCCAGCACTCAACGTTTGATCCTGTTGTTCTGGTCTTGACTGGCGGATGGAAACATCTTTAAAATCCATTCGAACCCTTAATAATAACTAGATAAACTGCATTTCCTGCACAAATTCAGTGTAAATACTTGTTGCAGAAGAACTTGCTGAAAAACAGCTGAAATTAGCAACAACAACAAAAAAGCATAGCTGAAAATGTAGAACAAGCATAAATCAGCAGGAGAAAGCTGAATGAACACAAAAGATGAAATGAGTGCAAAAAATGTGGAATTAGCTGAAAAAGCTAATATTAGCATAAAATCAGCTAAGTAGTAGCTGAAATAACTAAAGCTAATGGAAAAGAGCTGTAAGGTGCATAAGCTGAAATAAGAGTAATAATTTAGTTAGGCTGAAAATAACAGAAATGAACATGAAAACTTTGAATTTATCTAAAAACAGCTGAAATTAGCTAAAACATGCTGGGGGAAAAAACCCAGCTGAAAACTTAGAACAAGCTTAAATTATAAGAAGAAAGCAAAAAGAACAAGTTTGCTCAATTAGGCTGCAAGAAGCAGAGATGAGCACAAAAAAGTGGAAATTACCTGAAAAAAAAGCTGAAATTAGCATAAAACAGCTGAAAAGTAGCTAAATATTGCAGAAAATGCTTTTATCACCAGAAGGAAGTGGAGAGAGCACATTTTTGCTGAATTCGGTTGAAAATGTAGAAATGAGTGCAACAAACGTGGAATTAGTTGAAAAGCTTAAATTAGCATAAAACGGCTAAATAGTAGCTGAAATAGCAGAAAAAGCAGAAACTTTCAGAAATAAGCTGAAAGGAGCATAACAAGCTGAGATTAGCAGAAAGAAGTTAGAAGATGCACAATAATGTAATTAGCAGAAAGAATCTGAAAGGAACACACAACAGTTGAAAGAAACAGCATGAAAGTAGCTGAAAAAAGTTTAAATTTGCAGAAGGAAACTGAAAATAGCTGAACTAGAACAAAATGTAAAAGAAGCAGTAAAAGGTTGTAAACACATCTAAAGATTTAAAGGATGTAAAATGAGCTCAATTCATTTTCCATGAGGAAAAAAATGTAAGAAAGGCTAAATATTTCAAAAAGCTAAAGTTGCACCAATACCAAAAGTTGCAGCAGGATTGCCCTGAAAGAGCTGAACGTTTTCATACGAGTTGTTGAAATAGCACAAAAACTTTGGAAGAAGAAAGATGCTGAAAACCGTACGGAAGAAAAGTGGATCACAATAGTGTGAATGCTTCATAAACATTCACACGATAAGCTTTGCGTTTGACACATGAAGGGGTTGAAACAAGAAAAAATTAAATTAAATCCACCCACAAATACATTGCAGGACAGAAACCTTTGCCTCCAGAGCATATTTAAGGAATCTGCATTTCTGCTCCTTAAAATTCCAGTCAGAGCTCAGGTCTTCATGTCTCACTGCATTAATCATGACAGCTGCCTGTTGTGCTGATCAGGCACAATCAAAGATGACCTTCAGCTTATTCACACTGCTCTTAATTTCCCTGCTGCCAAATCATCCAACACAAGTTGCACATTGTTGTTTTAGCAAATGCCGATTTAGTCCACTCTTTATATACAATCAAACCATTTTACCAAGTCGGAAACTCAATAACTCACGATGCACTTATTTCTCTGAACAGCTTTAATCGTTCATTCGTTCCCGTGCCGTAGACTCGTGAATAAATTAAGTTTTAAACTCTGTAATTAACAAATGGTTCGGCTGTAGAGACGAGCGAGCCCCGGGTGATTGATGTTTTCTTGCAGGAAGTGATGACGGGCTTTGGCAGATGCTCTTAGGAGCTAAAGCTTTCAAACATTAAACAAAGATCCAGCTGGGCGGGCTGCTGCTGGAGCTACATTAATCAGAGTTAAATCATCCACTGTGGTTTGGCACTTTTTTTTAGAAGCATGTTTTATTTCCAACCAAAAGCATATTGACTGGAGCTGATTTACGTTGTACAGTCAGTCATGTTGAGCAGTTTTCAGGTTAAGATAAAATGAGTTTCCTTTGATTTAATGAAGCCTAAAACTCAGCTGAAACAATATTCGGCTTAACTGCAACTGAAATGAACTCCTATAACTATCAAAATACTCCAGTTTGTACTTTTCTTTTGTTCCATTCATCAACCTGAGAGGTTTGTAAAGTTGAGGAGTTTCTTCCAGCATCATGGACCACTCCACTCTTGAGACAGAGTTTGGTTTGTTCCTTTCACTGAACTACCGTAATTTCCAGACTACTGAGCGCATCTGAATATAAGCCGCACCCACTAAAAAAAAAAACCCAAAAACATGCGTGTTAGGCTGATTGGTAACTCTAAATTGTCCTTAGGTGTGAGTGAGAGTGGGAATGGTTGTTTGTCTCATTTGTCTCTGTGTGTCCCTGCAAAAAATGCAACATACCGGTACTGTAGCTTTTCTGGATAAATATATACTGTACTGGGAAAATATATGTTTCTGGTGTTTTTAGCAGAGGAAGACAATACTAGGAGAAATATTTTTTCCTGGTGTTTTACAAGCAGAAAAATAACAACGTAACCATGTTTGATGTTTACTTAAGTAGTACTGTACAACCCACAAAATTAACATTTTCTTTTTTGTGCAGGAACTATATGAAAAATATATTTTCCGATATTTTTAGCAGAAGAAAATACAGGAAAATGTATTTTAAGTGCATGTACATATGTGTTTTAATAGAGAGGTTATGAGCTAGTGTGGCAAGTTAGAAATAAGTTTTCTACGGTGGCTGATGGATGCAAATGCTCAGCAAACGGCAAAACGTGCAGCAAACACGTTTGCTAACTAAATGTTTAGCTAATAAGTTAAATATTTAGGTCTGACCTAAATGTTTAGTTAGCAAATTAAATATTTATTTTGGAAATTAAATGTTTAGCTTGGAAAATAAATATTTAGGTCCAAGCTAAATATTTAGTTAGAAAATTAAATATTTATTTTGGAAATTAAATGCTTGGATTGGAAAATACATATTTAGATCCGAGCTAAATATTTAGTTAGCAAATTAAATATTTAGTTTAGGGATTAAATATTTAGCTTAGAAATTAAATGTTTAGTTTGGAAATCAAATATTTAGCTTGGACAATAAATATTTAGTTTGGAGAACAAATATTTAATTTAAAAATAAATATTCAGCTTGGAAATTAAATATTTAATTTACACCTAAATATTTTGTTCACTAACAAAATCAAACATTTATCTTGGACATAAACATTTAGTTTGTAAACCAAATTTTTTAGTGTGGAACTAAATATTTAGCTTGTTAAATAAATATTTAACTTGCTAGTTAAGTATTTAGTTTGTAAAATAAATATTTAGCTTAAATATTTAGTTAGTGAACTATGACATTTATAAATCAGAGTGTCCGCGGGGTCTTGAAAGTTATTAAAAGTTGATAAATCAATTTTGGGAAAATTAAGGGTCTTGAAAAGTA
>JARVGQ010000804.1:10592522-10605648 GCA_031762355.1 Hypsolebias martinsi | reverse complement strand
TAAACTTTTGATCTGTGATTTGTGTTCTATTCTGAATAAAATATTAGATGTTGGCACCTCCACATCATTGCATTCAAGTTTTTCACAATTTGTTTAGTGTCCCAACTTTTTTGGAATCTGGTTTGTAAATTAATCCTTGTAATTAACTCTTCTCCAAACTCAAGTGGTCTACTCCAATATTTTTATTTAAACCTTTGTTTTACCAGGGAAGAAATCCATTGCGATTATTAATTTGCTGTCCGTCTGTCTTAACAGGTACCTGCTAAGTTTATTTGGGTTCTTTCACAGAGTACTGCGCCTCGAGAACTCCGCTTTCTTTGTTTTCTCTTTGGAGCAAAACGGTCTGGGTGTCCCGTGTCAAAGCAGCACTGATTGGGTTTGTGCAGCCATGTGTTTAAGAAAAGCAGATATCATGTGCAAAACTCAGTTTCCCTCTCTTCCAGCTGAGCAGTACCATCTTTGTGACTGCATGAGTAGACATGCCTGTCAGAACCTGAAATTCCTGAGGAGGGTGGTCTCACACCACTCTTATAATATTCAGCGAAATTTCTTTCAGGGAAATACTAGTCGGGTAAGGTAAAGGAAGACAAAATGAACTTCTGAGAATTATTGGGCAAGAAGAAACTGTACACAACTCTGACAACAACAACAGGCAACGCCTAAACCTCTCAACTAAATGAAATTTCTAATAGAATAACAGCTTAGCCTTATTTGAGAACATATGCAGCGTTTGTGTATGTTTTTTGGGTAAGTGAGGGCCAGGCAGTGACTGCCTCAGGATATTTTTAACTGGAAATAGTGTAACGTTTTGTTTATACCATGCTGACAGGAGGGTAAATTTAGACCCTGACTTATGGATTTGAATATATGCTCACTGGGAAATGGTCAACCAGTAAATTTCCAGAAATGTGCATAAGATGATAGTAAACGCAAGCACTGTATTTATAAAACATATTGTTGTTAGTTGTTTTATACAATTTTCTTACTATTTATCCATTTGGCACCATGTTTTTTTTTTTTTTTTTTTTTTACATCATACGTATTTGCTAGTTCCTTTCTTTTATTTACTGAATGTGTCATCGGCTATCTGGTTGACTAGTTGATTACAAACTACACATATTAAATTAAACTGCTGTTACTGTTCCATTAGAAAACAAGGTGGCGATGAAAACCACAAAATATGTGAAAAATAAACATATTTATTAAAACACTTGTGTTCAGTGTTGCATTTCAGGGCTAAATCAAAACTTTATGAAAACTAGCTAACCGTAGTGGATAAAGGAATCACCTAATAAAGCCTTTACAATGTGTTTATCTCCCTTTTATGTGCTGAAGGGCCCTTTAAATAATTAGACGACCCACTTGACGAGGATGCTTTTTTCGGCACAACACTGGCGGGATACAGAAGCTTGTAGATGCTGATACTAATAGCGTTATAAACAAACTGACACGAAATGTGATAAACTAATTCAGAAGCACTTGTATGGTCTTTAATCTTAAACCGACGGAAGAAGCACGAGCGCGTTAAACCCGCTATTAAATTAAGTGTGTAAAAGATCGCCTCGCCCACCCTGCGCGAAGCTACACGCAAGCTAGCCAGCAGGCCACCGGATAAAGGACCGTACCGTCAAAATAAAAGCATTGCGTGTCTGTTGGAAGCAGTTTCAAGCTAAACTCTGGATGGAGCGTCTTATTCTGAAAGTCGCGTCCCGTTAGTTTTTTGACGTTAGGGGACGCTTCCTTTACATTTTTTTTTCTCTACGTGTTTCTCAAACTAGCCTAAACTGGATAGCCCAGGGCGCATCAGCTGCAGCCGCAGCACGAAACAACAAAAACTCAATAGGCCTCGAGAAAAAAAAAAAAAAACATTAATAATTTCATACGCCACAAATTAAAGCGTACCCTTGAGAAATTTAGTATGGTTCCACTGACTATAAGGTCGCAGCAGAAACACAACGTTCGACTGAGGAGGGTATCCTTACCTCTTCTTCACGGTCGTTCTTGAAGCACAGACAAGCTGCTCTTTTCTTAAAACCCTCTCCATCGTATGTCCTGGTCTGATTCGGTTTGAGCTTCATTGTGGATTCTCTCGGTCTCCCCAGAGAGAGAGAGAAAGAACCGGCGAAGCAGACGTAGTTTTTTTTTTCCTCCCTCGGCTGGTCCAATGAGTTAACAGCAGGGCCGCCGCATCGTTGCTAGTTTCAGCATCCAACGGGTCGGAGACGATGTGTCATCCGCGGAGGGACCAAGTTTGAAGAAACCCCGTCAGACGATCATGAACTTGTGATTCGCCGTTAACGAAATGACAGCGTATGCACGACACAAGCTCGAAAATGCGACCTGACATCTACAATCGGCGGTAAAATATGAGCAGGTCCAGCAGGCAGAGCTCTTATGAAGGCTACGCCTACGGAGCTGAGGCTGCGAGGAGCTGATTGGTTAATATCGTCACTGTGGGCGGAGCCAAAATCTGCCCAAAAACAACGATGATGAACAGTGGAGCAACCAAAGCACACCAGTTCATACAATGTAATCGTCAATTTATGTAGATTTTCAAGCATAATGAACATTTCCAAATTTCTATGAAGCTTATATTTGAATAAATGTACAACAAACTTTGTACAACAGTTGGCTTTGTATTAAAAACATGTTTTAGAGCTTATAAAACAGTATCAAAGCAAAACATGTTCAAGTATTAAGTAGCAAGTAGAGAACTATTAATTATGCAATAATTCACTGAATATGCAAATGTAATAAGTGTTTAACGTATCAAGGACACGTGCCTAATGATATGTCATGTATCATTGGGCACTTATACGTGGTTATAATTAAATTCGAGCTTTTCTAGTTGGTATACTCCGTATGCCTGCGTGTCACATAGGGTAAAAGATAAATGTTTTTGCCCTTGTTCAAGTGTATTAGCTTGTCTGTATAGTTAGCCTCATGAATCACTGGGCAGATTTGAATTAAACTTTCAGAAAGTAACCACGGGTTGTTCATCTACAACTGATTGACAGGAGTCAACTCAATTCAAGATGGCTCCTATATCTAATGCACCTTTGACAACACAAAAATGGTATAACTTCCTGACAATTAATGATGCGGGAAAGTAGCTGAGAGTCGTCCTCAATGTCCAAGCATCAACACATTGACAGATGTGGCAGAATGGTGCAAGCATTATGTATTCCTTCAAGGAATTCTAGACCCCCGTTATTTTGCAACTATTTTATGCTTTAGTAGAGACTCTGAAGCATCAAAAATTCAGTTTAGTAATTTTCCATTGATAAACACGGAAGCCGCATCACAGCCTTCGCTATGCAAGATGTACTGCTAATCCAGCTCCCCTATTTACCTCAAATCTCAAAGCTACACACAAACACGTGAAATGATTTTACTCGTGTTCAGCCACGACGACCGCGCGGTGCATGGCTTGTTCAGCAAGGGAAATGGAACAATATTTACACAACTGACAGCTTTACAGTGCTGGAAAAACCTTGTAAAATCACTTTGTTCCCATTTAAAGTGAGCTATCCTGAGAGGAAGATAAAACCAGAGCACAAAAAGAACGGAGCTTTAGCTAGTAAAAACAGTTTAAATAATTATATTTAGAACTGTTGTATCACTGATCATTTCTATGTTACAGTAGAAAAACGAAAATAATAAATGCTAAATATTTCCTATTAGCTTTATTTCCTGGGCTCAGGTATTAAGTTTAGTTATATTGACACATTTTTGTTTTCAATTTTTCTTAAAATTTTAAACTTTGTTGTGAACAGGTGCTATATAAACAAACTAAATTGAAATGAAGTTACTCTGGCCAAAAAAAAAAAAAAAAAAAAAAGCTTATGAACAGATCATTTTGGAATTAGGACAAAATCTCAAATGAAACTTTTAAAAACCTTAAAATATGTGTTAATCCCTTTGATCCTGAAAACACATCTCCACTGGATGTATTAAAGTTTGGCACAGAAATCATGCCAACAAGTATTTCATTTGTCATGATCCACTCAAACAGGACTGCTTTATTGCACTATTATGGGAGTTTTCTCTTTGTTTGAAACTTTGGTTAAACTACGCTACATATGGGACAGATCTTGTTGGCAGGCCGCAGACTGACAAAGTCCTCTGGATGGGGGACGAAACATTTCTCACTTAAAGAAACTAGTCCAGATGACACGATTTAACTTCTTTTTTTGTTTGTTTGTTTGGTTAAACTACTCTCACAATCTTTCATCAAAGTTCATGCTCAATAATCCAGGTATAAAAATCCAACAAAGTTCAGTCAGGTGCTCTGGACAGTTTCTTTTTTTGTTGAGACGTTCCATCCTTCAACCAAAGGACTTCATCAGGCTGAGGAGCCACGGTCTCGTGGGCAGCGTTCTCGTGTGTTGGACCAAACAGTTTGCTGGTGATGGGATGATATCTGGGGCCCGTCCTTTCCCTGAGTTTGCTTGTGACTCCTCGGACTCAAGAAATCCTTTGGATGAAACGTCTCAACAAAAACAATAAACCATCCAGAGTACCTGACTGAACTTTGTCGGATACTTACACAATCCTTTTAGCTTTTGGTCCAAACCTTGTGCTGCAATAAACCATTTTTGAGTCTTTATGAATCAGCACCATGCCCAATGGTTCAAAAAGAAGTTGAACCTTTATCAGAACACATCCTGTGGCGCCACCCACGCTGTCTCAGTCGTTTCATATCAAACCCAAACGGTCGAATCAACGCAACGCAACACCGATCCCCTTGGCCAACTGTTGGGGCTTAAGAAACGTCAAAACTGTATTTTTAGCAGCGGTGACGAATCAACCCTGGTATCATTTATAACTGCATCAGAGAATCAGATTATAGTTGGAGTGCATGAGTTCCCGACACGCAGCGCTGGAAAGTTCTGCTGCATCACCTTCCTGTCTCCTCCTGAAAGAGACCGCTGAAATAACGGGTTGATCACAGCGAGCTACAGACTGACACGGCTCACGTGTCTGGGAAGGTATTCAAGAGGCTTGTCTTATCTGAAAGCTGCTCATGTATCTATAGAATGTTGTTGACGCCAAAAGTTAATCAGTTGTAGATGTACACCCAGGGATCACCGTCTCTCTAAAACCATCAGACAAGACGAGCGTCAGACATTTTTCTACACATTAGGTTGGATTTTCAGAACACTGGTGATCATTTAGCCCCGTCGGTGTGAGGATGTCCTCAGACTCGGAACAGTTTCACTTGTTGGACTCTGAAAACTGAAAAGCAGCCGACGAGCTCACTTGAACCATGGGATTCAAACCTAAGCTAGCCTTTTAATTTCCCTCTCATATTTTCCTACCAGCTGCACTCGTCCTGGATGAACAGTGGAAATAATAGCTCTCCGTGTAATCAAACGGTACAAAACAGTAGTAATCACTCTGATGTGAACACAACATGTCTAATCAAACAGCGTTGTGGTCTAGTTTTAGCACACGGTTGTGATTCCTGATACATGACGACAGCTCCGTTTTTATATGACATGAGGTGACAAATGAAACATTACATGGACATTTTCTCAAACAAAGCCATAAATAAAAGATGAGAAATTACATGACTTGCTTTGTTTTGTTTTGGTTTTTGAATGTCCAGAGGACCAGACTTAGCTTTTTTAGATGGTTGTAGCTAATTCGGCCAAACCTCGAATAGTAACTGCAGTTGTGATATCACACTCAGTTCGTGTTGTGAACGACTCTCAGCTACGTGTTTTCCTTTCAGCAGCTGAAGATAATAAAATAAATAAACCCCCACCCCATAAAAGAAGCTAATAAACAACCAAATGAAAAAATAACCCCAATTAAACTTGCATGTATTTAGTTACAACAGACGCTCTAATCTCAGCAGTGTAAGAAATAAAGCTGTCATCGTACACTTAAAGTAGCAATCATCGGCTTGCGTCGCAAAGCAGGGGGCCTCTTTTCCTCTTTTAGCCGAGGCACGAAGGTTCTGGTTTCCTCAGGCTGCTACTGTGACTGAGCCAAAACTGAACCTCTGCTTGTCACCGTCTTCTCTTTATCGTGAGTGCCAGAGAAGATCTGCTTACCGGACTCAAACATCATAAAGTACTCCACTAAATGCTCACATAAATACTCAGGCCACACATTTAAAACAATGTGAAGGTCTAATGTAGGTATCTATTTACACACAGGTACTCAAACCTTTGTGCATGGAGCCTGACCTCTTGCTCATTTGCCTGTGATCCACTCGGAGTTTGCAGCCAACTGTGATTATAAAATCCTGATCTGATTAGCTCATCCTTAAGGCTCTGGTTATACCTCAGCACTGAGCTCAGTCATGACACGGGAAACACTACAGTACTCACTAGACGAGACAAGTCACGGCTCTGAAATAGCTTCTAAAATATCCGTTTGTGGAATTTCAGTCAGGGTTTAGAGCTCATCATAGCACACAAACAGCACTGGTGAAAGTTACTATGATATTCTCATGGCCTCAAGCAATGGATAGGTGTCTACACTGGCCCTGTTAGACTTCAGATAAAACAAAGGGTGTTTTTTTTGGACCTGAGCATCTTGGGAATACATTTTGCAGCCTTTCACTTTCTCTGGGTGGCGTTAATTTGACCTCTAGTTCTAATAATAAAAACCTTGGTGTTATTTTTATCAGGATGTCTTTTAAACCCTACATTAAAAAAAAAAACCCAGAAATTCTTTCTTTCCTGTAATATCACTAAGTTTAGAAATATTGTGTCCAAAAATGATGCAGAAAATGTGGTCCATGCATTCATCACATCTAGGCTGGACGATTGCTATTGTTTACAAATTGGGTGTCTAAAAACTTCTATTAAAAAGGTTTCAATTTGCTAGGGAGCACAAAGACTGGACTCTGGAGCAATGGAAGAAGGTCATGTGGTCTGATGAGTCCAGACTGACCCTGTTCCAGAGTGATGGGTACATCAGGGTAAGAAGAGAGGCAGGTGAAGTGATGCATCCATCATGCCTAGTGCCACTGTACAAGCCTGTGGGGCCAGGGCTATGATCTGGAGTTGCTGTAGTTGGTCAGCAACAGTATGTGTTCAAAGAACGAGGTCATCTGACTACCTGAATATACTGAAAGAACAGGTCATTCCATCAATGGATTTTTTTCTTCCCTGATGGCACGGGCATATTTCAAGATGACAAAGCCAGGATTCATTGGGCTCGAATTGTGAAAGAGTGGTCCTGGGAGCATGAGACTTCATTTTCACACATGGATTGGCCACCACAGAGTCCAGACCATAACCCCACTGAGAATCTTTGGGATGTGTTGGAGAAGACTTTGCGCAGTGGTCAGAATCTGCCATCATCAATGCAAGATCTTGGTGAAAAAAATTAACGCAACACTGGATAGAAATAATCTTGTGACATTGCAGAAACTTATCGAAACAGTACCACAGCGAATGCATGCCGTAATCAAAGCTAAAGGCGGTCCAACAAAATATTTATGTGACCCTTTTTTTTTTTTTTTGGGTGGCAACGTTTTTTTTTTTTTTTTGGCCAGGCAGTGTATATTACAGATCTTATTGTTCCATACTTTCCTAACAGAGATTGTTGCTCTCAGAATGCAGTGTGGTTCCTAGCGTTTCCGAAAGCAGAATGGGAGGCAGATCTTTCAGTTATCAGGATCCTCTCTTATGGAAAACCAACTTCCAGTTTTGGTCTGTGAGGCTGACACCTGGTCTACTTTTAAGATTAGGCTGAAGACTTTTCTTTTTGATAAACCCTATAGTTAGGATCAGCTTGGGTTTCCTGTGTTATCCCCTACTTATGCTACTATAGGTTTAGACTGTTGGAGGACAAACTGACCACATTTCCTCACTCTGCTACTATCTTTACTTACTCTACTCTGCATGTTTATAAGTGACTTGGTGCTATATAAACAAACTGAATTTAATTAAATTTAATTAAAATATGTAAATGTTCATGTTAGGATAAGGACACACTTGTCACCTCTTACATTAAGTTTATTTATAATCAAGAAGCACCAATCAGGCTGATTTGTAATATAATCCAGATTTTTACTTTGTTTTGTTTAAATAAACAACTTTTTATATACTAAAGTAGAATCTCATCCACATGCTTTTATATTCAACAGCTGATTGCTGCTCACATCCTTCTTGGGAGCCCTGGTGGCCAAACCGATGATGGAGTGAGCTACTGAGGTGGGCCGAGGCTGCCAAGACAGATGTAAGCTGCTGTCAGCTGTTGAATATAGAGCCTGAGTCACCTCTTCAAACAGGACCATCGTAGTGGCGTTTTTCCACAGTTCGGTTTGGAAAAATGAGAGCACAGAACGGAATATGAAACACAAAAAGTCTGAGGAATTACCATGTAACGCAAAACTGCAGCGTAAATGTAGAATGTAGTCTTTTTTCGATCACTGCCATCTTTTTGAGAAATGACTTACGGTAGCTGCAAGTTGCACTTAGTTTAAATTATTCTGGTCATATGGTGTCTGATTTAGGCAAATACAGCGTCCTAAGAGCTTCTTATGGCATGTTTTACAGATAAATTCAGACGCCACAGAGGCTAATCGTTGGATGCAGTTCATTCACTTTCGAAACACAAGGTACAAAAACTGAAAGGAGAAACTTCTAATGACATATTACAAGAAAAGGCACAAATCCTTGCAACTTAAAACAAAAAACAAGGGCAGGACATGGCTTTTTTTCACACACACACAAATCCCATTAGTTTGTTTTCAGCAGCTGATATGATTTACAGCATGAGGTGCTGCATTTATGAAGGCTGAAGGACACAATGTGTACGTGCACACACATGATAACATGATAAAGCCTGTCATTATAATAACTACAGATAATGCCGATTCAATGGGAATAAACATCACTTTGAATGATTTTCTCAGACACACAAGGACAGATAGATTACCTTTAATACTTATATAAAACACAATGTTGTGTTTAGTGCTCCAAAATAAAAATTAAAGCTTTAAGAAGGAAAAAAAAAAATCAATGGTGTGGTAAATAACTGGCGATATAGAGTGCTGTCTTTGTCTCCTTGAGGTGGAACAAAAACAAAGACACTCTATAATCATGAGAAGATTAGGATTTAAGGAGCAAAAACAAAGGCAGACAGTGAGAACGAGTGTGGGAACGTGGTCTGGAACCAAACCCTGCAGCCACGATGACCCAGAACAGATGAAGTCCACCCAAACCAGTGGCTTTAACCTCAGGAATAAAGGACCTGTTATAAGGACTGGAGGAAGAGGGGACCAAACTGGGACAGCGGTGAGTAAAATCAGTGCTCAGGAACCTTCTTAAACTTCTTATTTTCATGTTTTTGAGACAAACCAAGAAAACAGAGTCCAAGACGCAACAAACGAAAATATCAAAACAAATAATAATTAGTTTTTTGAAACGTGGTTCTATTTTTTTCTAATAATTTGGGTTTATATTGTGCATCTCAGCTGCGATTCTAGAATCTGACCTTTAGGGGGCGCTTAACCTTCCAGTGCTGACGATTGCTTTTGGCTTGTACAATGCGGTGGGCATTGGCATCAGAAAAATTTGTAATGTGGGGGGGACACCGGTGGGGGTTCTCCCCCATAAAACTTTGAATAAATTAGATGCCATTTCTTGCATTCTGGTGTATTTTAACAGGTTGTTAAACATCTACGTTTACCACCATAAGTAAACTTGATTCAATGTCTATTTTAAAGAGCAGCAACAAGTAGCCTGACCGACAGCTCTCCTTGTGTGAATAAGGCATGCCTTGCTTCTCTCTCACGCATCCTAACAGCCCCCTCCACCCTTGGTCGACAACTGCTGACAATTGTATTGCGGCGCACAATACAGACGCGTTAGCTAAGATGCTACAGACTTAGCGTTCAACTTTTCTCGTGCATCCTACCCCCCAGCTCCTGCAAGGGGGTAGGATTCAGGGGCGTTTCAATTTTTGAAAAATTTAGTTCACTGATTGGTCTGTCTGTTTTGGAAGATTCGACTCGTGCAAACAAAAATCATAGATTTTACTGACCCGTTTAAGAGTCATCACTTTTTCCATTTTTATTTCAAATGCGTTCAATATTTTGGTGAATCTAAGGTTTGAGAACTGAGTTTCTTTACAAAATGGTAAAGATTGTTTCTTAGTTTTTCAGGGGTGTTAAAATTTAGGGGTGCTTGAGCACTGTTCAAAATGAGAATTGCCATTGACACACCTGTTGTATTAAGTGTTGTGATATCTAAAATGTTAGTGTTTTTAATTTAGTGTCCTCTTTAAAAAAAAGGTTGTTGGTAAACAGTTTTAAATGCCTTTCAGATTATCATCCTGGAATAAAATGAAAACTTGGATGTCTACAGAACATAAAACTGGTGTTTTACTCTAATTCTGGACTTGTAAATGGATCAGGATGTCTGAAAAGAGTAAATGGTTAAAAACCAAAGAGCATGTTTAGTGTAAAGAGAGTGCACCGTGTTCTAGGGACACGCAAACCGAGAAAAGCTTTTAATACGTCATGATGGGGCAACAAACAATCAGCTGAAATAGCTTTCGGTAATGAGTGAGCCGGCAGGCCTTGTTTTGCCCTCACTGCTGCAGGAAGTAAATAAAGTGTCATTGCATGAACTATGTAAAAACCCTCTGAACTGCTGCACTGTCCATCAAATATTAACATCTTTTTTTTTTTCCCTGGACGTTCTCAGTGTGGACAAAAACAACCAAGTCTGTCATAACAAGAGAGCTAAAAAGCCAAGAAGAGGCTGGTAAAATCATCTCTTTTATTTTTATCAATCTTTCACAAACTGACTTTATCCCACTCAAAATGCAAAGTCAGAAAACCGAGATGAGCTTTAATGAGAATTTCTGTCTTCAGATGTAGTTTATGCACAAAAGTCCTGTCACCCTTCTAATGTAAAATAAATTGTTTGAATGATCATAAGATGTCTGGGCCAACACGCAGTAAAACTAAAGCAAATCATGATGACACCACCAACATGCTTAGGCTCAGATTCTTGTGCGTTTGCATTTTCTTTGATCTTAACACACAAATAAGAGTTAATCAACAATCAAGCACATTGTTTTACCAATTCTGGACTTTTGACGTTTGTATCTTGCATCACAGTCGAGTGCAGACTCATTAAATATTATTTTGTAATCTTTAACGTCTTGAATAAAATGGGGCGCCTTCGCACACCTGATTATTATCCTGATTGGAAACAAATTCAAACTTTCTGTTTGACGACCTGCTCATAAAGATTCATGTAATCTCACCTTTTGACAATAAGTAGCACTTGTTCATTTCAGACTAAAAATATATATATATTTGTCTCGGTTTAATTACCGTACTTGCCACCATACACGTTGCACCGCCTTATAAGTTGTATCAGTCCAAATAGGTCTAATAAAGTGGAAAAGACAAATCAGTTGCTTCACCGTATAAGTCACATCTATTATGCGTCACCGCTGACCACCCAGAAACGTGGGCTGGTGTACCCAAAATCGATTGGCTGCCAAATGGCGAGTTCGGGCACGCACACAGGAGGACTTTAACAAGAATTTAACAAGATGAACACTTAAAAACAATTATTTGTTTGCTCAAAATTATAGTAAAGGTGTGTCTAGTTGAACTTTTCCTTCGTAAATGCACTTCAATGGTCAAATCAGCTGCATTTCGCCTGGGCAGCGCGGCAAAATGCAGCTGATTTGATATTTGCTCCTGGAGGTCCAGCGCGAGACGAAGGTGGCTTCTACGGCAAGCCAAGTGTCTCATTAATAACCACTTTACCTATTCATGAGAGACTTGGCTTGCCATATCACTTGAAAATGGTAGTGTTCAATATTTTCCATGTCAGAATCAATTAAATCATCAGATTTCAGCCAAAAATTGGGTTATAAATATGGGAAAGAAACGTATATTAGTCACTTCTGTGTATAAGTTTCAGGACCTGCAAATTTATGCAAAAAGCTGTGACTTATACAGCAAAAAATATGGTAGCTATTCGTTGCCTACTTGTGTGTTTTCATAAAATTTCAGCAAAAAAATAAAAAATAAAACAATAGGGGCACAACAAGGTTTTATCTTGTATAAATTTTACATTAAGTGACTGTGTTACATGAGTATTTCCTTTTGTTTTGGTTTTACTTGATCAGTTTTCTCTATAGACTTTTGAGGACCTTATCATAAAATATAAAGTTGTTAAGAGTCTGAGTCATGATGAATATTTCTGTTTTTTATCTCTGCTCATTCTTAAGCGGCAGTAAAACTCATGCAGCCTCCTCAAAGAATGACTCAACGAACTCCTAACACGTCAAGGATTAAAAAAAAAAGAAGTTGTTTTATCTGACTGTTGCAGTGAACGCGCTGCGTCGGAGCATGACATGAAGCGTACTCTGACTGCAGCAACAAATTCCCCCAGCGTGGATGTTCTCTGAACATCTAACGTCTTATCTTCATCCTTTCCCTGAGGCGTGGTGCTGTTTTATGAATGAGCCGTTATGCAAGAAACAGTGACCTGAATACAGACGAAGAGGAGGGATTGGAGGAGTGCTGTACCGCTGCTTTTTGTGCTCGTTGGCAGCTGCAGGTCAAATGTTTAGGTTCTACTCAGGGACTCTGAGGAGGTGGAACAGTGAGGATGTTTAAGAGTCTGTGTATAGCTACAAAAACCTCACAGGACAGTTCAGATTTCATGTAAAAGTGCACTTAAACAAGCTAAAATTTATACAGATATGCGTGACTCGATCAGCAATAGTGTGTGATGATGAATTTTCGTAGGTGTGCTGCACAACATGGACCAAATTAGAGAAAAAATATATTAGAAAATCAATGGTTTTAACGAAACACACGAGACTTAGCCTTCTTTGAAGCTCATAGCTCGAGCAACTCTTAAATGAAACATAGTTCAGAGTTTAAACTGGTCACAGGAAGTTGGACTTTACCCGTCTCAGCTGACCCCTTTAAAACATTTTATGGGTTTTGCACAAACGCAGCTCAAATTTGAAGAGTTTCACAGATTTTTCTACAATGTTTCAACTGACTTTTTGAGCGGTCTACCAATTTCTAATATTTTGCAAACTCTGCAACACTTTTATCCAGGGATGCACGATATTATCGGTAGATATTTGCGATAAAGTTAAATATCGAACATCGACC
>JARVGQ010000804.1:10573627-10584635 GCA_031762355.1 Hypsolebias martinsi | reverse complement strand
TCGACGTACGGCGGTATCGACCTACGAACGGTTCTTAGGTCCGGAACCCGTTCGTAAGTCGAGGACCACCTGTATTTGGCTTCTTTGAGTTACACAAAAAAAGTTAATGTCCTTCAGTGAAATTGGGAGATTTCAGGATGAATTCCAGCTCAACAAAAGTCTCAGCAAGTGCTAAAAAAAATCTTAATAAATAAAATATTAAAGCTCTCTGAAAACTGCTCATCTTACCTTTCAGTTCTGAAGATCACAGGATGAGCGGAAAAAATGCTAACACTGTTAGCTTGTGGTCCTTTTTCTAAAACAAAGTTACATACATGTACACAAAAGCTACATGTGTTCGTTTGTCTATTTCATTATTTGTTCGCCCCCTCTTCTCTTCCAGTTTTTCCTCAAAAATAAAATTAAATTGCAAAAACAACGACGAGAAAGTACATTAAAACGCTGTAGTGTAGGTGTAGGCTAACACTCGGTTCCCGCCACAAACAAGCGCTGGAGGAACGTCACATGACGTACACGCTGATTGGGTGAAAGCTAATCAAGGAGGTGTGGCCTAACGCCAGTCAGTCACAAATATTGCTGTTGTGCAAAAACAAGCCAATTTAGTGTTTTTCTCCAGACAGCTTTGGTGCAGAGGTTGTTCTACACAGTCTCCAAAATATGAAATAACCAGCATGAACACTGATCATGACAGTGGTCGGTTTGGGATTAACCTGCCTAAATAAAGGTTGAATGAAAACATAAAACAAAAAGTATTAAAAATGTGTCCATACTGGCATGATAATCCTTTTTTAAAATCTAAGTTAATCCTAAAAAAACAATCATGGACCTACTTTTTGCTGTACTATTCATATTAAGAATTACAGGCTCTGCAGATACTGTATAAACTTTGAAATTTTAAATGGCTCCCTCTAGTGAACAACCTCGGTACTACAACAGACTCAAAGTGTGAACAACAGCACAAAAACCTCAATCACAGCACACTTTGGGCTGTTTCAAAATGTGTCAAAAAAGTTTATGAAAGATAAAGCTGTGCCAGCATTTAAATTAAACCTTAAAGTACAAAACCTTGATCACATAAGTCATTTATGGCACTGTCACCCTGCACAAGATACATCTTATCTCCACTATTTCATGCTTGAAAACACAAATAAAATAAAAAAATAACAGACTCTTACTTACTGAACTCACTTTATTTACAGGGTGTTTGAAGAGCCATGTATGCAAATATACGGAAATCGACAACCCCACACATAACGAGCAGATTTGTCAGTTGGATCTTAACGTTCCGATCTATAAGTGTTTCAACCGTTATTCATTTTCAGTTTACTGTCAAGTCCTTTTGGGAAACAAATTTACCAGGTTTTAGGCCAAGATTAAAAATGTCTGGCTTGGACAAATGCAGCAGTAGTAAAGCAGATGTAGGAAAGAAATTGAAGCAAAAACCAGACTGCAGTTTTTAATATGAGGGATAAAATAATTGATGCAACTTTCCAGTAATAAGCCACAAATATGACCTCTTCACCTAAATTTAGTCTAACTGAGGGGGGGATTATTTTTTCATTAAGTATTTCTACAGATCATACCCCAGAATTTGATGCAAGGTCACTCCAGCCAATACAAAACCAACCAGGACTTTTAACTTTAAATGTTTTATTTGTAATATCACTGTATTTCACCATCACAATGAGCTCATCTCCTTTGGGACCGTTCAAATCCACTTGCATAATCAGCGCATCATTATTAATAAAAAGGTCAAAAGCACTTTAGACGACTTTGTAACTAACAGCAAAAACTTAAAAAACAAAAAGCACCCAACGAACACGACCTGACTAAAACTGTCCTGATATCGGATTGGTTCCGGTGTTCGCCAGTTCACACGCATTCCTCAAAATAAAAAAATGACACGGACAGATGGTTTAAAAGAACTAAATGGAAAAAAAAAAAAAAAAAACATGAACTTTGCTTTAAAAAGGACACTTTCAACACATGAATGGATTCAGATTTGTTCTGAAAGTGTTGGAAATTACTTTTTAATGGAGTGGAAGTACTCTGCTCACCCTCTGCAAGCTCTTCTAGTATGAGCACATGAAAAAAGCAAAGTGGAAACTTGTGATATAAATATGGCTACAAGTGCACTCGTTTTTACATGAAATCTATTCAGTAAATTTTAATCCTCCTTATGGATTTACCAGACAAAAATCTGCTTTTCTAACCTAAATCGTTAAGATTATATTTCATCTTATTGACAGGCCCTGCACGTCTTCAGTTATTCGGGCTCCTCCATCGAATTCAACAGCTACTTTAAGGACATTTTAATTTTTTATTAACAGTAAGAACCTCCTCAGATCATATGATTACAAATAAATACCAAATCTTTTTTCACATTCAGCTCAAAACTTCTCAATTTAAGCTAATTTGGAGCTCTTTTTACCCTCCGTGGACTCACTTAGCCTCACTTTCATGTCAGGTTTTACTAATATCTGTTCATGAGTTCAAGTTCTGCTTCTGTGCTTTGTGAAACATCCACACAGTGAAATCTTTTTGCCTTCATGATCCAATACGAGGAAAACTGTACCATTTTTGTAACGTAAGTAGCGGTGGAAAGTTTTGTTATTAAACACAACTGGCCATGTTGAACAAAAAGACGTACAGATGTGGCGACAAGTAATGTATTTGTTAAAAGACAGAAAGCTTTAATGCATGAAGATTTTGCAAAACGTACCAGTCAGTGCCTAAATCCAGACACAGACGTGGGGGAGGTTTTCCACCTCACATTTAAATAGCAACACAAAAAAAATATGAAAAAAAAAAAAAAAAAGATGACGACGGCAAGGCTAACACACATTTAACGCGTTTTAAGAGGAAAATAAGTCACCCAAAAGTCTGCAACAGTAAATCTTGTCATTTCTTTCAAACAGATTTGGACTCATTTCTTTTTTTCTCTTGTGTGTCTGTTAAATTCAAATGTTGACAGAATAGGAGTACATTTTGTAGATCACATTCAGTCGCCTCTGCTCGCTCCTTCTATACTTCAGTGTTGCTCGCGTACAGCCTGGTCCATGTTCGGGCTGTGGGGAAAAACAACAACAGAAAAGTTGTGTTTACGAATCGATCAAACAGTAAACAGGTGATCAGTGAAGCAGAGGACAAACAGGCTGGCTCAAACAAACTCACGGGGCAAAAATAGTTAATTTTGCCCCAGGACTTCCAGCGACACTACAGTTGGCATTTCTGGCCCAAGCCCGAAATTCAGGCTGGGTTGGGCCAAAATCATGTGCTTGATGGGCAGGCTGGGTGAGGTTTGGGCTTTTGATGCAGTTTTTATTGGGCATGTGGCCCCGCCCGCCCTTTGCTCTTATCACACATCTGAGGATTTGCAATCGACCCACAACAAGCGACATAATGGAGCTGGAAAGTATTAAGTAAAAGCTAAAAACAGGACAACTCACACTACAAAGCCAGCACAGTGAAACCTGCTGATGTCAGGTGCACGCTCAGGTCCACCGGCCGGTTGAAAGAAGTAAAAAGAAAAAATAAAAAATACGTTGTGTTAAGCTTCAGATGGATCATCGGATCATCGGCTGTGCACGTTTCCGCACCCTGCTGTCATCTGCAGCGAAGTTGCAGCATAGCTACAAAAGCCGAAGTGAGCAGCGCCTTGTATTAAAATAGACTTGTTCTAAATTTTTCATAATAATTTTGCTCTAAAAACATTTTTGTTCATCTGTTAACAGCCTATCTTTAGAGTTGATTTTTTTTTTATGATATTCATTTTGTACTTTGTTAATTAGACGACCTGTTCATAAACAAGAACTCTTATATCTTCCTTTCTTTGAAAACTGTTTTTGAAACTATCATGTGAAACTGATTTGCGTACAAAAGCAGTAAATAAACTTAATAAAAAACTATATACTGTACAGTATATATATTTCCCCCCCCCCAGGGTTCAGACCTGTAATTACATTTAATTTGTCAGGTCGGGCTCTGAAAAAAATGGCTACGGGTCGGGTCGGATTTTTTACGCCCAACAACTCTACATGACTAAATATTTTGTTTAGATGTTCCAAAAGTGTCCCACTCACAAAGCATTTAATAATAATAAAAAAAAAAACCTACAGCTTTAAATCCAACAGAGTTCCAACTCGACTGCTTTAAGTTGGTTGTTTCATTACATAGAGCTGAAGTTAGTGTTTGGAAAGGTGAAAGTACATTATTTCAAAATCAAAGAAACATTTAAACAACTTAAAGGTGTTTATCTAATAAACCAGCTTTCCTGTTCTGAAATTTAAAAAAAATATATTTATAAATCATCATTCTGATATTAGCATCGGTGGGGTTTGAACTTTTGGTTAAATATATAAAGCAATCTAAAGACTTTGTGCTGAACACGGAGAAACATATAAACAATATTTAAATATTATTAGAGATGCAACATATGATTCAGAGTTGATTTTCAAATGTCAAAATTTAATTTTATTCATCTGTGCTGCCATTTGAAGTTAGAGTAGTTGCTGTGTGGTGCAGTTTGTCCTTGCAGAGTTGCCGTAGATTCCTGCTGTAGAAACTGTTCTCTTTCTGGAAGACGTTTCACATCTAGTTTTTGTGACAAGTTAAAAAAAAAAAAAAAAAAAAAAGTTGCTTAAGACAAAGTGACTCAGCACTGGCTGCATCTTTATCAGCATGACTTCATTCACGACTTCTTGACTTCTTTAAAAAAAAAAAAAAAAAAAAAAAAAAAAAAATTATTTATTTTTTTAATTAAAGATCAAAAAAAAAGGAGAAGCAAGACAACTCATTCTGTCCTGACTGCCTATTTGATCAGAATCAGCAGTTCAGCTGCCAAACTGCATCACGGATAAGATCACAAGATGTGAGTGAAGATAATTAACCAAGCATTGAAAGAGGAAGCGTAACTCAATCGGCTCAGCCTGTGGCCTCAGGTAGGAAAACGTTTTAACAGAGGAGGACATCATTTACATTTCAAATCTTTGTTGGAGACCCGCTCACATCCCAAAATTGTTGGAATAATACTGCTGTGACTTGGTGCTATATAAACAAACCGAATCGAAACCGATAGTCCCTCGCTACTTCGCAGTTTGATTTTTGCGGACTCGCTCTTTTGCGGTTTTTCAAAGTAAGACTGTATATGAGAAAAAAAAAAAAACAAAGAAAGAAAGATAGTACACGAGTCAAGATACACGATTGTCAACTTAAATATTACTCATGATTGGGACAGTACCGGATACAGTAAAACGTTAACAGAAAAACATAATACTTCGGCCGGGCGCCGCCATTTTGTAGCGTTCTTTCAATAAGCCTACACTGTACAGGTATAGCCAGTCAAAAGGACTACATTTCCCAGAAGCCCCAACAGTGCTTCCAGCCACTGCTTTCTGCTGAAACGAATGGAAAGTTTTGATCAGATCTGAAAGAGTTTGGTCCTTATTCACAGTGTCTTCGGCGCCGTGAAAGAGAACCGTATGGAACCGACTGGGAATTGGACCAGAACCAAACTTCCAGCATCATCTGTCAAGCCGAGTGCTGCTTGCTGGCCCAGAGAGCCTCTCCAGCGAGGAGGCGCTGCTCAGAGGTCTAGTGTTTCCTCTGGAGCACACCGGGAATTTTTTTAACTGGATTTGGACTGGATCAGGACCATTGTGTGTACTCTGCAGTTCATATACGTATGTTGTTAAAATTACGTAAGCTTAAGAGTTTAGAACATTGTAAGAGTGTGGGAAGGGATTCTAAAGCCTTATATTTTAATGCCTCTGTGTACTGAAACTGATAAAGCAGCTGAATTATACTTTCCCCGGAGTGATGCCTGCTCAACAGTGACGAATATTAAATCCCTCTGTTATATCGCCACTTCACTTCCAGGTTAGCTTCTTTCATTAGCAGTCAAACAAAGCTGTTGAGACTCGACAGTAAAGTAGTTCCTTACCGCCAGAAAACCCGTCATTAACTGCTGGATCATTTGCAATGTGGGAGGAATTTCAAGAGAACTTGGCTGGAAATCTGTGACAACCTGTAGCCGCTGCAGCGCAGTTCACCTCGCTCCATCCTGAGCACTTGAAAAATGAAAATCAAACAATTCCTGCTGACCTGTCTCGATGGCATGGCTTTCGTTCTTCTTCCACTGCTCTGCAACATCGTTTGCCAGGGGATCATCTGGGTTGGGAGCACTTAATAATGCCTGGATAGATAGCAACACTGTACGGATCTGCAGGGCTGGAGACCACTTGTCTATGAGGAGGAGGAGTGGAAAAAGACAAAAAATAACATGTCAGAGGTCAAAGATGGAAAATAGAGAACGATCTGATGGCATCCAACCACCTGGAACATGTCCATTATAGGTAGAAAAAACTCAAAATATGAATGATTTAAGATAAATTATCCACTAGTGACTGCCCTATCCAAACATTAACTCTGTTCTTCAACTAAAAAAGAATCTGTGTAATTAAACATATTTAGAAGCTTTGCGTTTTTCACATTTTATAGAGCTCATTAAAAGCCACAAATTACTGTCATTTTTACTCCACAACCACATTGTGGCTGGGATTTTTATTTTTTGCCTCTCACTGCCAGTATCTTTAAAAATACCACCCATTAATTTGACTTAACAGCTGTGATGTTTTCAAACGGTCTAAGCATCAGAATATAGAAATACAGATTATTTTTCTTACAGTTGTCAAATTAACAACAGAGCTGTAACATTTAAGTTCAAGACGTGATGGGACAGAGTTGACAGCAATATTCAGACTATTTAGTTGCTCTGTGCACAGGTAGAACGACGTGTTCGCTCTTTTTAATGTAATTACAACAGTAGCTTTAATAGTCTATTTATTTATATCAAAAGTAATGTTTTCTCACAAGCAAACATGAAGTAGTTTGGTATTTTTAAAAGCCACAGTGTGTTAAGGCAAAACGAGCTAAAATAAATCCTAATAAAATGATACTGCTGTGAAATTTTGTTTATGGCAGCTAATATTTACAATGCATGAAACAAGCCTACTTTATAAGCCGAAGTCAAACGGTTCAAATAAAAAATTGTAAAATAAAAAAAATGTCTTACCTTTCAAAATGTCTAAACATATTCTTCCCAATTTGTCAACATTGGGGTGATAGATTTTGGTCATGAATCGCACTTTGGGAGCTGCCATGGGGTACTCTTCTGGAAGAAATAGTTCAAGTTTAAACGTTCCTCCTTCAAAAGGAGAGTCTTGAGGCCCTGCGATGACCACGTGGAAGTAGCGTGCGTTCCCCTCGTCGGGCATAGCTGTGATCCCTGGAACAGGCTCCGCCATCAACCGCTGTGTCTCCTGGATGTGATCAAAACAAACAAACAAAAAAAAAAAATCACATTGATGACATTTTTAGATTTGAAAACAGCAGCGGAAACGAATGTGTGTGTGGTGGCGAGTGCCTGCAGGTTAGACTTTGGCGCAGGAAATGGTAGAGACCACGCGCTCTTTTCACGCATACTGACAAGACAACATTCCACTAGCTGGTGTTTAACAAACAAAAAACAGGTAAGTGAGGGCTGGGACACTTCTCACATACTGTGTAACACCTTACATAACTTGTCACAACACATACCTGTTCATTGAGTAAAAAAAAAAAAACACTTGGGAACCTACAAGTATTTAGAATAACTTTAAATTACCCATCAGTTAGTTTAATTGTTGCACAACTAGGCCTGTCGCAATAATCAATAAATCAATAAATCAATTAATCGCATGATGAATGAAACTTATCAACCTCATTTTCATTTATTGGCTTTATCGTTTCTTCATGTCTCTCTTTCTACTGAAGACACTGGATGACAAAAGGCTCAACTCCGGTGCTCTTCACTGACCCCTCCCTTTCTCGTTTCTCTTTAAAATCCATTTTACCTGTCCAAAATAGCGTTTTCGGATGGTTAAAAGCAGCTAAGCTGAGAAGCTAAGCTACGAGCTAAGCTAACAGGCTGACCTCAGGGAGAAAAAAACCTCTGTCTCGTCAAAGTTCCAAAGTTCACGATTGAAACCCGTGCCTTCGTGTAAAAAGTTGCTTTTCTGTGCAATAAGCTGAGAACTTGTTTACTGATTTTTTTCTTAAAAGCTTTGTGTGAAAAATGCTATGCTAAAGAGCTCAAGCCACACAGAGCTGCCGCCATTTTGAGAACCGAAGAAAGGAAGAAGAGACAGCCCATGTCACGTTAAGGGGCCTCACTCCCATTTTTCTTAAAGATACACAATGCTCGCACCCACACAATGCTCGCACCCTCACTATCCATCTTTCAGTTCAACGTTTTATACTGCCATCTGGTGGTCACAAAAGGTACTACACTCAAAACAAATTAACCAACATTTCTTCTTAAATTTGACATTACTAATTATTGTCAATTTTCAAACAATATTATCATGTATCGCAAAAATTTCTGAGAAAATTAATTGCCTAGCAAAATTTGTTATCGTGACAGGCCTAGTTGAAATCCCACCTCCTAGGCGAAGACGTGCCTATCGTCAAAAAATAAAAAATTCCAAGTTTCTTAAAGTTTATCTCAATTTTTTTCTGATTTGTGCAGATCAAATGAACACTCAGACAGACGAGATGAGAAAATGAACAAACGATTGTCCTCACATTGATAAAACTCCTGTTATTGAGACGAGGTGAAACAACTGGCAAATGCAAAACAAAGGAGGGCCTTTTACAACAGAGCATTGTCTGCCTCGCTGACTGCAGCTGTAATTTCATTGAAGAATGATTTTCTCTTCTCAATGCAATTAGTATGTATTCACTGTGAGTTTCACATGGGTAACATAAATGTGCTTCATACCATGCTGGATAGTTTATAGCTGCCGGGAAGCATTGCCCAGGGGACAAAACAGCTGAATGCAAGCACCATTTACTGAATGCTTTGGGGCTTTAGTGCTCAGCCCTGTGCAAATCATCCACTAGAGCCGACCAGAGCGCTCATAAACACAGTCAGAAATAGCAGTGCCCTCAAAGCTGCATGACACAGCTGAAAACTAAATGTACAACCTGCAGTTCAATAGATGTCATAAAGTTGAGTCACATCACAAGTCAATCTGTCACGATTGACAGATAACCATGCAAGATAATAGATGTAGCTGTGTACTTCTGTGTTGTATAGGGTTACTACTTCACTATGGTTTCTTTGCAAGTTCCTTTATACCTGATGAATGAACACCTTAAACTTAGTAAACACATCTGTGTGTTAAGACTCTGAAAATGTTGCAGTGTTTTGAACATCATCTAATAAAAGAAAGAGAATGTGGCTCAATGTCTTTCATTTCTTATATACGTGTACTGACCGTGTCAGGACCACACAATTTATATTAGGGATCCCTAATGTATGTAACAACTCTAACCCATGAAGTCCTGACCTCCACCTGACCTCTAAAGGTTTATGGTCGTACCTGGCACCGAGCCATCAATAACAGATCCTTTAAGCCCTGGACGTTGTGAGGCCAGAGTTTGTTTCTTCAGCATATCCCACATGCCTCTCAGCTGAAGGGACAGCCGAAGACTTTAGTGGCCATGAAAAAAACTGAGTGTGTTGTGTTGTGTGCTCCAGCCGACCTCACACCATCCTGCTAAAAGAAGCCATTAGGAAATACTATGAAGGGGTGTTATATAACAAGGTGTTGTGTTTCAAAGTCATGTTCTGTTTTTGTAGCTTTAGGTGAGAGACTCACACAGATCTGCCCTTTCACACAATTTACTAATGAAAAACTGATTTAATGGACCATTATGTTTCGCCTGTTGTATGGCTTTTCACTAACGGACACAGTTTAGGATGGAGACCCTGCATGCTCTGAAACCTTTCTGTCAAAAAGAGCTTTTTCTGTTGGTCATTCTTATACGATTGGATTGGACAGTACACCTGTTTGTGCTCTCTGCGCACTTAAATGACCTCACCCATCTGTTTGTGCTTTATCTGTTTTCTCTTCATTCAATCACTTCTGATTGGTCTTTGACCAGACCAGGTCCTTTCCACAAAAGCTGCACCTGCATCAATGCTATGACCCGGCTGTCTGAGAGGCGCAGTCTGACGCTTGGAAAAATGCCTCAAATATACCTACCAGTACGTGTTCATTTTTTCCTGCTTCCAACACAAGGATGAACAGTTGCAACTTCGCTCATTAGGTTGTCATTGTTAGCGATGAATTACAAAACCCATTTGTGAGGAACGGTCCAAAATGTCTCCGAACATTTGCAGCGGTTCTTACATTCGTTGCATGAATTGGAGGAACTCTCTTGTCCAGCAAAGTTCAGTCAGGTCATTTGGACGGTTTAGTTGTTGTTGTTGAGAGACATTTCATCTTTCATCCAAAGGACTTCATCAGTCTGAGGATCCACAAACAAACTCAGTCCCACAAACAGCACATTCATAGTGTCCCAACCAGTTTACTGGTGATTTTGGTTGGATTTTTTTTTTTTTTTAACCTGGGTTCTTGAGCATGAACTTTGATGTTTTTAACCACTTTGGCTATGACTGCCTCCAAGAAGTCAATGAGGGAGAAGGCGGGCCCCAGAAACCGTCTTATCACTAGCAAACTGGTAGGTCCACTATGTGAGTGCACTGCTTGTGGGACTGAGTTTGTTGTGGCTCCTCGTAGGCCTAAATTGTGCTGGGCGATTGTCTCAGAAATTATCGCGATCAACGATAATATTGTTCAAAATTTGACAATAATTAGTAATTATTATCAAAATTAAGAAGAAATGTTGGTTAAGTGTTGTGTGCAGTACCTTTTTTTGACCACTGGATGGCAGTGTAAGATTGTTTGAACCAAAGGATAGATAGTGAGGGAGTGAGCAGCGTGTCTCTTTAAAAAAGATGGAAGGGAGGCCCCTTGACGTGACATGGGCAGTCTCGCTTCCTGTTTTTTCGGTTCTCAAAATGGTGGACGCTCAGTGTGGTTTGAGCTCTTTAGCATATTTTTCACACAAAGCTTTTAATAAAAAAAAAAAAATAAGTAAACAAGTTCTCAGCTTCTTTTTG
>JARVGQ010000804.1:10562030-10573527 GCA_031762355.1 Hypsolebias martinsi | reverse complement strand
GTTTTTTGAGGGTACTGTGTTAGCTAACTGCTTGGAAATACAGTACTGTACATGTTTAAGGTACAGAATGTACACTGATGTTGTGTTATGCTGAAAAAAAAAACGTGTTTAAAAAGCCGTTTACTGTTCTTTTTTCGACTTACGGCCAAAATCCGGACTTGCGTTCGCCACGTGTAATGAGTTCCGACTTAAGTTAAATTCGAGTTAAGTTTGGCCCGTAGGAACGGAACTAGAACGTTAAGTCGAGGACTACCTGTATAAGCTCTCCTGTTTGGCTTTTCTACTAAACTAGTGACGTTAAAAACGCAGAGGGACGCTCAACAAAACACAGTCCGTCATATGCTACTGTTTATGCACCCTGAGATAAAGCTAGCACTGTTTAAATCACAACAGAAGTGGATGCAAACTGTGGATATGCTTGTAAAATAATGTTTCTTTCAAATATAGAGTGTCATGTTCAGATCATGGAGTAATAAAAATCAACAGATTTAATTGCAAGCGTGTTTAGATCAGTATAAAGTAACTTAGATGATGGGGTAAAGCAAATACTGTAGTAATTATTACAGTATGAGAGAGGCCACAAACATATCTGCCTTTTTACTCTAATCTATTTGATTAAACTTGTCTGAAAATTTCTATTAGATTCTGGTGGGTAGCACGTTACCAGTAATGTAATAAAAACAGTTTTAATTTATATTAGCAGTTAGAAAAACGGATGCGGACTACTTTCTTATGTCTACATTTTACAACGTGCAGGTGCACTAAATAATCTGCAATTACCAGAAAAAATACAAAAAATGTTTTTGGGTGGGGGTGGTAGGGTAAAATTTAAATGGCTTCCGTTGTCGTGACTGGGAAATAAAACGCAGAATCCCAAAGAATTAGCCGGGACTTGGTTTCACATTGCAGGGAGCACAAACCTGCTCAACCTGAGGCTCGTGTGGCGGAAGAGGCTGATCGCGCCCACAGTCGGGCCCGGCCCAAGGAGACTGTGGTGACTCGCAAAACGGTTTAAAACGGTTTAATTTCAAGGTCCGTTACGTTGAAAAGTACGAGCAACACATATTCCACACTGAAAGCACTCTGGAGTGCTTCACGGCTAGCGCTTTAGGCATGTGCAGCAGCTAACGCCACCTAGCCTAGCTTCAAATTCATTCATATGGCGACTGGGACTAGCTGGAAGTAGCAGCCGACGAACGACATAAATAAGGAAAATGGCACGTCGGAAACGAGTTCAACAAGAAGCTAGCGCGACTTTAATCGCTCACTGAGCAGAAGGGAGTAAACGGAAGTGGCAAACAAAACACTTGCAGTCAAGCGAGGGTGAGCTAACCGGGAGCTAACTGTGCTAACAAGAGGACTAGACGCCAGATGGTGGTATTTTTACATCCAGAACATCACTAATATAACTTTGCGAAGCCTACACATTAGTTCATTCTACATATATAAACGTTGTCCACTGTCAGGTGTACCTTTATAATCCTACGAGGCAAACCGGCCATCTTGTGTTAGCAGTTATATTTTTAGCCGTAGACTCGCCCTCTCTTCAGGTTGGATTGACTGAGCTGCCGGGGCAGGGACACATAACTCACTCTTCCGGTGGCTTCGCATGACGTCATGACGCATCAATGCGTCAAAATAGCTCAACATTTTACATGTCATGCATTCAACATATATTTTTTAATACAGTAGTTTCTGGTGAGAGACTGAGTGCATTTTATTACATACGGCATGATTGAATAGGGATTTGTTAAGTTTTATAAGACTTTATAAAAACATATCTATATACAGCACTGTGTAAAAGTTGTACCCAGGTATAAAAAATACTTTACAGTATGTATCTAGAGATGAGAAAATTAAATTAAATAATTGTTTTTCTAGGAGCAAATTTTGGAAGGTCTCAAGTGAAGTTGCTCCAAATGTCTTGGATATCAATTAAGAGATCAATGATGTCGTCGGGCTTAATTAAATTTATAAGACTGTCATTAGGAATTGCATAACACACGCTTAGTGTAGATGACACAATAAGACAGCTCTAGAAATACAGTAATTATTTCTGGAAAAATAAAATCAAGTAATAATCAAATTTTAGCTGCAAGAATAATAAGCTTGTACACATTTACATTTGCAGGCTGTAAATTTAATTTATAACTTACCTTTATGTAAAACAGAGCAGTAATTTCACACAGTTTTACAATGTGATCAAGTAAATAAATGATGCAATTTGGAATACTGAGCAGTTTATTATTCAGTACTTCGACAAAAACAAACTGACAGACAAACAGACTTGGAACTTGAATTATCTGTCCTTTGGGGGGTTTTTCTTGATACGCGACATGTGATACCTGTAAGCATTGAAACAGAGGACAATGAATATTTGGGTCAAATTTAAGTGCACCATGTTTCTTTTTCCTCCAAGCTACACTCAATCTTTAGGATTCGCTACATTTTCTTGCTGATACTTAATTTTGGACCTCCAGCTTGCTGACTTGACTTAGTAATGACTAAAACAAATATATAGCTTAAAGTCCCAATCTTTGCACATCGCATCTGCTAAAGTTACACCAAACATCAATAAATAAAATTAAAAAAATTAAAGATACGCAGTATTTAAAGTAAATCATCAAGAATGTTACTTTTTTCTGCACTAAAATTGTATTAGTATATAGTTTGCTTGTGACTTACCGTCCCACTGGATAAAACCGATGTTTTGTGGTGAAAAACATCTTGCCCAGTTCCTCTACAGTGGGGCCTTCTTTAACCTTCAGCACCTCATTGCTCAGGTGGGACTTCAAAACCTGATCATGGGTCTCTGCCGGGCTGGTCAACGGGTCTGGTCGTTCAATAGGCTGAAAACATTTAATGACATGATGGGATTCCATAAAACCCATTTTCACAATTTGTTAACAGTCTGCATTCTGTACCAAGTTTGTGCAAGTGAGCGCTTGTTTAGGTAATATATATTTACAGACTAGATGATGTGACTAAAGTATGACAATGTGGACAAATAAAATAGTGCACAATCTATTCAAACAAACTTTTACGTAAGAAAATTCACCTTAAAGTCAGATAATCAAGCTGTTATTTGTGAGAGCAGAGTGTGTGCTCACCTGAGTGAACTCATAAGGAATGTCAACAGCAGGATGGTAGCATACAATGGTTTTCTCATCTGAAGTTACAGCTATTTCCACTTCACTAAAAAAAAGAAAAGAATAAAAATAAAAACTTATTGTCCAGGTCAACATTCTGCCAATTTAACACGGTTCTACTACAAAAAAAAAAACAAAAAAAAAAACATGGATTTCCTGACACTCTTTATGCAAAAAGGTTTCGATGAGTTATAGAACACATTTTTTAGTTGAGCAATAACCACATAAAAATTTAACAAATTGTACATGGGTTCATGCCTCAATGCATTTGCCACTACTATTAATAAATAATTATCATGTATCCACTCACTATTCCCACGAAAACAGTTAATACACAGTTTTATTTTTACAGATGTTGATGGTGAGATTTGTTACATACCATTTAGGGCCATTAAGTGTGTTGGCACTGGACTTCTGTCGAACAGACACAATACAAGCTGCGACAAAAGAAAAGCATGATTAAAACATAAGACAAACATTTACATTAACTGAAGATTCGCTAAAATATGTAAAACATGAGCAATTACTATAATCGTATAGGAAAGTTTAACAGGTCGGTCCGTGATGATTTATTTGCACAAAATAATCAAATTTAATATTGTTAGTCGATTAAAAGTCAGGGGTAACGAAACACTAAAATACAATCTCTACTAAAAATAGTAACTTTGTTTTAGTAAAACCTTTATGGCAGTTTTTCAGCATCAACTGTGTTTTTATTAAAGCGCCAAAGAAATACAAATGTTTACATTCATTGTGTACGAATTGTCAAGGTTAGCCAAGCTTTAGCTTTAGCCACTACTATCAGCATGCTAACGGTTTAAAAGACAAATTCAGTCAGATCAATCACTAATTTATATTCAATACTCAGTGTACAGCACTCACTTTGACCATTTCGCAGTGCAGGACCGTAAGCAAATCGAGTTAAAATACCGTGCACTTTGCACAAGTGACCGGACGCCATGCTGTTATTTTGGACAGTGCGTCACTAAAATACTTCCGTCTTCGCGTCGCGGTCAGGGTGAAACGTTCCGCTTCACATCAGACGACCAGAAAACGGAAAATAAAAATAAAACGGGAATAAAAAAAAAAAATCTGTTCCAACCACGCCATTTGAGTATCCTGTTGTAATTGCTAGGTCAAGAAGAACAATATTAGTAGCTGTCAATACGGCACTGAAAACCAAGGTCATTTTCCATTTTTTGGTTTTATTAAGTGCATATGGCTGGACATGTCCAACTCACGAGTTTGTAATGAAATTACTTCAGGGTTAATAATACCTGGCTGTTTACTGGTAGGGCAAACTGCACATAAATCTATAATAAGGTAATTTATTTCTCACGGCTTTTGCCAAACTTAATTAAGAAACAGGTTAGGCAAGAATAACCCCCCAAAATCATGGCTTATTATTTCATCCATCTTTAATTCTTCTTCAATTTCTGTAACTATAAATAAACAAAAGGGTACGCAATTTATTTTTGGGGGAAATAAAACTAAAACATTTAATACCTTTGAAAATGTATTAGTTTAAAACAAACGAAAAAATAAAGGCCAGATTTCTGGTAAATTAACCACATGTAAACCCCATTAGAACAATTTTATTTTAGAGCACTTTAATATCAGAGGAGATCATGAGTAGGGTTCAGACAAAGACAACACTTGTCGTCAAAGTGTCTATAGTTTGTTATAGTTGCATATAGTCCCGTTACAACACATAAATCCAAATGTAAAATAGTTTCTTGTATATTTGTTGACTTAAAATAATCCTAGCAGATTACATTTGTAATGCACTGAAAACTATTTACACTTGTGCCTCCACCTGGAAACATAACTAATCACACATTAATTTACAAATGTGAACATTATAAGAAACATTTTCTTTTCTTTCCAGACCTTAAATGTTCAGTTTTATTTTGTACGAGACAAGCTGAACAAGGTTCTTCAAGTCCTTTAAGGTCTATTTGAAAACATTTTCAGTGTTTCTGCATGTTAGGTGTGGTTTGATTTAATTGTGTCCTCCTGAACAGAGTCCCTTGAGGATTTCCATAGTACAGTTTTTGCATTAACATGTTGCAGTTTCATTCGGAGCATCATTAGGAGACTTCCATGTCTGCTGTGGCTGCACTGCTGGAGGCCTGTGATGCTGTATTCACCACCAAACGCTCTCGATGCCCAAACACCTCCGTCACTGAAAGCAAACACAACAACGTGCAATTTACGGTTTCCTTATCACAGAATTATATCCCGTCTGACTTTGACATACAAGATAGAATAGCTGGTTAAAAAATACAAATAAATAATATTTCAAATTTATCTAAACGAAAACCATTTTTGGCATTAACTTTACCTGCTGCAACATCACTTATATCCCAAACTCGCAAGCCATCTTTCTGCCCTCCAAAGGCGTAGACGAAGGGCATGTCGGGGCAACATGAAGCACAAAACAGCACCCCCTGTTCACAAAAGGCAAAATAAAATTAATTTAATTAATTAATTAATTAATTAATTTACAACAAACTTCAAGAGCAGAATAAGTAATAATTGCATTTTTTTTTTACCATCTTCATATCTCGAGTGTGCACCAGGTTGGGTTTGTCGCCTAAAATGTCCCAAATTTTAACATGTTTGTCAGCCGATGTGGTGACGAGGCATCCTTTAATCTGGCTGCTGAGGTCCAGACCTGCAATGATTTATAAAATAACAATGTATTATTTTAGAGTGCATGACTAATAAGTCAGAATAAAACAATTATGTCCAAAATATCTCAATTTAATTCTTTAGTGAAATAAACTTTAAGAACCTGAAACTTCTTCATCATGTGCTCTCAGAGTGAACACTGGTTTATCTGAGCGGGCATCCAGACAGTAGACAAAACCATCCTCTGTGCTGGCCTACACATGCACGCACACACACACACACAAAATTGATTTACCCACAGACATTAAGAATTTAACTGCAGAAAAACACGACAAGCAACAGTTGTTGAATAATGACCACACAATCCATTAATATTTAATTACAGATTTCACATTTTAGTCTTCAAAAATGCTGCTGACATGGTTTTACAGTGTGGTTTGTGGTTTGAAACAATTATTAGCTGAGTGAGCACATGAAACCTCTGTGCTCTAAAATGTGTGTTCTGGAGAAAACATGTGGCAACCCTGAAACAGACGAGTTTGTTTGAGCGCTGTACATCAGGTAAGCATCAGCCAGAAACCGCAGCAGTGATTAAAGTGGCAGAACAGACAGAAAGAGGTTGCTTAAATAAAATTATTTATTACAGTAATCCCTCGCTACTTCGCAGTTTGACTTTTGTGGACTCGCTCTATGGCGGTTTGTGAACGTACAGTCCATAATACATAATATTGGACCCAAAAATGATAATTATTAATTAATATTACTCATGTGATTGGGAAAGTACTGAATACAGCACTGTGCAGTAAAAAGTTAACGAAAAAATAAAATACTTTGGACAGGTGCCACCGTTATGTAGTTTTCTCTCTGTAAGCCTCCACTGTACATTCCCGCTCATAATAACCACATTTCCCAGAGGGCAACAGGGCCCTGATCAGAAGCCCCGTTTCCTTCTGCTGGGGAAAAAAAAAAGTTTTGATCTGACCCCTGGAGCAGAACCATACTTCCAGACCCATCGGCAAATCTGAGAGCTGGTAACCTGCCCATGTGGACCTCCGAGGAACGCACGTGGCCAAAGGTCGGTCGCTCCATTCGGTGCCCATCAGGACATTTTTCATTTCTTTCAACCGGCCCTCGACGAGCCCTGAGCGGGACGTGCACAGCCGATGATCTGGTTGTCCATCTGAAGCTTAATGGGATTTTTTTTTTTTTTTTTTCTTCTTTCAACTGGCCGATGAGGACCTCTGAGCGGGGATATGCTGGTAAGTCAAATTTTGCAGCTACATATATAGTACTGTACATATGTTGTTAAAATGATGTAGTTTTAAAAGTTTAGAACATTGTGAGAGTGTGGGAAGGGTTTAAAACACCTTAATATATACACAAATAAATACTAAAATAAAACTACTTACTACTACTACTACAGTAAAAACTACAATAAACTACTACTATTACTACTTGTGTACATAATATTGTTCCATCTCATGTACCACATGAAATGGTAATGACAATAAAGTTTACTTGAACTACTGTATCCCTAATTGGCAGTTTTTCACTTATCACGGTGGGTGTGGTCTCCTAAATCCTGCAATAAACGAGGGATTACTGTATATATAGAACAGATTAGTTCTGCAGCTCATTTATAAAGATAAACAAACAGCTTGATGTGTAACGCTTAGCTGTTTTTCATTAAACAAAGACTATCGGCCACTTCCTGAGAATAAAAGTCCATTGTATCTTGTTTAAAGAGAAAATCCCCTATTTCAATGTCCTCTTTAAAAAAATTCATACATTTTGCGTTTTCCTCTTTCCTCCCAACATAATTTTTTTTGTGCTTGCAAAACACCTGCTAAGCTCTAAATCTCAAAGTCTCCATAAAATGTATTTCTCTTCTTTTGGAAGACATCACTGTGATTACCCATGGGCTTTACTAAACTCTACAAGAGGTGTTGGAAACTTACCAGGAAGTTGCAGGGTGAAAAGTGGTTCCAGACTAGACGCTCCACTTGACCGCTAAACCTCCAGGTCCGATAGCTGGTGTCTGGACTACGGCAGTCGTAAAGAACAGCTGTCCTAAAGAGGGAAACCCACTTGTAATGTAAAACTTTGATAATATAAAATATCCATATGTAAAGTGAGTACCGGTAACACCTACTTGTCATAAGATCCAGATAATAAAGTCTGCGCCTCAAAAGGATGGAATGTTAGTGTTTGAACCTGAAAGATAGAAAGAGAAAGAGTTATGATTTTTTTTAAACAACTGAAGCTTTCACAGTATATCCAGGAAATAAAACTGTATAAAAATGAATTAATTGAACTAATTCTCAGACTACCTTATCTGTATGCCGTCGCAGAGTTGTAGCTGGTTTGCATTGAGACAGATCCCACAAGACGACGGTGTCATCTGCAGATCCACTGGCTAACACGTTCCTAATTAAAGCAAAGTGCATTCATGTTTCTGTAAACATGAATTTAATGTCTGGAAATAAGTAGGTATTGGTTTAAGCAGGTGAACTGCAGTAAGAACCGACCTGATCAGTTTGTTCCAGGACAAATCCAGCACTGCGTCTGTGTGTCCCTCCACAGGCTCCGCAGCGGCACCCTGAAATACAACAGGAAACTGCGAGTTAATGGCTCTTCCAAGCGAGAGATAATGTCACAAATGTGAACTCTTGGACCTTCTTGCTCTTCTTTTTCTTCTTGGAGGCCTTTTTGCTCCCCAGAGAGAAGACCGGCTCTAAACAGTCCACCACATCCAGATCCCACACATCAATCTGAGGAGTCATGTTGCCCACGGCAACATAATTAGCTGCAGTTCAGACACACAGGAGACACTATATTACTTTAATTTATTTAAAATGTGAAATTTAACCGAAAACAGTCCTGGTCAAAAGGTTAAAAGTTTGGTCAAAGGAAGTTCATGATCAGTGACTTCAGGCTTTTTTTTTACCTGCTTTCTCTTCAGGGTTGGGGTCAAAGTTCAGCCACTCTACGCACAGAGGATAAGCTGGCAGCAGAATATCATGGTGAACATATAAAGAGTCTTCCTCAGAGTTGTAAACTGTGAAGAAAGAAATTATTTCTTTTAGATTGTCTACATAAAATGCTCCTAAATAAGGTTCTTCCTTTGTTTAGCTTCTATCATAAACAAGAACATTAGATAAAAAATTTATGTTAAAGACACTCACCATAAACTTCCAAACTGCAGTAGTCCTTTTCGGTTTTCCCTGCCAGGATGAAGTTATCGGTGGGTTTGATCTGGAAGTCTTCTCGCTCATACTGATCCTTAAGAATAAAAAAAGTCAGAGTGCATAAAAGTAATTTGATGGCTTTGCAACTCTTGATAAATTTAATAGCATTGTTTTTGTGATACAACAAAGAACATCTCTAATATGTTATCTGAAAAGTTAAGTCTGGTCCTCTGGACATAAAAAAAAAAAGTAGAAACGTTTTTACAATATTTTTGTTACGTTTTGTTTTTTGGATGTCCAGAGGATCAGACTTAACTTTTTTAGATTTTTCTACCTGGATTATTGAGCATGCATCAGGATCTAATATGTTATATTTATTAGATACTGTTTGAAAGAAAGATGCACTAAATATATTAAGCTAATCTCAGGAGTTACCCACTGTGTCTTTGATGGTGATGTAGGGATCCTCCTCATTTGAGCTGAACACTGTGAGCCCAGCCAGACTGTCACCAAGATTAGAGGTCACTACAGATAAACAGAGTCAGTTTTTACCTTTAGCTAATTTAACTGGAAAGTCAAACTTAAAAGAAGAATAAGATAAACAAATGTTGCACTCTGCACCTATATCTTCTTCATCATATTTATCCAAGCCGTATTCCGCTAGCTCGTCGTCCTCCTCCCCTTCGTCAATCTCATCCTTCACAGTGCAATCAACATAAGTTGAGTCGCCGCTAGGATTGGGCTCAGGAGGCACACCTTCATCCTCCTCTCCTTCGTCACTCTCATCCTTCAGAGTGGAGCCAACGTAAGCCGAGTCGCTGATAGGATTGGGCTCAGGAGGCATACCCTCATCCTCCTCTCCATCCTCATCAGCCACTTCTCTGGAAATGAAATAAAACAGCTACAATACCAGAACACATACTCAATTGCATAATGTACCGTACACCAACGTAGTGAACAGATAACAAGATGCTTAATTTTTTAGTGTTACAAAAATAATGTGCGACTGTGTATTTCTTATCAAAACATACCCCAACTCTTCTTTTGCCTCAGTGATGATGCGCTGAAGCTCCTCTGGGCTCAACTCAACCTGATAAAAACATAAGTTTTAGGTTTTTTGTAACGTAATGAGCTTTTCCAGTTTGAAGCTCACTACGGTACTGCCACTTTGCAGAAAACAAAAACCCTCTAAGTCGTAATTTAAAGGCAGTATCTCAAAACTATTACCGGTACTTTGTATCTCAATTTAATATAGAAACTTGTAGTGCAAGATAATTTAACAAAACAGCTGTAAAACTTGTTTGACACAAAATGATTTATACACAACAATTACGTTCAGAGACTCAGTTTTTGAACAACACCTGTAAAGTTACTAAATGTAACTCATAAGGAAGCTGGAAGCTAGTTTGACATGTTCCACTCGTTGTTTACATCATTATTCACCTTGTCTGGTCTTTCCTTGGCAACGCCGCGTCTCACCCAACCGACGCATGTGATCTGGGAGCTCATTTTAAAAAACAATTTCTGAGTAATTTATAGCTTAAAACCTATAATACGTGTACTTTTCCTTCTAAAACGCACTGTGTAGACTTTACTCGCACGTGAGCGAATTGAAGAATTCCGTGTCGCAGCTTGCTGTCGTCTGTATGGTGTTAAATAATATGCCTGATCAGAATTTAAAAAAAGTATGAGAAGGTCCTAGCCTACTTGCAAAAGATCGCCGATGAATTTTAAAATTAACATCAAAACTTGTAAAAAAAATACATAAAAGAATACATTAAATTCGACATAAAAATGCGAAATGCGTCTTACTAAATTTGTATCATGTAAATGTTTTAATTGTTATTTTGTGGATTTTTCTTTTGTTAAGGCAGCTATTAGGACAGCACAGAGTACAGTACAAGACGAATTCCTCCCCAACTAAAAAAGAAAAAAAAAGAAAAAGTTTTAAACATTGGGTCTCAAAATGAACTAAGCTCAAGTCTCTAAAAACTAAAAATAGGTTCAGCATAGAAATGTTTAAATATTTATTTAACAGTTTTTAAGGGATTTATGTAACAAAAGCAAGTCCATCCATCCATCCTTCATCTTTACCCGCCTTTTCCTTTTCGGGTCACGGGGGTCATGGTGCCCATGTCCAACTATCAACTATCAAAGGGACATTGATACACACTCTCTTGTAAATGAGTCCTCGAGGCTTAATGAGATTAACCTGCCTAAATAAAGGTTGAATGAAAAAAACATCCTCAAACTGTCACAAGTCCATCAAGACAAATGAGAAAACCATTCACTCTCACTCACACCTAGGGACAATCAGTCTAGCATGCATGTTTTTGGTCTGTGGGAAGAAACCATTGTATCCGGAGAAAACCGATGCATGCAAACTCCACACAGAAAGGTCCCCAGCTAGTGGTGGAGAACGTACTCAAACACTGTATTTAAGTAAAATTACAAATAAACAGACAAAAATGTATTCTAGTAAAAGTAGAAGTACCATATTAATGTTTTTACTTAAGTAAAAGTAAA
>JARVGQ010000804.1:10547622-10561930 GCA_031762355.1 Hypsolebias martinsi | reverse complement strand
AGGGGAGAGAAGCAGAGGAATACAGTTTCTCTCATCTGATGGTGGGTTCCAGTCGTCTCCAGGAGAGGGTGCCACAGTGCCCGGTCACAAGGTGTCATGCTGAGAGTGGTGAAAAGGAAGTGAAAGGGTCTATCTGGTTTTGTCTGAGCCCGTGTGCTCCTGTGGAGGAACCCGGTCGATCGGCGAGCTGAGGAGGAGCTGTTCAGGTGTCTCCCACGGTGTGGGGTTCGCACAGCAGCTGGAGAGTTGCCCCGATCATGGGGGAGAGATCACGCCTTCGGCTTGGAAGGAATGAGGCTGCAGTAAGGGGAGAACAACATCCCTCTATGGTTGAGTAGCACTGTCAACGCAATCAAAGCAAGGCTGGAGGAATCACATCCCTGCTGGGTGGAGGCCAGAGTACATTGTACATATTAGTTGGAATTATATCCTTAGACATGACTGCGGTCACTCATACGCGCACACTTGCACCACATGAAGAGAAATTGTCTCTGCCCTGGAGCAACAACCCAGCTATGGTCCAGCGGAAACTGCGAGGGGGAACAGTTTCCAACCTGTTAGATTAATTGTGATTAATGTAATTTAGATAATCACTGTAGGAGTATATTGACTTTCATACCCTTTATTTGTTTCTAGAGCCTGGACTCGTGATGTTTATATGTCGTTGAAAGTGTTTTAATTGTGTAAAAAAGTATAAAAATGTATTTTGTAGTGTTTTGCATTTTATAGGTTTTGTCTGCTGCTCGATGGTGCTATCCAGCATCCATGTTTTTTTCATTCATTCAACCTTTATTTATACAGGCTAGCCTCGTTGAGCCACGGGGACTCATTTACAAGACGGACCTGTTGCACTCACACCTAGGGTCAATTTAGAGTTACCAATCAGCCTAACATGCATGTTTTTGGACTGTGGGAGGAAATCGGAGCACCCGGAGGAAACCCACGCATGCACGGAGAGAACATGCAACCTCCACTCAGAAAGGCCCCCGGACCGAGATTTTAACCGGGGACCTGCGCGCTGAGAGGCAGCAGCTCTACCAGTTGTGCCACCGTGCTGCCTAATGCAATGGTCTATAAAATCAAGTGTGCCTACTGTGTGTATATTTTATGTAATACATTAGTAGTGTTGAGTCATTTTAATGAACAATGCTGCAGATAGTGCATGCTTTTATTGTGTTTACTCTTTGACACAGTTCACACATACTGTAGACTTGTGATTCTGTGCATTAGAATTTCAGGGAGGACATGCAGAGTTAAATGACACTAAGCAACATATGAATAATAAGGAATGATTATGCCTATGAAAGTTTTTATTTAACACAAAGTAAAACCAATGTGTCATTTTAACTGCAGTAAAAACATTTAAATAAATGTTGTCTGCCTGAAAAAAGGAGCATTAGACCTAACAAAGGAACAGCCTCTGATCATTTCAACTGCAGTTTGTCATCAGCTCTAGTTAAAATACTGTCTAGTCAACCTTGTAATGGGTCAATAGTGTACAAAATTTTAACTTCCTGACACCATTTTCAAAACGTGGACCCGAGTGTCGAGCCATCTCTTGTCTCCTAACATTCCATGAACTGACACATTTTAATATTGCTGCAAGAAGTTCTTGTTCAAGTTCAGAAGAAGTCGGTTTTCAAAGTTTTTTGAATACAGTCTGGCTCTTTTGTGAGAAAGAATCTGTCCTGCTGTTCTGAACAGTCTTTCAATAAAATTTCAATAGTCTTTCAATAATATTTCGATAGTCTTTCAATAAGGCCATGGGTGTTGTGTATCTTCTGACTGACGCTCCACAGTGGAATCCATTTTGGGTGTGTTAGTGGTGCTGTGGGTGCTTCCAGCTCAATGACATTTATACTAGAATATACATCATTGGTCCAGCACTTCTTGAAGGTGGGTCTAACTTTACCTGTCCACTTTGCAGTGATTCAATGGACCAACTCCCCTCTCAACATCAGTTACTTTCAAACTAACGACAAATCAAAAAACTGCAACGTGAATGTAACTTGTAACTCAACACATTATAGAAATGTAGTGTAGTAGAAAGTACAGATACTTCATGTAAAATGTAGTGGAGTAAAAGTACCCACATTTAATTCTACTTAAGTAAAGTACAGATACATGAAAAATGTACTTAAGTACAGTAACAGCGTATTTGTACTTAGTTACATCCCACCACTGTCCCCAGCCAGGATATGGCCAGGCCTCTGCTCCTGTTTAACTATGGATGAGTTCTCTTAAGATGGCTGCCTTCACTCCTCTCTCAAACCAGTGCTCCTATCAAGGATGTGCACATCTTCATTTCTGAAAGAGTGACTACTGGCCTATGTGGATGACCACAGAGTCCTGGTCTGATGATCTGTGTTTGGTCGTTGTGTTTATTATCTGCAATGATTTTATGTCTATACATGTACAGTATTCTGTTTTTCTACTTCATTTTATATGTTGCCTGTTGTTTGTTTGTACAGCACTGGTTGGCCTTGTCACTGTTTTAAGTGCTCTATAAATAAAATGGTATGGTATGTTGCTCTTCTGTGCTGAGACATCCTTTTGGCCAGTGGCTGTTTAAGTTTCCTTGATGTACTGATTACAGTTCTGGTACTTAACAGCATACACAATAAGAAACTGTCCAGAGGGCCTGACTCGCGGTGGATGCAGGGACGAGTGGAGACTCAAGAAACCTGCTGCAGCGGGAGGGGTTTCCCAGGAGATCTGCATCTGTGTCTTATGGACTATGAAAGGTGTGTGCGAAAACGAATGTCCCGTAACCACAAGTTGACTACTCGACTTCGGATGGAGTATGTTGGGCCCTGAAAGGAAAGAGAACCTGTCCATCGTTAAATAGGGGTGGAAGCCTCCATGTTCACTGTCACCCTCTTACAATACTGCTATTGCAAGTGGCCATTAGGGCACTAACGATCAGCCATTAGGCTGGTGGTCCTCATTTTCCACGAGAACAACTACCGTAGTTTGTGTATGTTACAGCTACGTATTTAACTAAAAGTTTTCACAATCTTTGTGACAATATCTCATGTTACAACATGGACACCCGCGCGGCTTATAGACAAGTGCAGCCTACATCAATGCAACATTATTTATTTTTAATTTAGTGGGTGCGCGCGATAGTCTGGAAATTACGGTAGTTTTGTCTGTCACCAGCAAACTGGTTGATCCACTAAGAGATGGTGCTATTTATAAGACTGACTTTATTGCAGCTCCTCAGACTGAAGAGGTCGTTTGGCTAAATGATTAATTTCATCAAAGAATCCACCCATAGGACCTGACTCAACCGTGGTAGATAAAAGCTTAAACTTTTTTTAAAAGTATAAAACAATTTATTGAAAATACATATTACAAAGATAAAAACTATGAATGAAAGTTTATGGATAAATTATACTGCCAGCACACATATTGAAAATAGTACCCTTATTTATGATAAAAGCATAAAATGGCAGATTTGATTATTTGTTTTGGTCTGTACATAATTTTACATAAAACAGGTGCACAATCCTAGAATTTATCACAAAGTTCAGTGGTCACGGCAGAGGACGTAAGGCATTTTGGCAGAAAACAGTGCAACAATGGTAAATATAAGAATATACTTACAGCTAAAGACAGAAGACTTCACACAGCTGCAGACATTACACAAAAAATCAGTTTCACTGAACAGTATTTCACTTCATGATTACTATCCCTGCATGTTTGCAGTCAGCATGCATGTATATTCAATAACATATTTCTATTTTAGTCATTCAAGTCTATTAGTTGAGGCAACAGTCGACACAAAGGACATTTACACTTATGTAACATACTGATCCGTTTGACAGATCGTCTTAGCTTTTAACAGATTGGGTGTAAAAATGTCAAAAAACACTGACTACTGCATCTGTGTAGGAAAGTGGTGCAAATTTTGTACATACGGTAATACTGATGCTAAAAGGCACTTAAGGAAATATAATAAGTCTTGAGCTGTTCATTCTGATGCATTAGGCCTAAACATTTTTTTCACCTATAACACATTAGATGTCATACAAGTGCTACCGACTTTTAGAAGTCAGTTTAAAGATGTTTATGTTTAAATTGCATGTAATTTCTGTTTGTTGAAGAAATGGTGCCAAAATGTTTCAACTATTTTTTTTTGTTAAATGTCCTATTAGCTACTGCACATTTCAGGAGTCTGGTGGAAACAAGAGTGGAGGGATTTCCCTAATTTCACTTTGAACAATGACACGCAGATTGTAGATGAACCAAACCCAATGAGGAAGTCCGATGCACGAGCATAGTGGTTAAAGACGAGTGGTTTCTTCTGTCTTTGCCTGGAAACTCCAAAAAAAGAAGTTGAGATTGTTGTGCAATTCACAGGGTGTTAGTGATGGTTTAGTTTTTGTGGATGCAACAAAAACTTTGTAAAAAGTGATAAAACACCAAAAAAAAAAAAAAGTCTTGTGTCTTAAAAAAGTGTTTTCATCAACACTGAGCTTCTTCCTGTTTTGTCTCGCTTGTCTCCTCATCTGTGGCTGGGTTGAGGTGTTTGGTAATCACCAGCTTCAGGCTGGTCTCGTGGAGGAGAACTTGGGTCAGGTACTTCTCTCGTTTGATTTGTTCTTTGACTGCGTACGGGACATCTGGGATGACGTAGGACAGGATGAATTTGGTAAAGTAAACAATGTGCTGCGAGGAGAAGAAAGAGACAAACATGATAAATGTCTCAACGAATATTCAAATATATCATTTTGGAGGATGTTTCTTTTCTCACCTCTACAACAATTATAAAAGCCATTTTGGCAGCAATCACGTGCCAGTAGAGCATGTTGTGCTCATATTGTCTGTAGTGTCCAGGAGGAAATCGATAATCTCGATACCTGAAACAGAAAATGTGTTACTTTCTGTTTACGAGCCCTAAATATCTTACTGCACAAAACTGACTGTCATGTTGCTTTGGAAAATTACTTTCTTCATTTTTGTTCATAAATCTGGCATTAAAAAACCCCTAGAGAAATAGCATTTCCTGTGAAAATGCAGCATGAATGCTTATAGCAGAAAAACTTGCTGAGAAATAGCTGAAATTAGCTAAACACATACTGAAATGTAGCTGAAATGGAAGAACAAGCCTTAATTAGCAGAAAAAAGGTGAAAGAACACATTTTTGCTGAATTAGGTTTAAAAAAAAAAAAGAAACAGCACAAAAATGAGGAATTTAGCTAAAAAAAAGGGGCTGAAATTAGCACAAAAAAGTTGAAAAGTAGCTGAAAAGGCAGAAATAAGCTTAGCAGAAAGAGCTGAAATGAGCTAAAAAAATGTGGAAAAGACTGAAAACTGAAAAGACTAAAATTAGTATAAAAAAGCTAAATAGTAGCTGAAAAAAGCAGAGAAAGCTGAAACTAGGAGAAAAAAGTTGAAAGGAGCATAACAAGCCACAATTAGCAGAAAGAAGCTAATTTGGTTAAAAGTAGAAAACAATTACAGTGGAAAAACTTGAATTTATCTGAAAACAGCTGAAATCAGCTAAAATATGCTAAAAACCTAGCTGAAAAGGTAGAACAAGCTTAAATTAGCATAAGAAAGCAGAAAGAACACGTTTGCCCAATTAGGCTGAAAGAAGCAGAAATGAGCATAACAAAGTGGACATTATCTGAAAACAGTTGAAAGTAGCATAAAACTGCTTAAAAGTAGCAAAAAGAAATCGTGATAAGCTTAAGTTACCAGAAGGAAGTAGATAGAGCACATTTTTGCTGAATGCAAAAAAATGTTGAGCTAACAAAAAAGATAAAATTAGCATAAAACAGCTAAATAGTAGCTGAAATAGAAAATTCTGAAACTTGCAGAAAATAAGCTTAAAGGAGCGTAATAAGCTGAAATTAGAAGAAGCACAACAATGTTGTAGTTTGCAGAAATAATCTGAAAGGAGCACAGAACAACTGAAAAACAGCTGAAATTAGCTGAAAAAAGTTTTGCACAAGGAAGCTGAACCAGAACAAAACGTGAAAGGAGCAGTAAAAGGTTGTAAACAGATCTAATGGTTTGAAGGATGTAAAATGAGCTCAATTCATTTCCTAGAAGAAAAAAAGTGGCAGAAAAGACTAAATATTTCAAAAAGTTAAAATTGCACCAGTACCAAAAATCATAGCAGGATTGTCCTGGAAGAGCTGAACATTGTGATTTATGATTTGTTGAAATAGCCCAAAAATTGGGAACAAGAAAGATGTCAAGAAATGTACGTAAGAAAAATGGATCACAATACTGTAGTGTGAATGCTTCATGAACATTCACACAATTTAAAAAAATGAAAGCAACATATAATAAAAACATGCTGAATAATTTCAAACACAAGAGAAAAAAACAGAAAGCATCCAGGTGGGTTATGTATTTGTTTATACCTGCAAAAGGTGATGTTGCGAGGCTCGTCAGTTGTGGTTCCTGTAAAACCACTGGGGAAATCGTTGATATTGAAAAAGGACAGGGAGCTGTTGATGTAACCCTGCATGGTGTGGTTATCATGGTTTCCATATGGGTAGACAGAAAAAGACCAGTAGTAGACGAGTCGTGGAATCATGTCCGATGTAAATGCTATGATCATGGCCTGTTGAGACAAAAAAATACTGTGATTTACAGAAGCAGGGTTAAAATGAGATCACATGCAGTAAAACTACAGCTGCAGAAGACTTTCTAAAAGCAAGTTACATTTGTCGCGACAGCCAAGATAGCGACGCCTTGGAGGATGGGCTGCCAAGCTCCTATGTCCTGGGCCTTCTCTGGCACAAAGCGGCGAAACTGGGTGGTGAATTTCCAGGCATCCACCCGGATCTCAAACAGGTTGTTGAGCAGAGCCAGAGCTGGAGCCAGGGGGAAGGAGGCCACAAAAAGGGTCACAAAGCCAAACTGGATGACTGCAAGAAACAAAGGAGACGAGCCAGGATTTCATCACACGGAGGTAAAAAAATTCCTACTTTCGTCAGATTAATTGTCTAACACCGTATCTAACGTCGTATCTTCAAAAACTTTCAAGACAACTGGACATTATTTGTAACAGAAGATGTTTCGCTTCTCATCCGAGAAACTTTTTCAATTCAAAGAGCAGAGCGTGTGTAGGTCCATCTGCATATGTATGGGTATCTTATCTCAGCTTTTATAACCTGAACCCCACAAGCTCAGCTCTTTGAACTGAAAAAGCTTCTTGGATGAGAAACGAAACATCTTATGTTACAAATAAAGTCCAGTTGCTTTTGTTTTGAACGCTTTTGAATTTACCATGTCCTGGATGACTGAGAATCTTCACCAGCCTAACATCGTATCGTACATTGTATCATATATCCTATCATGCATCATCGTATCGTACATATTATTGTATATTGTATTGTACATCGTATCGTACATCATATTGTACATTGTATTGTACATCTTTTCGTTTATCTTATCGTGCATCTTATCGTACATTGTATTGTACTTCGTATCGTACATTTTATCGTATATCTTGTTGTGCATCTTATTGTACATTGTATCGTACATCATATCATACATTGCATTGTACATCTTTTCATATATCTTATCATGCATCTTATGGTACTTCGTATCGTACATCTTATCGTATATCTTATTGCTCATCTTATGGTACACTGTATTGTACATCGTATCGTACATTGTATTGTACAATGTATCGTACATCTTATCGTATATCTTATTGTGCATCTTATCGTACATTGAATTGAACAGCATATCGTACATCGTATCACACATCGTATCGTACATCATATTGTACATCGTATCATACATCTTATCATATAGCTTATCGTGAATCTCATCGTACATCGAATTGTACATCGTATCGTACATTGTATCATACATTGTATCATACATCATATTGTACATCTTATCGTACATCATATCATACATATTATCGTAAATCGTATCGTCAGTTTTAATGTTCCACCTGCAGCTGAACAACTTGTACAACTGGCTACAAATGTGACAGCAGTCAACTTTATCACCAACAGAAATATGTCGTACCCATCTCAAGATATTCATAGAACAGTCCAAGTTTGGAGATGGCCTGGAGCTTGTAGTCCTGCTCCCAGCGAGGTACCTCCTTCTCTTCGACCCGACGAGAGCAGAACTGCAAATAACGATTCTTCACCCACCTGTGGAGAAGCATTGGTGTTTCAGAACTTTTTGCCCATTAGCATGAGGGCTTTGACACCGGGCGAAGAGCTGAATGATTTGACACAACTAGTAAAGAAACAAGCACTTGTTTTTCTGCTTACGGAATGAGGACTTCTTGGATGTTGTTCCAGATGGCTTTTCCACCCATGATGATCGAGAGCTGAGTGGTCAGCTCGATCAGACACCCACCAGGGTCACACTGTAGGAGCAAGCGACACAGGCAGAACAAATTAATATTGAAAACAAATCAACACCAGTACAGGCTGGACAGACTTATAGTACCTCCTCATTCCGGTATTTTCCCAGAAGATAAACTGGTTTTCCAGGATGACCAACCGCTTTTCCTTTCACAAAGGCAATGTAGAAACAGGAGGAGTAATAGTTGACGAACTGAAAGAGGAACATCTTCAGAGTCAGGCTGTTCTCGTAGTCTCTCATAGTCCGGGGAAGCTCTGTTGTCCAATCAGAGATTGGAAGTCTTTAGGATTAAGCCGTGAACGCACGAGCACCAAATGAGGAAAAAAAAAAAAAACCACAAACTCACAATAATCTGTGATCCAGATGGCGACGCGCTCGTAGAGCATATTAAGGATCATGATGACAACAAAGCTGATGATGGAGGCTGTGACCGACGTGGCCATCTGAGGCGTCACATACTCCTTTATTGGCTCCAAGTTCTGCAGTTCCTTGGAATCTCTGAGTTTAATTGATAAGGCGAAGAAGACGGCCAGACGGTACACAATGATGGCCACAATGGACGCCAGGATCAACATAATCTAAAAGAAAAACAACAGAGTGGTTCCTATTAAGAGCATTTTGGGACCGAACAAGCATCGAGTGTAAAAACTGTGAGGGGTCAAACCGTTGTGGAAAATTTTCATTCAACCTTTATTTATACAGGTTAATCCCATTGAGCCTCCGGGACCCATTTACAAGACAGACCTGAATAAATAACTAACCGCTGTGCCAGGATTTTTATTATTTCAGGTATGAGAATGCTATTTTCAAAAGAAAAATGTCATATTGTGTTATTTTTTTCTACACAAAAATGAAGTTGCATGTAAATATTTATTCAAGTTACCCAGAATAAGACCGTCCCAATTCCTATTGACACCCGAATGCACCGTCCGCAGGATGTATACGGCACTTTTTCTTTCACCTAGGTCATGTAAAACATAAACACTGAACTGTAACCACAACATGCAAACAAGGCACTTTTTTAGACAGTAACATGAAACAACATTGTTTTACCCCAGTTATAGGATTTTTTCTCTCGTAGATGCATTTGGCCTCATATTCTGGGCGAGGTGCCATTTCCTGCTCCAGAAACTCCACAGTGTCCCAGTCGTACTCCAACTCCGCCTGGTATCGCTTCCAAAACTCCAGGAACAAAGTGACTACAGGAAGAAGAACAAAGAAACAAATACTACACTATTATCCATCTCTTCTATTTACACATATGTGATGTAAACTGACTAAAGAGACTTTACTGCATACATAGAAGTTAGGAGTATTGCTTTAAATGATAAAAATGTGTCCAACTTACCCCAGACTGACATGAAAACGGCAAACACCAAAGTCCCAAAGTTGTCAAATATGCACAATATCTAAAAAAATAAAATAAAATAAAATAAATAAATAAAATAAAATTGCTGAGTCATTTAATAAACACAAACACACACAAAAAATGGCAAGAATCTTCCTTTACAGCACAAAACTGATCCCAAATTTCTTTCAGACATCATATTATTTTCATTGTTTTACATGGTAGACTTTTATTTACTGAACTGATTTACACTCACGACATGTTAAGCTACATAAAGTGCTCTCTAGTGGCTAAGTATTAGCTAAAAGACAAAACCAAAAATCACAACAAAATTAAATTCAAGATTAGTGACTTTACTACAGTTTGATGAAGAAGCTAAAACTGAAATGGAAAAGTTAAAACAAGCAGAGGCTAAAATCCCCAAATACAAACAAAATGCAGCAGAACAGTAGCTAAAGGCAGCACAACAGTAGCTAAAGGCAGTAGAACAGTAGCTAAAGGCAGCAGAACAGTAGTTAAAGGTAGAGAACAGTAGTTAAAGGCAGCAGAACAGTAGCTAAAGGCAGCAGCAGAACAGTAGCTAAAGGTAGCAGAACAGTAGTTAAAGGTAGAGAACAGTAGCTAAAGGCAGCAGAACAGTAGCTAAAGGTAGCAGAACAGTAGCTAAAGGTAGCAGAACAGTAGCTAAAAGCAGCAACCCTAACAAAAATGAGTACAATAGCTACAAGTAGAAAAGTAGATTTTTAGCAATAAAAAGCAGACTTTAAGTGACAGTTAATGCTTTTATTGTTGATAAAACACCAAAACAGTAGCTAAAACCAGCAAAACTATAGCTACCGGTACAAACTAAAAGGACAGTAGCTTGGAGCTAAACGTAACCTAAGAAGACAATAACAGAGTAGGCATGCTTAAACCAATTTTTTTTTTAAACAACGTTTCTGAAGGTATTAAAGAGATGGTCGCACTACAGATGCTGACTCAGCATTCACACCATTAAAAACAAAAGGCTCACTTTTGACGTGTCACAGGTGCTGTTCAGTATCCAGTATTTGCAAAGGTCGCACTGCGGACACATCACAATCTGTCCTCCGATCTCTGGGTCGCACACCTCTTTGCTGAAAGGTTTTAGGACACACAACACGAGTTAAAGGAGAGAGAAACACACAAACGAGACAAAGATCTGCAGGAATGTAAACAACACAGATAAGAAATCTTCAAATTTAAAATCTATTTAGAGGCAGTGTTTATAAATTTTCACCAGATATTTTTCTGAAACTTGCCACACCCTCCTCTAATCCAGTTGTGTGCAGAAGGAGGTTTTGATTGTCCAGTGTAAATTTTAGGTGGTCATTCCTGGAAATTAAGTCATTTTTAAGGCAGCAAATGCTGCTCTAAATCCTTATTGTCATTTCTTCATAAATGTTTCTATCCCAGTTCATAAATTCTTATTCAGAAATACAGCCTAAAGGCACTACAGTCTGTGTTGTTAATAGTTTAAATCAGAGAAGGTATGGGTGGTGTGGGAAAAATAAAAGGATTGCTATGAACTGAGATCTATTTATCTGAACATAATCCAGATTTGGGTACTGGTTTATCACTGGTCTCAAGACAGAGCCCACAGATGGATTTCCCTCTGATGCACTGAAATCCTAAATCAAAACGTTCAGCTCTTTCAAGACAATCCTGCTATGACTTTTGGTGTTGCAACTTTAGCTTTTTGAAATATTTATCCTTTTCTGCCACTTGTTTCTCATAGAAAATGAACTGAGCTCATTTTACATCCTTCAAATCTTTAGATGTGTTTACAACATTTACTGCTCCGTTCACGTTTTGTTCTGGTTCAGCTTCTTTGTGCAAATTTTTTTCATTATGCTAATTTCAGCTGTTTTGTGCTCTTTTCAGATTTTTTTTTTTGCAAACGAAAACATTTTTATGCTACCGGTACCGGTACTTTTAAATTCTTTCTGCTAATTTCAGTTTGTCATGCTCCTTTCAGATAATTTCTGCAAGCTTCAGCTTTTTCTACAATTTCAGCTACAATTTAGCTACAACTTAGCTTTTTCAGCTAATTCCACATTTTTTGCACTCATTTCAACTTTTTCAGTCTAATTGAGAAAAAATGTGCCCTCTCCGCTTTTGTCTGGTATTTTAAGCTCCTTTCTACTTCTACGCTACTTCTCAGCTGTTTTTTTTTTTTTTTTCAAATTTCTTATGCTAATTGAAGCTTATTCTACCTTATCAGCTACCTTTTTAGCTAATTTTAGCTGTTTTCAGATAAATTCAAGTTTTACTTGATAATTTATTCTACTTTCAGCCTAATTAACTTACTTCTTCTCATTTCAGATCATTATTCTCCTTTCAGCTTTTTTCTGGTAGTTTCAGCTTTTTCTGCTATTTCAGCTACTTTTTTGCTGTTTTTGTACTAAATGGAGCCTTTTCAGCCAATTCCACATTTTTTTTAGCTCATTTCAGCTCCTTCCACTTCCTTCTGGTAATTTAAGCTTCTTTCTGCCTTTTCAGCTACATTTCAGCCATTTTTCACAATTTTCAGATTTTTTTTTTTTTTTAGCTGATTTCCTATTCCTAATTGTTATGCTCATTTGTGCTTATTTAAAGCTAATTCAGCAAACGTGTTCTTTCCGCTATCTTCTGCTAACATAGGCTTGTTCTTCCACTTCAGCTACATCTCAGCACATTTTTTAGCTAATTTCAGCTGTTTTTCAGCAAGTTCTTCAGCAAGAAGCATTCACACTGAATTTTCACAGGAAATGCAATTTCTCTAGTTTAAATTGGTAAACTATGAATAATAAAATAAAATCTTCCACACTTTTTCTCTTTCAGAGTTGTTGATGCTGCTCGTCGACGACATCTGATCAAGAAAACAAAAGACACATCGTTGATTTAGCTGTGATACCTCCATGTGCTTGTTTCTTGAGTATGGTAGCCATAAAAGAAGCAGGCCAGCCCTACGACAGCAGCCACAGCCAGCATCATGGTATAGAAACCCAGCCAGGCGAAGTAAATGCCAATCTTCTCCCCAAAGTATCTTCTGCGGAGGGAAATGAAACAAAAAGCAAATCAAGGTTTTGTTTATACAACACAGCACTTCCTGTATTTCTGCAATATTACAGGATTTCTTCGCGAGGGGGGTCAAAAAAGGATTTGCCCACCTGATGAGGTCGAGTGGTTGCATCTTGTAGAAGTTCTTGGGATGAGCCCATTCTTTAAAGAGCAGAAGCCTCTCGTTAGGAGAGTGCTCGTCTTTAGACCTGACATTGAACCTGCACTTCAATAGCAAAAACAAAAGCATGAAACACATTTAGGTAAACTTGACAAAGCACAGTGCAGATAAATAAAAGAAAGCTTACATCATGAAGGGGATAGGCCGCTTTGTACACCCCACCATCCAGGAGCTTGGTGATGCCAAACTTCTTGATGCTTCCGCGTACTTCGTAGGGAGCTCTGCTCAAGATGTAAAACGCCTGGATTTTAAAAAAAAAGAATACGATCAATAAAAGATGTCCACTCCTCCATAGTCAGTTATTTAAAAAAGATGTAACAAACAAATTTTAAAAAGCCGGTTGCTACTTGCCATCCTGCTCCGCAAGGACGGTGTGAAGAAGAGATCCTTGTTTTCGGTGTAAAAGGCACCCACACGACTCTTCTCGAAGGGCGCGGTGAAGAACTCGGACTCCTTTCTGATCAGGTCTTCGTTGGGATAGAAGTGTTTGGTGATGCAGTTTAAAAAGCGCCAATGTGAGGGGCGGGGAGGGATGTCGTTGGGCTTGATGGGAAGCTTGATGTGCATGACCTCGGCGTAGGTGCACAGCACGTCCCACGGCATGTGAACCTTCACGAATATGACTTTGTCGTCCACTACCTGCACGCAACACAACAGGAGTTGGGTTTAGGTGAGAAAGGCATGAAGTGTTATATAAAAACAGCTTAAAAGAACTTCCACCTACAGACGGCGTGGCTTCCAGCTCCACGCCCATCTTCATCAGGCTGGCCTCAAAGAACTCCCGTCGTCTCTAAAGATACAAAAAAATAAAGCTTAATGCTCCTTGAAGCATATTAACAACCATCCATGTCAGAGTTTCAAATTAGTTTGACCCCAAATATGATAAAAGAATGACAGTTATAATACCGTAATTTCTGGACTATAAGCTGCTACATTTTTCATACGCTTTGTACCCCGCGACTTAAACAATGCTGCAGCTAATTTATGGATTTCATTTTATTTTTTGACAGGCTAACGAGCTTCCTGCCGCCAAAACATTTAGCCTCGTCACACCCGGGCACTCACATAGCTGCCAAATACAAGTCTCGCTTGGTGGTGGAGTCCTCGCGACTCAAAGAGACTGCCTGTATAAATAAACGTTAAAAAAGATCTGACCAATGAAATTACCAAACAGGTCACAGTGGACGAAAGTGACGAGAGCGACAACGAACGAGAGACTGAGGACGTGTGCGATGAAGTTTTTCTGAGGCTCTAAAAAAGCTAAGTCTGGTCCTCTGGACATTCAAAAAAACAAAACAAAAAGCAAAAAAATTGTAGAAACGTTTCGTCTTCCGTCCGAAAGACTTCCTCAGTCTGAGCTG
>JARVGQ010000804.1:10530360-10541970 GCA_031762355.1 Hypsolebias martinsi | reverse complement strand
GCGACTTGTCTATGGATTTTTCCCAATTATTGGACAAAATTGGACAATGCGACTTATACAGAGGTGCGACTTATACACCAGAAAATACTGTAATTAACATTTGGAGTCAGTCCTATACCAGATGGCTGCTGCACCTAACTTACCTTAGCAAACAGGAAAATGGCAAAAACTCAATTAATTTTAAAATTATTGAGGTAAAATTTGATATAGTTGAGGCTGCGAGGCATTCCTGTATCATACTCTGAACTAGAGCCTGACCAATACATGAGTAGGGCCGAAATAGGCGTTTGGGGACATATTGGTATCTGTGAAACTTGTCCCATTATGCACAATATAAGCACTTCTAAATGTCACCCCTAAAGTGCTGGAACCAGCTGTAATGGTACCATGTATCCAGCAGAGGGCACATGAAGACAACTTTCAAGTCATGGCTGTTCACTTAAGTTGCACTTTCACATTCAGCACAGACGAGGCAGGGAGCAATACTGTGTGTAGTATATTTTGCTGAGCAGAGCATGGTAAGTTTATATTAACTGATCTGTAAAACAAATCAACAATAATAAATTATCTTCAATCCTCCAACCTGCTTGTCATTTGCTACGTGACTCTCAAGTTAGCAAGTTAACGTTTAGATAACCTAGCGTAGGCTATTGCCTTGTAAAACTTTATCCAGAACAATAAATCCAACAATAAATCTAACATGATACATATCAGTGTTAGTAACACTATCTTTGAATCTATCAATGAAATGCATTGTTTGTCTGAAATCTTTACTTCTCTGCAGCGAAAAATAAACGCTGGTGCTGTCAGTGCTAATTAGACCTTCACCATGCATGACGGAATGATTAAACAATGACCAGAGAAGGGTGTTTCTTTGTTTAATTTATTTTTATGTAACACACTTGATCATTTTATGGTGAATCGTGGAGGATAGAAAATGTGAACGCATGTTTGGAAGACTGTTTTTATGATCACTTGTAGTGAGACGTAGTGTGATTCAACACATCTGCTGCTTCCTTCCTTAGATAGATAATTCTTACTAATTGGCTTTTGTATGTATGCAAATGTTTTTGTACAATGCCCTGAGACAGCTTCTGTTATGATTTGGAGAAATATAAATAAACTGAATTGAAATTTAATTGAATTGTCAACCTTCTGTGGGCCTAAGTAGCCTGGATGTGATTAGCTTAGCTTCATGATGGCTAACAGCTGCGCTAAATAAACAAGCCCCGGTCCACTCGCTGTTTTCTTAGATTCTTGGAGGTAGACAAAGCTGAAAGATTTTCAGCCATTATATTAGTTATTGGTGGTCACCTTCTCCTCCCGATATCGGCGATAGCCAAAATTTCCATATCAGTCGGGCTCTACTCTGAACCTATAACAACATTTGATATTGTACGAGAACACGCATACAGTATTCCTTATTTCTCAAGTTGTCGTTATAGGTCAAAATGCTTTTCTATTGATTTGGTGAAGGTTTGATCCGTGCGCAGTGCAACAGGTCTACTGTCAGTCTGATGACAGTTGCTGTGTGAGGCCTGTCGGTGTGTGTAAGTGTTTTTTCTGGCATTCTTGTGTTCGAGAGATTAAATAATTCAGAGCTCAGAGTTTTGGCTTGAACAGCCCAAAATGCAGAATGGGGAATTCTTATAACCATCTGTCAGGAAAAAAGCTTGATGCCATCACTTATCCTGGCTGCATGCTTTATAAAGAGTAACAATAGACAAGCTTAGGAGAGACTGCCACCGCTCCTTCAGCGAGTGCATTACAGAAGCTGCAGTCAGCAGAAGATGACGCAGCTTTATTCCACACCGAGCAGACGCCTTCACAGGAACAGCTGTAGGTTTTCCTCACTTGGATAAAGAAGTAATCATCTGAAACAAACTAAATAACCATTTCATTCTTATAACTGCTTTAGCTGATAACCGATGGGCAAACAACAAGGATTGTTTCAGTTTTGCTCCCTCTGTGGCATGTTAGGACATTAAGACCCTCTTCATACTGGATGGTGATCCTCCTACACTCTCCATGACCTAACTGAACATGGCAAACATTTGACAGCACCTTCTTCAGTGTGAAGGCAATCTTGGACCTACCACACTCGATCACAGGTGCTGGGGAGTCCACTGCGTTCTTAAAATATGCCTGAAGACGTCACCTGCAAAGATCATCCAGGTTTTGGATGAATGTTTTCGTCATAGCTGACATTTGAACTTTGAGCAAGTCAGGTGCTGTCAGTGCTCCGACACTGTCGTTATGGGCATATGTTGGCGTAATGGGATGCACATGGTGTGGACAGCAGAGTGGTACGAGGGGGCAGGGGTGCATGAGCGTCACAAGGCGATACAGTCATTTACTTGGAGGAAGAGGTTGACCACATGTCCAGCTGTGAATGTGTTAATGAAAGAGTTTATGTGACCAGCTGCAGAGGAGTGAGCAACGTTTCACGTCCTGTTGCGCTGCCATAGGCCCCTTTGCTCCATCAGCCTGTGTCCGCTCCACGATGAGCACATGGGGATTTAAACTTGGCCTTTTACCCTGCTGCGGGTATTTAGCTCCATTAGCTCCATTTGCCAAACAAGCCCCCAGTGTTACCGAACTCTCAGGTGGACAAGCTCTGCACTGTAGTAGAAGAAAAGTTCCCCACCTATCATGTTCTGCCTTAATGTGTGTTGAACCCACGTGCAGGAAGGCAGCGGGAGACTCCAGGTAACATAAGTACTTTAAGCTAATTTTAAATAAATACAACAAAAAGCTGGTGGGGCAGCAAAAAAAAACCTCACGTGACAGGAGGAGATGAGCGGAGCAGACACAGAACACAACATCCAGCAGAGGACAATCCACGGTCAACTGACAGGACAAGGATGAAGAATATACTGTATACGAACACTGACGAGACAGAATGACAAACACCTGCAGTGATTAAGACTGGACACAGCTTTGCCGTACAAGTCGCTTCGCCGTACAAGTCGCTTCGCCGTATAAGTCGCTTTGCCATATAAGTTGCATGTATTATGCGTCACTGTTGACGCGTCACATTTGTTACATGTCACCAAACCGGAAATGTGGGCTGGTGTTGTGCAAAAAAATCGATTGGCTGCCAAATGGCAGCCGCGTGAGCGTGCATGGGAGGACTTTAACAAGAATTTAACAAGATTAACACTTTGAAACATGTATTTGTTTGCTTGAAATTGTAGTAAAGGTGTGTCTCATTTGAACGATTCCTTAAAAATGCACTTTACGGTCAAATCAGCTGCATTTCAAAAGCCGATACGCGGAAGTAGGTGCGCGCAGATAGCCGACTCACTGTGTATTTATTCAAAATTTAACAAAATAAGCAACTAAAACAATTACTTGTTAGCTCGACTTTATAGTAAAGTGTGTCTCAGATGAATTTTTACTTAATAAATGCACTTTGATGGTCAAATCAGCTGCATTTCACCAGGGCGGTGCAGCAAAATGATGTTGATTTGACGGTTGCTCCAGGCGAGCTGGACGAAGGTGGCAGGCTGTGGCAAGCTGATAGTGACATTAATAGCCACTTTTACCTATTACATGACACAATGGCATGCCATACAACTTGAGTGCCATTTAGAGGCTGAAAATGTTACGTGTTCAATATTTTCAGTCAGAACGAATGAAAACGGTCATATCTCAACCAAAAATTGGTTCTTAAATATGGAAAAAAAATCATAAATATGCCAGGTGACGACTAGTGTCATATCTGCTCAGATTGTCATAATGTTTCGCAATTGTTCTTCTTTCCTCTTTTTGTCTATGCAAATTATTTAGGTCTTGAAAATTTTACAAAAATGGAAACATTTCAAGGTTCAAGTTCTTTACTGTCATTTGCATCACATGTGGTACATGAGGTGGAACGAAACTGTGTACACAAGGTCCAAGATACACTCAAAACCAGCAAAAATATAAAGTATAAAAAGAAATAGTACATAAGGATCTAAGATGTATGCTAAATGAACGCTAAACGAAATGCTAAATGATCTAAGATATATGCTAAACATAATTAAAAATAATATGTTATATTAAACAGCAGCTCTAACATTTAGATTTAGAAAAAGCATTTAGAAAAAAATTAGAAAAGCTTTTGTATAAATCTGCTGTGTAATTTTAAAGAGTGTAGTTGTATTAAAATAACAAATCATTTTTGGAAGTGGAACTTAAAATATGTCAAAAGATCCCTTTCAATGAAGGATTCATTTTAACAAGTACAGTACCTAAAATTGGGATCAGTTTTATGAATCCTCTGTGACCAACACTGACCCCTGGTGTTCAGTTAATGAAATGCAGCCATGATTTTTCCCCCCCAGTGTCTTAAGTCTACTCTTGAAACACACATTAGGAGGCACACACTGGCTGCCCACGCAGAGACCCAAGAGAAGACCAAGTGAGACAGGCCATGGATTAGTGTCAGTGATTTACCCTGATTAACCCTCCTACATACACTCCCACACTGATCTCATGCATGCGTGTGCATGCCTGTGTGTAACACAAATCACCCATGTGCATGTTGTGTTTGAAGCTCTACTGGTTTTGCTTTTGCAAAAAATCCTTTAAGACAGAAACAAACTCCTTGTTGTACTGGAAGTTATGTGAATATAAGAATTATGTTACAAACACTTGAATCATGCAAACTCCAAAAAATAAATAAATAAAATAATAAAAATTCAACAGAAAAATGCTGAAAAAGAAATAAATCACAGAAAATGGAAGAAGAAACATACAAAAAAAAAAAAGTAAAGGAAAAATGCTGGAAATAAAAAAATAAACACCAAAATGCACCAAAACAAATTGCAAATATGAAACGCTGCAAACTCATTCCTCAAAACAGAAGTGCACCAGACCAGTGGGGGGGACTCGACCGCCAAGTCATATGGGACCAGACCACTTTCTAAAGTTATAATACTTTCATAGTATGCAAAGATATATAAAATCACTCAACTAAATGGTTTTGCTAATGTAAGAAAACAAATTGTACTGTTAAAGGTAAAGTAAGACAGAAAATTAAACATCGGTAAGACAGTGACTTTAAATCATGCAGTTTGCTATTTCATAGGAAACCAGAGACATTATAATATGATGAGCATGAAAAATAAAGCATTTGATAATTTTGCCACAATATGAAATCAGAATTGGGCTGTAAGATTAACAAAACAAGCAGTAAGTCCAGCTAATTTCTAAAACCTGTCACTGCAAAGTAGAAATACTCCCAATAATTTTAGTGTACAATATGTGTCTATATCACTGATATTAAAGATCTCTAGCAATTCACAAACCAGGCTAATTTTAAAACTTTATTTCTTAATATTTTCAAACAAGTTCACTAATCTTTATAAAGTAAACATTTACAATCTTAATGCCAATTTATTATGGATGCATTAGGATAGAAAAATGTATTTTTAAATACTTGGTACTGTACAAAACAAAAGAGATATTTGGGATTTGCCATAAATTATTGGAGGTACCATCTTTCTCAAGACAATTACAGCTCCAGTGCTCCAATTTTTTACAACCAGATTAAAAATAACCAGAAGACATTTCTCTTTGAAATAAAATAGGTTGAAGTTTTAAGTACTCAGTGCACATTAAACTCCCAAAATAAGCCACTTTTTTTGTTTTTTTTTTTAGCCAGTGGCTGCTCAGCTAAGGTCTTTTGCTCCCAAATGACTTGGTGGTCAAGCCCCCTCTACGATCTGGTACATTTTTGTTTTTTGGAGTGAGGTTGCAGCATTTCTAACTTACAGTTGTTCTAGTGTTTTTTAGTGCTTCTGGTATTTTTCCTTTGCATTCTTTCCTTTGGTTGTCTGATTCATCTTCTAGTTTTTGTGATGGTGGAAATTTTCTGCACGTTTAACTGTTTGCTCCTGATTTTGTTTAGGTCATACATTCAGAGTTTCATTTTACGCATAGTGAAACCATTGGTTGAACAATGTCCAGAGGATCTGACTTAACTTTGCTCGAGTTTTTTTACCTGGATTATTGCGCATGAACGTTGATGTTTTGAACCACTTTGGCCATGACTGCGTCAAAGGAGTCGACGGAGGAGAGGGCGGACTCCAGAAACGATCTTATCACCATCATTTGGGGCAGCTGTGGCTGAGTGGTTAGAGCAGTCATCCTCCAATGCAAATGTTGGGGGTTTGATTCCATCAGCAGTCACATGTCGAAGTGTCCATGGGCAAGACGCTGAACCCTCATTGCCTCTGATGTGTGTCCCATTGGTGTATGAATGTTCTAAAGCACTGATTCATCTTTGTACATATATAGTAGAGTGCTGTACGAATGGATAAATGAGGGCACATATTTGACTTTCTCAATAAGGTAAGAAATTGCTATGTAAGTGCAGTGCATTTACCATTTAACTGGTTGACCCACTATGTAGGTGTGCTGCCTGTGGGACTGAGTTTGTTGTGGCTTCTCAGACTGATGAAGTCTTTTGGATGAAAGACGAAATGTTTAAACACAAAGAAACCGTCCAGAGGACCAGACTAGGCCTGTCACAATAACAAATTTTGCTGTGCGATTAACTGTCTCAGAAATTATTGCGATAAACAATAATATTGTTTGAAATTTGACAATAATTAGTAATTATTGTCAAATTTAAGAAGTAATGTTTGTTAATTTGTTTTGAGTGTAATACCTTTTTTCAACCACCGGATGGCAGTATAAGACTGTTTGAACAGAAAGATGGATGGTGAGGGAGCGAGCTGCGTGTCTCTTTAAGAAAAATGGGAGGGAGGCCCCTTGACGTGATTTGGGCTGTCTCTCTTTGGTTCTCAAAATGGTGGATGCTCGGTGATTTGAGTTCTTTAGCATAGCATTTTTCACACAAAGCTTTAAATAAATAAAATAAAAAAGGCAGTAAACAAGTTCTAAGCTTCTTTTTGCAAAGGAAAAACTACTTTTTAGATGACGACACGGGTTTCAACCGTGAATGATGGAGCTTTGACAAGACGAAGGTTTTTTCCCCCGAGGTCGGCCTGTTAGCTTTGCTCGTAGCTTAGCTTCTCAGCTTAGCTACTTTTAACGAGCCAAAAACGCAATTCTGGACGGTTACAACAGAATTTAAAGAGAAAAGAGAAAGGGAGGGGTCAGTGAAGAGCACCAGAGCTGAGCTTTTTGTCATCCAGTGTCTTCAATAGAAAGAGATAGACAAAGAAAGAATTAAGCCTATAAATGAAAATGAGGTAGATAATTTTCGTTTATCATGCGATTAATTGATTTATATTGCGACAGGCCTACTCCTGATTGATGTGAAAATGACTTGGTATCTGGCCTAAAGCTGCATTATAAGTTTTTGAAAGTTGAAACCTGAGACCTCCTCCTCCGTTTAAAGATGGTTTCTCTCTTTTTACGGACCGTATTGTTCGGACTATAAGGCGCATTTAAAATCCTTTTATTTTCTCAAAAATCGACAGTGAGCCTTATAATCCAGTACGCCTTATGCGTTAATCCTGGTTGTGCTTACTGACCTCGAACCGATTTTTTGTGGTACAACTGAACAATGCAGAGAGTTATTGTGAATGAGTTGAATAAAGTTTGACTTATCCGTTTAGTTTTGCTTAATGCGACTTATAGTCTGAAAAATACGGTAAATGGCTTCTTTCACCCTCATCTCAACATTAACATACCAAAAACCATAGAGTTTGACTTTGTCTTCATATTCAGTTGGATTTTTGTAGGGAAATCATTAATCTTTTAATGTTTCTAACTAAAAATAGTTCCAAAGTCCAGTGGGCTTAATGAGTCAAATTAAAGACTTACACGTCCTTGAAGGAATGCAAAAAAAATTCTGCTTGTAAAACTGACTTAAAGTTATTTTTTTGTATTTTTAAGGTCAGCTGACTGTGGCAGCCAACTTGAGTAGTGTTGACTGTTATAGATATGTTACTAACATGTTTTAAACACTGTATTATATTCCCGCTGAAAAAAACAACTTTTCAACAAACTGTTGACCAGAAGACCAAACAAAAGAAATCTAACCTATCCCTCAAGTGTGTTTATCTGGAAATGACAGATGCAGATTGCCAATTCATTACAATTTTACAGATTTTTTTTTTAGAGATTATTTATATTGCTGGGGAATTCCAATGCAAATGTGTGGCAGGCACATACTATTCTACATCCAATAAGCATTTCTTTCTTATTATTTGGACTGCGACAAGGCAATGCAGGTAGTGCTAATAAGCCTGATCAGATCAAATATAGCTGTTGATAGCATTAATAATAATAATAATAATAATGATAATAATAATAATAATGTCACACAATGTCATCACTGTATGTTTCCATACAATGGTGAAATTAGTCTCTGCATTTAACCCATCCACCACCAGGTGGTGCAGTGGGCAGCTACTGAAGGTGCCCAGTGGGGCATTTTGGGCATGAGGTGTGCTGCCCAGAGACACCACGCGGTATGCAGTGACCAGAGATCGAACCTGGGACTTTCGTGTCCCGAGCCAGCTGCCCTGCCCCTGCACCATTTCGGCCTCCATCTCGGCAGGAAAATAAGCTGTTAGCCTAGCACGCTAGTTAGCATGCTAACAAAGTTTAAGCTATTTTGATGAAACTCAGATATGTTGATGTGCATTAGATGCTGATCAAGATAAGGTAGCTAATTAGCCTGATCAGATCAAAGGTTCACTCATATTTTGCTAACAAAGACGCCATATTTCACCATAGGAAATGAATAAGAGAACACTCCTCACACTAACTGCTGCTGTCAAGTCACCTGAAGAAAACAGAAACTCACAGTTGGATTTGTTTGAAACTCACAGAAAGTAATCATCAGATAAACGTCTGGAACTGATTAACGTGGAGCCATTTTGATTCAAGATGTCTGCCACTGCTACAGCAGCCTGGCAGTCCCCGTCAAAGTTTCTCCAGGAACTTAATTATTATTACTACTTTTTATTTTTTGCTTTTTTTAAATCTTCTTCTCTCCAGCTTTCTGAGGCCTCCTAGCGCCCCCTGACGACCCCTACTTTGAAAAACACTGCCCCAGATGGCAGCTCTCTGCTCCACACAGAGGGCTGTAGTAGCTCGATGGTCCGTGGTTGTGTCAGGAAGGGCATCCGGCGTAAAAATAACTGCCAAGTCTTTGTGCGACTTAGTTCGCTGTGGCGACCCCTGACGAAGGGAGCAGCCGAAAGAAGAAGAAAAAGAGTTTAAACAGAACCATGTTTTGAGTTTCTCCACTGATTCCCCCCCACAAGACCTTTAAAACTGTCTGTCAGGCTGCCATCTTGGTGCCGCTGTCTTCATAAGTTATTTGTCTGCTCTCCCTTGGTTCACTGAAGCAGCACAGGTTGTTCATTTTCCTAAACTTTTCGCCCTCGCTGATACTTTTTAACCTCGTGTCCGAGATTTCCCATCCACCACATTTTATTACTCATGGGAAAAAGAAGAAAAGTAGGTCAGAGACTGCGGCGGTGTTCCTCTAAACGCTACAGCAACCCTGACCACGCCAACGCCAGCAAACAAAAGTATAAAATACTGTAAGCTCAGCTGTGTAATTGTTTGTTTATGCAAAACAGTAGACCGAACATCCATAACGGAAAGTCTTGCCATGTAAAGTGGAACACTAACTAGAACCAGATGCTGTTTTTATGAGTCATGGGAATAAACTGTGGCTCGTCAAAAAAAGGGAAACATGTATTGCCCTAGTTTGAAGTTTGACTCAAACGCATTTCTTCTGTGATAAATCTGAGATTCAATCTTGCAAATTCCACACCTCCCTGCTGCACAGTAAGACAGTTAACTATGACGTTTTAGAAAGAGACATCGATACGTGCCAGAAGTAATAAAATCTGCTTTCCCGCCTTCACCGAGCACCAACTTCCCCTTCTATAGAACAAGCCCCACAATGTACATGCAAAGTAGCAAGGCCGATGTGACCAAACAGGAAAAGAAAGCTTTGTTCTTTCACTGCGCATGGATATGATTTGACTTTAGCCTGTACGTTTAGCACGAGTCACTGATGCAGCAACTGAACACAACGAATCTACAACATCTGGGAGAAACTGACCTCAAAGAGTCTTGCTTCAGTTTTAGCAACAAGAGACTCAGGGGAAGAAAAAAAAACACACATTTCCTGTCAAACTATAACTGCGCAGTGTTTATTGAGAAACGGCAGAGTTGTACTTGTTTTGGTCACATTAAAAGTATGTGTGATTGACTACGACCACATCAAATGTTAGCACAATATCTGTAAAAATGACTGAACTGTAGCATTTTTCATCCAAGTTCATGCTCGTTAATCCAGATTTTAAAAAATCCAACAAAGTTCAGTCACATCGTCTGGACCATTTCTTTTTTGTTGTTGAGACGTTTCATCCTTCGTCCAAAAGACTTCATCAGTCCGAGGAGCTCCAACAAACTAAGTCCCACAAGCAGCACACTCCCATGGTGGACCAACCAGTTTTATGGTGATAAGATGGTTTCTGGGGCCCACCCTCTCCCCTGTCAACTCCTCTTGAGGCAGCCATAGTCAAAGTGGTTCAAAACCAAAAAACAAAACCGTCCACATGACCTGACTGAACTATGGTGGATTTTTTTTATCTGGATTATTGCGCATGAACTTTGGTGTTTTGAACCACTTTGGCTATAGTTGCCTCAGAGGAATCTACGGGGGAGAGGGCGGGTCCCAGAAATCATCTAATCATCAGCAAACTGGTTGGTCCATAGTGTGAGTGCGCTGCTTGTGGGACTGAGTTTGTTTGTGGCTCCTCGGACTAATGAAGTCATTTGGATTAAGAACGAAATGTCTCAACAACAACAAAAAAAGAAATTGTCCAAATGACCTGATTGAACTTTGTTGGATAAAGTCATTTTTGTATTTATAAAGTCATTTGGCTGTGGTGGCCATCTTGAATATGATAGGCTCCAAATGGTAATCCACTATAAACGTACATCCAGTGGTAACAAACATACATGGGCAACTATATCGCTTGCTACATATTATTTTTTAAATTATATACACAGTGACAGTGTCCTTTAAAAACAGTGTTATAACAGGAAGAACAGGGTGAGGAAGGTTTTAAACCTGAGATCTCCTGGTCCTCTGTGCAATATATAAAGGTGAGAATCACTGAAGGATCTATTCAATTCAGTTTATTTATAAGTAAAGTAAAGCGCTATGTGTTGTCATCACTGTATGTTCCATACAGTGGCGAAATTGGTTCTCTGCATTTAACCCAACGCACATGGGATACACTGAGGTGGAGCAGTGGACAGCTATGTAAGCTCCCAGATAGCAATTGGGGATTAGGGGTCTTGCTCAGAAACATCACCACGACATGTGTCACGGTGGCGCAACTGGTAGAGCTGCTGCCTCTCAGCGAGCAGGTCCCTGGTTCAAATCCAGGTCCAAGGGCCTTTCTGGGTGGAGTTTGCATGTTCTCTCCCGTGCATGCGTGGGTTTCCTCCAGGTACTCCGGTTTCCTCGCACAGACCAAAAACATGCATGTTAGGTGACTTTAAATTGTCCCTAGGCATGAGTGAGAGAGTGAATGGCTGTTTGTCTCTATGTGGCCCTGTGATGGACTTGCGACCCGTCCAGGGTGTACCCCGCCCCTCGCACAGTGATTGCTG
>JARVGQ010000804.1:10508491-10530260 GCA_031762355.1 Hypsolebias martinsi | reverse complement strand
CGTTTCGTCTTTCGTCCGAAAGACTTCCTCAGTCTGAGCTGCTGTATTCAGCTCAGTCTTATAAATAGCACCCTCTCCTTGTTTTTGTTTTTTGAATGTCCAGAGGACCAGACTTAGCTTTTTTGGAAGCCAGGAGAGTCTTCACTTTGTCGCAATCTCCCATCCTGACAGCACAAAGGCAACAGTGGAAAGGAAAAGTTCCCTTTTAACAGGAAGAAACCTTCAACAGAACCAGGCTCAGGACAAGCGGCCATCTATTTCGAGCGGATCCACAAGTTTATTAATATTTAATGACAGTGGGATAACAATAGAAAACAGTCTGCTATGGTCCTGGTAGGACTTGTTCTCTACTTTACTACATACTCTTAATAAAAAGGCACATTTGCCTTGAAAATAAGGCAAGTTTAAAAGTGCAGCATCAATAAATGGAATTCCTTGTAATAATAATAAGACGAATACAATCACTAGCAGGTTCTGAAGTTTCTTAGAAGAGCCACCACAACTAATTGCAGCTGGATTATGGTTTGGCAGGAATGTTTTTATGTTACCTAATGGTGAAATGTGTGCAGCACACACCCACATCTGAACGGTTTTGCAAAGTTTGAATATGTAAACATTGTGCTTTCATCAGTAACGGACACTAATAAGATACAAATAAAAACAAAAGACTTTCGAAACTCATAGTCTTACCGACTTCGTCGTCTATCATGCCCAACCTTGCTTCACCGAAGTCCTCGTTTTCGGACGCGGAGTCCATCATCTCCATTCCGTCTTCGCTCATGGTTTGGAAGGGCCTCGGTCATCAAAGAGATGTTAACGTGGAGCACAAAAAACAAGCACGTCCCCAAGACATTCCTGTTTATTTCAACATACTCCGCTTTCAGTCTGAACAAGACAAAAGTCTGCTCAAGTTGAGGCACGAGAAAACGCAAATAATGCGGGAGGAGTTCAAGGAGGCGCCACGACTTCGAAGCGAAGGGCGGACGACCTCCGCGAAAACAGACTACAGTATATCCATCATGCGGAAAGAGAAGTCAGTAGAGTAATTATAAATTGGAAACTTGCTTTTTTTAATTATAGTTTTTTTTTTTTTTCAAAAATACACCGCGCAAATAAATAACGTTTTTTTTTTTAACTTAACGTTGCTATGCTATGGCTATTTCTTTATCGGAGACAATCTATGTGTGTGACATAGCTTATATATTAATTTTTTAATGTCAACTTGTTGCTGTACAACAATGTAACTTGTTATATCAACGTTTTAAATTTGTAAGGCGAAACGGAAGGCGCTAGGAACGCTCTCAAAACGACTCAACTTCAAGAGGGAATTAAAAGGACGACGGACGGAACTTCACTGTAGCTATTTCCGCTAATAACAAACCAGCTAGCTTGCTTTGTTTTGACAAGTGTGTAAAAAGCACAGTTTAATAGTGCATTATTTCAGAGACGTGTTGCTTAGTATCCAATGGGTACCATAATGAATAATTCTCCTTATGGCTGAAATTATTTGCTAAAAAAGCGACTGGAATACGCCCTCGTTGTGTTAGCCTAGATGAGCTAACGCAGTTGTCATTTTAGCAGGTCGTGCTACATTAGCTCACTTAGCTGACTCGGGTTGTATGGAAACCTTAAAATGAAGTACTAAACATGTAAGTTACTGTAACCCCGATAGCAAGTTTCACTATTTTATTGCGTTTTAGAGAACAGCTTCTGCTTTTCAATAACTTTGTCCAGGTGAGTTATCTTACCAACATGTACAAACTAGCTTATGTAAAATGAGCAAAGAAAACCTGTCTCTGTGCTAATACTGATTTAGCCATTATGCCACAGCTGTCTGGCGTTTAAAAAATGTTTTTGTGTCCACGTGGGTTTAAAAATCTTAATTTTGCATATATCCACGTGAAGAAGTTGCAGTGAGATACTAATCTGTTTGCAGTATTTTACTGTTTCATTCATTACTGTACTTCATTGGACATGACTGAGGCTTGTTTTATTTTCCAGGCCAGCACACACTTCAGATTTGGCAAAATGAAGATGTTCTCAGTGGCACACAAGACCGTGTTTGTAGTGGACCACTGCCCCTACATGGCAGAATCCAGTCGCCAGCAGGTGGAGTGTGACGTGTTGACGAAGAGCCGAGCTCAAGGCGTTATTCCTCTGGCCCCATTGTCCAAGTCCCTGTGGACCTGTGCTGTGGAGTGTTCTATGGAGTATTGCAGAATCCTCTACGATATTTACCCAGTGGACAAACTGGTTTGTTTATTCCTTTTTATGTTGGTTCTTGTATTGAAGTTCAGGCTGGGCCATTGCAGTTTAAGCTGTTATAATTTGTTTAAGATATATTTATAGAATACGGTATGTCATTTAGAATGTTTAAGTTTAATAAACACATTGTGATGTGAACAATGCCACTGACCCTTTTTTAAATTACAGGTGAATTACATCGTCAGTGACTCAGAGTTCCACGTACTGAACAGCTGGAGGCGAGAAAATCAGAGCACTTATGAGGTAACCAGCTTATTGGAACTCTAAGCCAAATGAATGTGACTTCCTGTGGAGAGGAGTTGTGAAACTGTCTCTCAGATTTTCCAGTGAGGTAGATTTCCTCTCCGTTTGCAGCTCATGGCAGCTCTGGCAGCTGTTGGACCACCAAATCCCCGTGAGGACCCAGAGTGCTGCAGTATCTTGCACGGGCTAGTCGCTGCTGTGGAGTCGTTGTGCAAGATCACAGAGTTGCAGCATGAGAAGCGCACCGCTTTAATGGACACCGCTGAGAGAGTTGCCAATAGAGGTCGAATCATTTGCCTTACGAACGCCAAAAGGTAAACGGCAGAGCATTGAACAGACGCAGCAGACAAAGTTAACTCAGTTTATCAAATGTCTCAACCTGGTTTGTTTTGCATGTTTTTATAGAGGAAAAACAACATTTTGTACAGTTAGAATATTCTAACCTTGTTGTACATAAAAACATGCTTGTAGGGCACGTTTCTTCAAATGTGACACACAATGACCCAAGTTAATCATAGCCTAGTCATTGAGTAATCTTAAATAGTTATGATACGCAGTCTGATGTCCAAAGTTAAATTCAGACAACATTAAATAAATGTAAAAATGATAAATTTAAGACTTAGAAGGGATACAAGACGATGGATGCAAAAGAAATAGTGTGGGCAGGAAACAAACATAAAGACAAGCACAATAAAACAAACACAAGTTAGCATAATGCAACATGAAATGATCACATAGCCAAAGCAGACGGCAACAGAAAATGCCTGCAAGACAAAACATGATCAGATTATAATACAAGATGCAAAGACGAAGGCTAAAACTAGTCATATAGATATCTGGATGTGCCCAGCAGCTTGTCCTTTTACAATTTATTCATGTCGCTTATTAATCTTAACTGTATTTTTGTGTGTATTTTACTGGCAGTGACACTCATGTGCGCATGTTGGAGGACTGCATTCAGGAAACCATTTTGGAGCAAAACAAGCTGGCAGCATGCTCCGACAGGTCAGTGTCGGGCATTGCAAAACACATCTGTGTATGAATAAAACTATGCTGCATTGTCTTAACTCGTGTTTCATATCTCTGTAACTGATGTGGGGTTTCAGGTTGATGGCCATCCAGCAGTGTGAGCTGGTTCTAGTTCACATCTTCCCACAGGGTGAGGACACGCTGGTGTCTGACCGGCTCAAGAAAGAGGTGAGTGAAAAGCTTGAGGGACTAAATACACACACACACACACACACACACATCTAACAGCCTCAGGTCAAAGCTGTTCATTCTCACCATTTCTCTCACTTCCCTTATCAGATCTCACCTCTGCTCACCAGTGAAGTTCACAGCGTTCGTGCTGGGAGGCACCTGGCTTCCAAACTCAACATTTTGGTCCAGCAGCACTTTGATTTGGCCTCCACCACCATAACAAACATCCCCATGAAGGTACAAATCCCTCCTCTGAGCATTTTCTGTGGTCTTGGACATTCATGTTTAACCTGCAGAAACTTGGGCATGTTTTTTTTTTGTTTGTTAGTAGTGAAAATGTGTAGCTCATGCACATTTCTTTTTATTAGATTGCTAACATTTATCTTTTAACTTTTTTTTTTGCTTGCTTAATCATCAGCTGTATGCTTCCTTGTAATAGCACCCTAAACCACACAGCTTTTTTTTGTTTTTGTTGATGTTGATCTCATCTCATCTGCATGTTGACATGACTGTGAACGTGCTGCTGGTTTCATGCTGTATTTTCTGTTTTGCTAGCCCACATTAAATATTTGCGAACAGGTTAGTACTCTGATCCACACACACATATCAACCAGGGGGAAGGCAGAGTTCCCAGCATGTAGCTCGGCTGTTGGAAACACTTGTTTTAATGTGACGCTTGTTTCCTGCTGAGGCTCAAGTAGAGAGCAGGCAACGTTGGTCTGAAAAATACAGCCTTTTCTGGTAAATTAAAAAAAAAAAAAACATACACAGCATGAATTGACTGTTTTAAAACAAATACAAAAGTGGCTAATTAAAACATAGTTGTTGCATGTAACTGTGACCAGCATTGCCTCATCTGAGTTGCTAATCAGTGTCTTTTAGGTGTGTAAACCTTAAAAGTTGTGTGAGTTTCTTGTAGTCTCTGTTTCTCTCCTTTAAGTTTTTATCCTAAACTTTCCATTGTGGTCCGTTGTGTTGTCTTGATAAGTTTATACACCATCCCTTTAATGTCTAAAATCAATTCAGCTCTTTAGATATTAAGGCTTTATTTATGTAAGTGTACAAGATTCAGTCAGAAGCTGGAAACATAAGTCCCTGCTCAACAATCAGCCTTTTCCTTCATCATTTTCCTTTTGGAACATGAAATCAGCAGTGTTTTTTTTTTTTTTGTTGTTTTTTGTGGATCAGTTTGCACGTTGTTTTATTATTTTTATTTTTTTATTTTTGCACCGACTACATGCTAACCCGTGTTTGTGATTGTCGGTGCGGTCGAGCAGGAGGAGCAGCACGCCAACACGTCTGCTAATTATGACGTCGAGCTCCTGCACCACAGAGACGCTCACCTGGAGTTCTTTAAAAGCGGTGAGTGCTCGTCTTAAGTGGACACATCATCTGTGTTTCTTACAGTTAACGTGTAAAATTTACAATTAAACATAAAATTTAAATGACTTTCAAATAAGTTCCTTAATTATCATTTTAGCTAGCTACAATTTTCATAATATTAGCCTCTGCTTTGCTAGTTTTTAGCCTCTGTTTAGCTAATTTTAGCTACTTTTCTGCTCGTATTAGCTACTGTTTATCTGCTTTTTAGGTTCAATGTTTTGAAACGTGTTTTAAAATCACATTTGTGTTCCGCAGGCGACTTACACATGGCGGGAACCAGCACTCGAGAAAATGGGCTCAAAGAGACCATCACGCTGAAATGGTGCACTCCACGAACCAACAGCATCGGTAGGCGCTCTCACTTTTTATTTTACGTTTACAGCTTTTGCCTTTAGGGTTTTAAAGATATCCTTTTCCTTTCATGTTTGCCATGAATTCATTTTAAAAGTGTCAATATTCTTGCTGCACATTTGATGCTTCAAAGACAATAATGAAAATGAAATAATGACGATAATGAAACTGTGAAAACACCTAATAACGTCACAGTAAATATTTTTAACATCTTCCAGAGCTGCATTACTGCACGGGAGCTTATCGCATCTCCCCCACAGATGTAAACAGTCGTCCCTCATCGTGTTTAACAAACTTTCTTCTTAACGGTAAGCTGAACGAATCTTTACTTGCATTTCTTTTTGTTTATATTTTGTAAGCTGCCGCCTGCTTGTTTGTTGTAGTGGTGTTATGAGGATGCTGAGCACTGTTGTTTTTGTAGTTATTGTGAGGTTTTTTTTGTTTGTTTCTGTGTTCTGATTGTAGCTTAGCCGTTTTGTAGTTTTTATTTAGTTATTTATCTATTGCTTATTATTTTGACCACAGGCCGTTCGGTGCTTCTGGAGCAGCCAAGGAAGTCTGGGTCAAAGGTCATCAGTCACATGCTCAGCAGCCATGGAGGCGAGATCTTTCTGCACGTGCTCAACAGCAACCGCTCCACCTTAGAGGACCCGCCCTCCATCAGCGAAGGCTGCGGAGGCCGAGTGACGGACTACAGAATCACAGTGAGTTCAGCTCACAGCAGCTCAGCTGAAACAAACAGTGACGTTAATCTGACTGTTTTTTTTTTTTAAGGATTTTGGTGAATTTATGAGGGAAAACCGGTTGACTCCTGTTCCAGAGTCCTCCCATAATCCCTCAGGGAAGCTACCAGTTGAGAGGGCCAAAGCTCAGCTGGAACGTCACACCAGATACTGGCCTATGATCATCTCTCAGACCACCATCTTCAACATGCAGGCAGTGAGCACCATCTGCAGATTCTGTCCTCACTTCCTGTTTATAGTTTTCAGACTGCTTCTGCTTACTTTGCACTATGTTAACCCTTCACACATCAAAACTTTCAGCTCATTCAGGAGATGCTACTATGACTTTTGGGTTTTGAAACGTTTATCCCCTTCATAATACTCAACTTTATTTTTTAAAAATCCCCTAGAAATACACAGACATATCTATTGTTCCTTCAAAACACTCGCTTCAAAATATACCTGCACTTTTTGTCTTCTTAGTACTTTTAACTTTCATCAAACATTTTGCTACCTTTAGCTTTTATTGCTCCTCTTATTTTAGCGTCCAACTATCTTTCGGTCCCTTTTTGCTACAGTTTTGTCAATATTCGCATCTGTTTTGCTTGAGTCTCTGATTTGCTAGTTTTAGTATCTGCTTTAGCTTGTTATCTTTAGCTACTGTTTTGCTGCCTGTGTCGTCTAGCTACCATGTGCTTCTTTTATCTTTTAGTACTCTTATGCCTTTAGCATCTACTGTAGGCACTAATTGTGGACACAGCTAACCAAAAAGTTTGTTTTGCTAACTGCTAATTTGCCAACTACAAAATTAGCTTCACTAATGCTAATGCTAAAGTGCTAACTTGTAAGACTATCTGTAATGTGACAAAGTTGTAAGTGAGCACAACTCAAGACTGTTCATAAATCACTGGTAAAACATCCATGAGGCTCAATGAGACTAACCTGTATAAATAATGGTTGAATGAACGTCTCCTTCAGACGTTCATTCAACCTTTATTTATACAGGTTAATCCCACTGAGCCTCGTGGACTCATTTACGAGGGACTTGTTTTTTAAACAAAGAGTGATGACAACAATAGACAATCATAAAGGATGCGTACAAATTGGGAATAACGTGAAAATAAAAAAAGCAAAGAGGCGGAGTAGAACTGCTGTGCTGAAGCAGAGCGATGCATTCAATGTGTGTTGGACTTCTCCCTCGCGTCATTTACTGTAATTAATTGTCTTTTGTGGTCCTCTTTGTGGTTAACTACTTTTTATAAACTACAAAGTTGCTGTGCATCTTCATCAATATTCTCTCGATAATTAATCTGTTTGGATTAAAGTAGAAATGTGTGAGAGAATCACGCCCCAGAGACTGTGAACATTGCAATGCATGCTGGGTAGGCATTTTGTGTGCAATGTTTCTGACTATTTATGACGTTTCTGAGTGTGAAAATGGGTTTTTCACATTATTTCCCTGTTTTGGTTTGGTTTGCATTATCAGACTGTTTGCGGTAGATACGAGGGGGGAAGCACTGCGAGGGTGGTGACATCACTGGGTTAGCTTTACCTAGCTCTGTGTAAATCATCATTCTCTTGTACGCATTAAAGGTTTTTAAAGTTAGTAAAAACTTTAATCCGCTAAACAAAAAGTTAATGTCGCTATTAGCAAAACAGTGCCCACCACCGCTAGGCACCATTTTGCTAATATTAGCGTCTGTTTAGCTAATTGTAGCGAATTTCTGCTCCTTTAAGCCATTGTTTTCGCTGCTTTAGCTTTTAGCTACCATTGTGCTGCTTTTAGTTCAATATGTTCTGCCGCTTTTAAGCTTGTGTTGTTTATTGTAGCCTCTGTTCTACGTGTTTTAACTTTGAAAAGCTCAGTTTTTGCCTCCTCAGCAAAAACGTTCAGCTCAACATTCACACGGCATTTTCACAAAAATTTAAATTTTTCTTGATTAGTACCACAGGACATTGTTTTGGGACATTTCTGTGTTTATGGGGGTTCTTGTTTTCCACCAACAGGTGGTTCCTCTGGCTAACCTGATAGTGAAAGAGACGCTCACTGAGGAGGACGTTCTAACCTGCCAGAAAACCATTTACAACCTGGTCGACATGGAGAGGAAGAACGACCCGCTCCCTATTTCCACCGTAGGATCAAGAGGCAAAGGCCCCAAGAGGTATGAAATCTGACTTTAAAGCTTTTGGCACTGTGGTAACACGGTTTGTAATGTTGTCACTGGTGGGATGTCCAGGGACGAACAGTACCGCATAATGTGGAACGAGCTGGAAACGCTGGTGAAAACGCACGCCAGCGCCACCGACAGACACCAGCGAGTTCTAGAGTGCATCATCGCCTGCCGCAGCAAACCTCCAGAGGAGGAGGAGAGGAAGAAGAGGGGGAGGAAGAGAGAGGAGAGGGAGGACAGGTCAGAGAAAAACGGCATTAAAGAGATAGAAGACAAAAGCTGGCAGGACTCGGAGAGGTCAGTCAGGTCTGTTTGAGCAGTTTGTTGCTTTGCTGCTTTTTCTTACTTCAAACTGTATTTATTTTTTAATTAAAAGAAGTTCTTCCGTGTTTTCGCACTCCTGACGCCTCTAAAGGTTGAAGGGTTTGTTGGAGAAGGAAGACGCAGCGTCCGAAGTGATCAAGGACTCCCCGGACTCTCCAGAGCCGCTCATCAAGAAGCCTCGTCAGGCCGCAGAGGAGGTTCAGCCAACGGATCGAGCCAAAGGTTCGAGCACACGTCGTCGTTTTTCTAAATAAAACATTTAGAAATATCCAGACGTTCACTTGATCTGGCTTGAACGTTTTAGTGCCAAGATGAGCGCAGTATTTTCTTAACACTTTTTAGTTTCCACATTAAAAATATGAAATATAAAAGCTTTTTCTCTGCCTTTGTCCCTCTGCAGGGCCCGTCACGCTCCTCTCCATGTGGACCAACCGGATCACCGCAGCCAACTCCAGGAAGCACCAAGAGTTTTTTGGTCGAGCGAGTTCGGTGAACAGCAAGTTTGAGTTGTACCAGCACCTCAAAGAGGAGAACGGGTGAACGAGTCCTTCGTGTAGCATCCAGTCTTGACTTTGTGTCATTTTCTTAACACTAAATGGGATTGTTGTCATTTACAGGATGGATGTTCATGAAAATGGAAAAGCTTCCAGATGATTCTGCCAGATTTATCACATCCCCCTTTTTGCAGAGGATGAGATTGAGGACTTCAGTGTTTTTCACACTCTGGACTTATCCTCCTGAAACGCAGTCGAAGAGGACGCTGAATTTCAACAGGGAATTTGTCATTTTTTTTACCCTTCATTTTGTAGATATGGGCTTCATTTACACAATAAAATCCACGTGTAGAAACCTCTGCAGTTGACTGTAGCTTGTTCCCATCAAAACAAAACGTCATACAACCAACAAAACTGGTTACGGTGTGGTTGCTGAACTCTCCTAGTTTTAAACGTTTTGCACATTCTTTGCAGTTTTACTGCTTCTTAGGGATGCACAATATTATTGGCGTGGTATCGGCTGATATTAGCATTAAAGTTACTGGTAAATATCGGATATCGGCCATTCATCAAAATAACACTGATATAAAAGGCACTTTTGCATACATACATTATATATATATACAGTATATGTAAATAAAAGGCACTGTTTTTGTATGACAACCCAGTGAAAAAATTTGAAATTACCAGTACACATAATCCAAGTGTCATTTTGGCATCTGCATTTGGCAGTAGGCCAAACTGACGATCATGTATTGGTATAGCATTTTAATTCCACAGCAGAGAAAGCTATGTAGTCTCTGTAAGTAGGTCTGGGGAAAAAATATCTGTTAGTAATGGTTATCAACCAAATAAGTTTTTTAAAATATTGGCGTATCAGATATCGGCCAAAAATCCAATATCGTGCATCCATACTTCTTCTGTTTACGTTATGCTATTTTAGCCATTTCTATAGCAAAACTTTCAGCTCGTTCAAGAGATGGGTTCTGTGACTTTTGATGTTATTAACTATAACTTTTCAAAACTTTGAACTTATTTACAAATATTTTCTCCAAGGAAACAGAGAGCTCTTCAAAAACATTGATCTCCTTGAAATCCTCTTAGGCAGTTTTATTTAAGTCTTCTTGGGCTACTTTCAGTTTGTAATGACCATTCTGCTACTTTTGGCATTCAGCCAGCCTTTTTGCTACTTTTAGCTTCTAGCAAGTTATTAGCTTTTTGTACCTTTTTGAGCTTTTAGCTACTCTTTTGCTACTTATAGCTAATATTTAGTTGCTTTTAACTGTTTTGCTAACTTTGTATTTTACCTAGCCTTTTGATACTTTTAGCAAGGTATTAGCTCTTTGTGCCTTTTTTTTTAGCTTCTTTAGCTTTTAGCTAGTCTTGCTACTTAGTTATTATTTAGCTGCTTTTAGGTAGTCTTTTGCTACTTAGTTATTATTTAGCTGCTTTTAAGTGTTCTGCAAACTTTGTATTTTACCCAGCCTTTTGCTGCTTTTAGCAACAGGCATTAGCTCTTTGTGCCTTTTTTAGCTTCTTTAGCTTTTAGCTAGTCTTTTGCTACTTAATTATTTAGCTGCTTTTAAGTGTTCTGCAAACTTTGTATTTTACCCAGCCCTTTGCTACTTTTAGCAACAGGCATTAGCTCTTTGTGCCTTTTTTTTTAGCTTATTTAGCTTTTAGCTAGTCTTTTGCTACTTAGTTAATATTTAGCTGCTTTTAAGCATTTTGCTAACTTTGTATTTTAACCAGCCTTTTGCTACTTTTAGTTTATAGCTAGTTTGGCTAGCTTTAGCTTATAGTTGTATTTTAGCTTCTATCTAGCCTTTTGCTACTTTTAATGTCCAGCTATCATTTTGGTACTTTTAGCTATCCTTTTGCTAGTTAGCTTCCAGCAAGTCTTTATCTTCTTTTAGCTAACGCTTTACTGCTTTAAGCCAGCCTTTTGGTACCTTTAGATTTTGGCTAGCGTTTTTTCATTATTATCTTGTAGCTAGCCTTTTGCTACTTTTAAATACTTTAAAAATTCAATTGTAGCTTCAGTAAATTTCAGCTATCATTCAGCAATCACGATGCATTTTCTTTTTAGCTATCAGTGTAATTTCTGGGTGAAATAAATTTTAAATTGAAGAAATAATTTCAGTATGCTGTACACAAACAAAATGTTGGGTATATGGTTTAAATATTTTTAAAACTCATTCAAATAATTGAATGAGCTATTCAATAATGTTATTACATACAAACAACATTTTCCTTCAGGTGTAGTTTTACCTTTGCATAATGTCGCATTATTCCTTTTTGTAAAAGACTATGGAGTCAGAAGTGCCATACTAAGATTATTTTATATTTTCATTTAATTACTCTGGCACCATTGAGGCTACTTTTCCAGGAAATTCTGCTCAACATGTACGGCTCATTTCCACGTGATCCAGTTTTTGTTGTGCCCTGTATGTTCTATTCATCCCTGCGTGTAGCTGTCACCATTGGGTCATTACAGCTTAAAGTCTGCATGTCTTATCGTCCAGAACAATCCCAGTCATACAGGAGTCACTGTGGGCTGACTGCCTGGGTCAGTGTGGTTGGGTTCAGTCTAGAAGTTTGGGGGCAGGGGGGTTGTTTCCTGATGAGGTCGCGGGGTCAGACAAGTGGTGAGCATATTTCTGTCAACGACTGTCTGTGTGGAAGTGACGGAACGAGGCACACTGGAAAACATGGTTCTACTAAAAAAAAAAAAAGGTTTCCACTCGGTTGGACTTAAGTTTCTCCCTTTAAACACGAAAGTGAGTCTGAAAATAAGATCACGTCCTCCTCAACTTGGTCATTTCTCTCCTAATATGGCCGCCTCAGACAGAAAGACACTTTGTGCAAAATGTAACAACAAAGCCAATAAAACAGTCTGAGGTGTTTATTTAGCCTCCATACTTCTCATTTGAAAAAAAGAATAACAAAATATTGGGCAGTTTTTATGCAGACATAAAAAAAAAAAAAACTACCGTAAGTGAAAAACGTGCATTAGAAATGTGATAAAACTGATATGCTTCTAAATAAATAACATGCAAAGGCTCCTTAATTTAAAATTTGTGCTCAAGTGTTTTTGAAATGGCAGTTTTTAAAAAATAAGTTTAAAGTCATGCTCAGCGCTGACGTACTTAACATAATAGCCATAAAACAATCATACTGAGTCGTGGGTTTTAACGTGAAGTTTAAAAGTACCCTCTTGCCTGAAGATTGTCCCGCACTTCAAACATTGGTAGGACTTCGTGTCGGTGTGGATCTTCAGGTGCTTCCTCTGCGCTCTCAGACTGGGGAAGGACTTGGGACACAGCGGACACCTGTGAGGACTCTCGCCCGTGTGTCGGCGGGTGTGAACGGTCAGCAGGCACTTGGTGACGAAACCTTTCCCGCACTGTCCGCACGTGTACGGTCTCTCTCCGCTGTGACTCCGCAGGTGCAGCTTCAACTCCCCGGAGGAGAGGAAGGCCTTCCCGCACTCTGTGCACAGGTAGTTCTTCTCCCCTCGGTGCATGCGCATGTGCCTTGTCAGATGCTGGATGGAGGTCTTTCCGCATATGTGGCACCTGAAGCGCCGCTCCCCCGTGTGTATGCGCGTGTGTAGCTCCAGGTAGGACGAGCGCCTGAAGCCTCGGCCGCAGAACGAGCACAGAAACGGCGTCTCGCCCGTGTGAATCCGGCGGTGGATGCTCAGGGAGGATCTGGAGAGGTACATCTTCTCACACCTGTCACATTGAAACGGGGGCCCTTTGTTGACGGGGGTGACTACATCCCTCAAGGTGTCGCTGCTAAACTCAGATTCTTTAGTGCTTTGAAACAAAACCTCGTCATTCAGAAGGAAGTCGCCTTCGGCTGCAAGAAAAGGACCGGACTCCTGCACCAGATGCTCCTGCTGGATGTGCTGAAGAAGTGCAGACGCTTGGCTGTCGGAGTAGGAGCACATGGAGCAGCAATGCAGCTGAAAAGGCTTTAAACCTGAAAGACGAAGAAATGTAACAAAATTAACTGTTTCTAATACTGTACTTATCTGACAAAATTAAACAAGTGTGCTTGAGTTTTCAAACGTCTTGCCCTCAGTTGGGTTATCTTTCAAGTCGTGTCCATTCACAGAGCCCTCCACACTGATGCTTTTCTTCAGTGGTTCTTTATCGCTGCCACAATTAAACCCTCCTTTGTTTTCAACATGTTGTTGCCTCGAGTTTGTTTTGGCATGAAGAGACAGCACAGGCAAAAACATATTCTGAGCTTGAGAGAGGCCTGTAACAAATAAATACCATTAAAAAACAAACTATTTTAAATGAATGATACACCGCATCGGCTTCTAATTTAATAAGGTGTCAGCAAGTTTCCATGTGTTTGTACTGAAAAGCAGTCTAAAAGTACTCCAAATATGAAAAACAGTACCTTTATGAAGTTTACTTTTTAAAATGATGTCTAATAATGATATACTTATAGATATATTTTGATTTTATTGTGGTGTTCACTTGACTTTTATTGTTGTAGTGTATTTAATTATGGAAGAAGCTTTGTTTAGCGCACGATGTCCAAGACAAATTTCCCCTTGGGGACAATAAAGTATACATCTATCTATTTTGAGGCAAAACAGTCAGTCATTAAAATTACAGCATAAATGCTTTTTTTTATTTTGGAGTTGCTTACATTTGTTGGTGTTTCCTGTTTGTTGCTCGTGGAAGTACAACAGCGCTTTCAGCTCTTCTCGTTCCAAAACCAGCTGCCCGCACTCCTCCATGACAGAGGGGGCGCTGCTGAGCCACGCTGCCGTCTGTAAATGACATTTAGTAAATCATATCACAAACATGTGGCGTGAATGCTGCAAAAGGGAACATGTTTAATAATGCTGCTAATGATCCATCCTGTTTGGTAACTTGAAGCAGCTAATTAAAATCGGCATTTTTGTAAACGGCACAATCACTGTTTTAATGATTACATGATTTTTATTTGCGAAATGTAAAAATCCAACTAGAAATTGTAACCGACCTGTTTTATATCAGGGACGGGCAACAGATTGTCCAATCTGGAGATGAATTTCCACACTAAACTTTGCAGCGTGGCTTCATATGGCTGGCCGTAGTGGATGGGAAAAACCTCCTGGCAAAGCAAACAGACTGTCATATTTAACAAAACAAGATTAAATAAGTAGATATGGCTAAAGCTGAACTAGTTCTGCTTTTAATTACCGTGAAAAACCTCTTTCTTTCCTCGGGGTCATCAAGCAAAGTGTGAATAACCTCCACAAAGTTTGACTTTGACTTCTCCAACTCCTCTACCTCCTAGCAGTTAGGGCAAAAAACATATTAGCTTTAAAAAAACTGAACAAAGTTAAAAGAAGGCGCAAAATGTGCAACGGTGAGTCCATTTGTGGCTGACAGATAAAACTAGAGAAACTGCATTTCCAGCGAAAATGCAGTGTGAATACTTATTGCTGAAGAACTTGCTGAAAAACAGCTGAAATCAGCTAAAAATGGGCTTGTTCTCCAATTTCAGCAGAAGAAAGCAGAAAGAACACATATTTGCTGAATTAGGTTTAAATGAGCAGAAATGAGCATGGAAATTAGGAAATTAGCCTCAAAAAAGCTGGAAAAAAAGCTTAAATTATCAGAAGGAAGTGGAAAGAGGTGAAAGGAGATCCAAAAATGTGGAAATAGCTGAAAAAGCTCAATTTAGCACAAAAACAGCTGAAATAGCAGAAAAAGCTGAAACTAGCAGAAATAAGCTGAAAGGAGCATAACAAGCTGAAATTTGCCTAAGTAGTAAATTAGGCTGAAAGTAGCAGAAATTACCATGAAAAACTTGAATTTATCTGAAAACAGAGGAAATTAGCTCAAAAATACAAAAATATAAGTACAGGTAGCTGAAAAGGTAGAACAAGCTTAAATTAGCGGAAGAAAGCAGAAACACGATTTTCCAGTTTGGCTGAAAGAAGCTGGAATTAGACAAAAAACAGCTGAAAAGTAGCTTAAAAAGCATAACAAGCTGAAATTAGCCTAGTTACAGAAATTACCATGAAAAACTTGAATTTATATGAAAACAGCGGAAATTAGCTAAAAAGTACAAAAATATAAGCAGCTGAAAAGGTAGAACAAGCTTAAATTAGCAGAAGAAAGCAGAAACATGACATGTTGGTCCAATTTGGCTGAAATTAGCACAAAAAACTAAAAAGTTGAAAAGTAGCTTAAAAAGCAGAAAGAAGCTGAAATTTACAGAACGAAGCGGAAAAAGCACGTTTTAATTAAGTTGGGCTGAAAACAGTAGAAACAAGTGCAAAATATTTGTAATTACGGTAGCTGAAAATGCTAAAACTAGCATAAATTAGCATTGTAGCTGAAATAGCAGAGATAGCTGAAACTTACAGAAATAAGGTGAAAGGAGCAAAAAGAAATTAGAAGAAGCACAAAAATGTTGTAGTTAGCAGAAAGACTCTGAAAGGAGAAATTAGCTGAAAGTAGCTGAAACAAAGTTTAAATTTGCACAAGGAGGCTGAACGAAGCTGAACCGGAATAAAACGTGATATTTGTATTAATGTGTACAAGTTGTCAACACCTAACGTTTGACCTTCGTACCTCCTGAGCACAGCCAGAACTCATCACGAGGTCCTGGATGGTCCTCAGGTGGGGCTGGACCTTCAGCAGGTTGCCTCTGCTCTCACTGCGACACAGTTCCAGCACGAGCTGAAACAGAAGTCGGCCTTACTCAGCGCTTGTTTTGCTCTGGAATGACGTTTGAAAGCGCCACATGAACTCTCACCCTCGCCCTGAGTCTGAGCAGGAGCTGCGCTCTCTCTCTGGCTGTAAGCAGCTCCGGCGCCAGCTCCGTCACCAGCACCACCAACTCCTCCACTTTGTTGTAATGTGCAACGTTGCAGCACTGGACCACCTGCCAGGCAAAGGCGCACATCAGGCGCAGGGTGGGAACCAGGAGGCACAGGGAGGGGACGGACATCTGACAGCCTGCGAACAGAACCACGACGATTACAACGACCGATCCAAAGCGACATCAAGCGAAACGTCTGAGCTCATCTCACCCTCTGCCGACTCTGTGACTTCAGCTGTGCGTCGAGTCTTTGGCTTGGGGCAGCCGTGAATTTTATCCATGATGGCGAACCAGCTGCTTTTTTGCGCCTTTTCCTCCTTAATCCGTCCGTACTCCTGCTCCAGGAGCCGTATTTTAGTCCGACACTGACTGGTGGTCTTATCGAAACCCTGAGTGGCGAGCTCTGAACTCAGCTGCGCGTACACCCGCTCTTCTTCCCGGCGCGACTCCAGCTGCTCCTGGACGCCCTCCTCGGCCCACAGCGAGAGCAGAACCCCGACTTCGTCTGACGTCCACACCGTTCCCGATGAATCTGCAGAACGACATAGAAGGAATGCAAGACAGCGACAGCTAAAGATTTGAACGTCTGCGTGCGCACGCTCACCTTCAGGTGATGTAGGTGCAGTCAGAGCTGAATTCACGTCTTTGGACGTTTCTCCACCAGGACCCAGAACACCGTCCATTAGAGCAAACCAGTTGCTTTGATCGTTCCCCCACGGCTCGACTCGTTTAATTTGCTCATACTTTTCTTTCAGCTTCTTCACTTGAAGACTGCACTGCTGCGGCGTTTTGTCAAAGCCGATCAAAGCCAGTTCATTGCTGAGGTACGTGAAGACGTCACTGTGAGCTCCTGAGGCGAGAAGCTGCTTCTGGATGTTTGGTTGGGCCCAGAGAGTGATGAGCACCTGGACTTCATCAGGCTGCCACTCAGCTACATCTGTGGAGACTTTCACATGAGAGGAGCAAATGAGCTTCAAGCCAAGTCCAAAAACTTTAAAAAGCAATCGTTCTTCAAGACAGCAGGGAAACTGAGGTGAACACCAAAGCTGGTTCGCTCACCATTACTCTCCAAGTCCAACATGGATGAAGTGGCTTCTGCTGAGAAAAGCTTTGGCGCTTCTGAACATCTGGACGCTGCAGGCTGCGAGCCGAGGACTTCATCCAAAATGCCAAACCACGCGGTCCTGCGCCAGCTCGTGTTTTGACTCCTCCTGATTTTCCTGTAGTCCTGCTTCAGTTTCTTGATCTTCTCCTTGCACTTCTGCGGCGACTTGGTAAACCCGAACGACGCCAGTTTGGCGCTGAGGCTGTGGTAAACGGCATTGTTTCTCACGTTGCGGCAAAGCTCTTCTTGAACGGCCGGGTTTGCCCAGAACGCCAGCAGTAAGTGGACCTCTTTTTTGGACCAACTGCATGTGTGGACATCTATTAATGAAAGAAAAGAGCATTTTCTGTTCTGTTCATTTTAGCTACTATTTTGCTCATTTCAGCTACTGTTTTGCTCATTTAGCTACTGTTTTGCTAATTTTAACTACTGTTTTGTTTATTTTAGATACTGTTTTGCTCATTTCAGCTACTGTTTTGCTCATTTCAGCTACTCTTTTGCTCATTTAGCTACCGTTTTGCTAATTTTAACTACCGTTTTGCTCACTTTAGCTACTGTTTTGCTCATTTCAGCTAGTTTTGTTCATTTCAGCTACTGTTTTGCTCATTTTAGCTACTGTTTTGTTTATTTTAGATATTGTTTTGCTCATTTCAGCTACTGTTTTGCTCACTGCAGCTATTGTTTTGCTCATTTCAGTTACTGTTGTGCTCATTTCAGCTACTGTTTTGCTCATTTAGCTATTGCTTTGCTAATTTTAACTACCGTTTTGCTCACTTTAGCTACCGTTTTGCTAATTTTAGCTACTGTTTTGCTCATTTTAGCTAATTTTGTTCATTTCAGCTACTGTTTTGTTCATTTTAGCTACTGTTTTGTTCTTTTTAGCTACTGTTTTGTTCATTTTAGTTACTGTTTTGCTAATTTTAGCTACTGTTTTGTTAACTTTAGCTAGTTTTGCTCATTATAAGCTACAGTTATGTTCACTTTAGCTACCGTTTTGCTCAATACTGGTTTGTTCATTTTAGCTACAGTTTTGCTCCTTTTAGCTACTGTTTTGTTCATTTAGCAGCTGTTTTGTTCAGTTTAGCCTCTGTTTGCTTTAACTTTAACTACTAGTTAGCATTTTATATTTCTTTGATTAAGATATAAATTATTTATACAGACACATCAATCGAGTTTCTGCAGTTAAACGCTGATTTGCTGTCATGCACAACTATAACCACTAGATGGAGGCGTAAGAAAGGATAGTGTTAAGCTAAAGCAAAACGACAGGAAGGTGAAGTCATGGAAAGATCTTTTAGAAAGAGGCAGAAGAAAAAAAAAATCATGAACCCAAAGCCTGAGCCTTTCCTCCAGCATTCACTCGATACTTACATCTTTTCTTTCCTTCGTGTCCGGGTGAGCACATGTCAGACGTCTGCTCTGCAGAGCTTGTAGTGGGCGTGTCCATGTCTTCAAGTTTAACTATGTAAATGTCTGGTTCTTTGGAGACCTCGGTGGAGCAAGGTGATGGGCTGCGAACAGTGCAGGTTTCAAAAAAGCTTGTTGCAAAAGACGGAGCTGCAAGAAAAAGAAAATCTAATTACTTAAGTTCGTTGTGGTGATAAATCCTCTGGCCCATTCACTTGTCTGAAAGTTCAATAATTAAAAATTATTTTTAGACGGTCGCGTGTTGAAATTCCACCTACTTTCAGTTTTTACATCCTGCCTGACAGGCTGAGGAGGTTCTGCCAAAGAAGGCGTTGCTGTTTCTGCCGGCTGCGAACCGAGGACTTGATCAATAACATTGAACCAAAGATTCTTTCCTCCGTCCAAGTGATCGCTGTTCTTGATCCTCTTGTAGTCCTGCTTCAGCTTTTTGAGCTTTTCCTTGCATTTCTGCGCCGTTTTGTTGAATCCGAGTGTCGCCAGTTTGGCACTGAGGTTGTTGTACACGGCATTGTTTCTCACGTTTCGTCGGAGCTCCTGCTGAACGGCGGGGTTCGCCCAAAGCGCCAACAACGTAAGGACTTCTTTTTTGGACCAACTGCACGTGGGCCTAGCTGCATAAGGAAGAAACACGAGGAACCACTTAAGCACAAAAGATAACTCAAGATTAAATATGAATACAATATGGTCACAGTCATGTTGAAGGTCATCAGAGATGTGAGGTTAAACGATCAAGTAATGAAAATAAAAAAGTGGACCAAAGAGAGAGAGAGAGACTAAAACTACAGTATTTACAAATCTATTGCAAGTAGGACATGTTTTAAAACAGTGTAACATTCTGATGCTATTTGAAGTAGGTATGTTCTCTTCAGTGCTGACTCAGCTGTAATTTTAATTCCAACCATCCTGACAGGTCCTCCCCTAAAACATTTTTTTTTCTTGGCACACGAGTTGGAAGAATGTGAATCCGCACAGATCCTAAATAGGAAATTACCCAGAATTCCAGTTGTCTACTTGTTTACGTTCCGTTTAAGTGGCAGTCGTAGCTTTATTTTGAGTTCTGACAGTATCATTTTTCTTTAGCATGACTAAAAGTTTATTAATATGGAGAGCCCTTTCATTCAAAATGAAATAAAAATAGTGTTATTTAAAAATTATTAATAAATATTCCAATAAATAAATATATGTTCCCATGAAATAAAACATTTAAATAGAAAATGTTTAGTTTTTTCCTATATTTATTTTTGTTTAATTCAAGATTTATTTATTTAATATTGGAGTTTCATTTTGTGACATTTCTAGTTTGTAAATCTACTTTACATATTTCAGGGGCTTTTACATGTTAACCCCATTTTCATTTTAAGCTCTTTATATGTCATGTTCTTATATTCAAATGAGGGGGCGGGGTTTTCTCTGTGGGGCGGGGCTGGTCAGGGCCAGTGCAGCCCATCTATGAGTTTTATAGGCCGGGCAAATCAATAACTACATCAAACATAAAAAAAAAAAAACAATGACCTCTCAAGTCTCATGCATTGACCGAGAGACACCTGCATTTCATGACGTGCACACGACACACTTTGTATTTCTCACGCTAAAACACACACAAGCAGGCCTTTTTTTAAAAGAGGAACTAATGTGCAGCACAATGTTTCCGCACGGGCTGGAGCACAATGGCAGACATGGCTGCAGTATTGCCAACGTAGCGACTTCCTCACTTTATTTAGCGAGTTTTCAGACCCCTCTAGTGACCTTTTTTAAGTGACTAGCTACAAATCTAAATACTTTTTTCTGTGTTACTGGAGACTTTGGTGACGAAACCATGTTAGGCAGCTTGCCGTAAGCCCCTCCCACTTCCCCAAGCTCTGACAGCTGTCAGTCTCACAGCAGAGAGGAGACACCCTCAACTCGGTGTCCACACTGCAAATTAATCACATTCTGGAATACAATGCGAGATGTAAATATAATGTAAATATATGATGCTCAATTTCATCAGCAAATCTGTGCATTTCATCTCAGAGTTCTCCGATATTCTCCATATTGCCTGCTTGTCATCCTGACTTTCTGAACACAGTTAATTCATGATTTGAAGGTACCTGGACCAAGCAGAGCTCAGTGAGGGGAACACTTTGCTGTGATTGGTCAAAAAGGATACGAGTACGTCAGTTTCTGCAAAACAGATGCAATCTGCTAATCCTGACCAGAACCGCCACATAGAGAAAGCCCCGCCCCCTCACAAGTGGCTTTACAAAATAAAAGTGTCACAAAAAGAAACTCTATTATTAAATAACTAAATAAATCTTGAAATAAGAAAAAAAAAATCAATTAAAAAATCTTGAAATAAATAAAAAAATAAATCTTGGGAGAAAAAACTAAACATTTCTATTTAAATGTTTTAATTCATGGGTACATTTATTTATTTAATGGAATATTTATTAATAATTTTTAAATAGCACTATTTATTTATGTAGTTACTTTAGAATGAAATGGTTTCCATATTTTAATAGTTATTCAATAAAAATGAACAGATTAGCGCAATTCTAATGAGTGAAAAAGCTAGAAGCTAGAATATCTGTGACAAATGACAGCTTTTTAGATTGTTCCGTAGAAATCCAGAATGTTAATACGGTAATATCCAAATTTAGTATTTTTAAAACCTTGTAATTTTTTTTTTAAATCAGATACACAATGTTGATATCACTTGAAAGTATTTTTAAAAGCTCTTTAAATTGATATAGTTCTATCAAGCCTGTTTAAATATTGTGTAAACACGCCTGTTAATATGTGCGGTCTCTGAGCTTTCTGATCATGACTTACCTTTTCTCCTCCCGGGGCTGGGTGACCACATGACTGACGTCTGTGCTGAAGGTGAGGTCACTGAGGTGAGGGCACATGGAGATGCAGGGTCTTCCAGTTTAACGGGGTAAAAAGCAGGTTCTTGCAGGTTCTCCATGGAACAATTTGAACTCGTACTGAAGGTTTCCGGTGCGTCTGTTAAACTGGCTGAATCTGAAACGGGGGGACAGTTTCAATAAACATAATGAATATTTGTTAATTTAATAGTTTTTAACTCTTGACCAGTGGAAATGCCACTACCAGCCTGATCAAGAAAGCACATCAGAATAACTCTACTTCCTCAGGCGGCTGAGGCGAGCTGGACTGAGCAGCTCAGTGGAGAGCATCCTGTGCTCCAGCATCAACGTGTGGCACGGAGGCTGCACAGCTGCAGAAAGAAAAGCTTTGCAG
>JARVGQ010000804.1:10450136-10464826 GCA_031762355.1 Hypsolebias martinsi | reverse complement strand
AATGGTCTAAACTCTTAAACTTATGTCATTTTAACAACATACGTACGGTACTGTATATGTAGCTACTAAATTTTACTTACCAGGCTCTGCGGAACAGGAGCGGCTCGGCTCCGGTCCGACCCGAGAGATGAAACAATTCCTGGTGGGCTCCAGATGGAGCCCTGGACCTATGGCGGCAAGTCCTCGTGGACTGAGGAACTCTCGGGTTCGCCGCTAAGTCTGGAGGTTTGGTTCTGGTTTGATTCAGTGCAGCTCTTGGGGTGGTGACACAGACCGGTGGTTGTCGATTGAATCCAAGTCTGAATGAAAAATGTACCAATGGGCTCTGGATAGAGTGGACCTACGGCGGCGTGTCCCAACTTCGAAGTCCTCGTGGGCCATCTACCATCTCTCAAGATTCACCAATAGGTCTGGACGTGTGGTTCTGGTCCAGTTCGGTGAGTTTTGTGCAAATGTTTGAATCCGCTGGCGCCGAAGTCACTGTAATAAGCACCAAACTTTTTTGGATCCGATCAAAACTTTCCTTCTAGTTTTCCAGCAGAAGGAAATAGGGCTTCTGGGCGAGGTACTGTTGGCTTCTGGGAAATGTAGTCATTATGTGAAAGGATACAGTGGAGGCTTATTGAGAGAAAACTACAAAATGGCAACACCTGTCCGAAGTACTTTATTTTTTTCGTTAACGTTTTACTCTACAGTACTGCATCCAGTACAGTCCCAATCACGTGAGTAATGTTAAAGTTGACAATGTCATAAAAGCAGCAAACGGTTTGAATGAACAAAGATTTGTGAACTTTGGTCACATTTAGTTGTGCAAAATAAAATTCTGTCTGCTAAAGTTTAATCTATCATGATCAATGATGACTAAATATTGAATATAAACTCACACAGCAATAATAGTTTTATAGCAGTCCGGTGAAAACTTATCCAGCTCTTTGAGACGATAAAAGGTTACTCCACATTCCTTCAGCTAAATGCCTGAACTTCCTCTATAGAAAAATGTCTCTTTGTCTCGTCTGTTCGTGTTGACAGGGGAAGCCCCACCATTAAAATTCACCCATAAAATGTAAAAAGTTCACGTCTTTTAAAGCATGAACAGAGTTTTTATTTGACACTCATAAATTCATGTCAACTTACAACATATGGTGCTAATTTTAAATTTCTATCACACTTCAATGGGCCCAAAATGTCATTTCTCAGTACTGTAGTTTATTCAACATGATAATTTGCTAAAATGAAGTTTTGGGAAAATGTGCAACTCCAATTACTATAAAGTAAACAAAACAAATGTGTAAACTAAAGAAACTGAACCACTTTTAGGAAACTATAAAGACAATTTTGATTTGATGGCTGCAACATGTTTCAAAAAAGTTGGGATAGGCCCACGTTTTCCACTGAGAGGCATCCCCTCTTTTTTTTAATAGTCTAAATATCTAAACTGAGACCAGTTTTGGGAAAGATCTCATTCTTGTCTGACTTAGGAGCTAAAGAGGAGTGCAAGTTGTTCTAAAGACAACTTTTCAGATGTGTGAGCTGCTCGTGCCAAAGCAGGGCTCAGTTGGAGCCGGATACTGCAGGAACAAAGGTCCAAGAACAAGCTTATTTTGAAAGGGTGTGTTCCGGTAACTGTTTGCTTGGATCCGGTAACTCTCAGACTTACTACTAATAAAGTTATGAACAAATATGACTGCCTTGAACAAATAAAACGTATATTGGAGACGTAAACTGAAAATTATATAAACACTAATTTTAAACACAACAGCCACTTACAAACATACGAGCTGCCCATTCAAGTAGCATTTCTGCGTATATCCTTAAAAAACTCTCTACCCCTAAAAGAGTGGTGGGGGTGAGTGCTGAGCCAACACGGGCAGGAGACCACAGGCAGCGGCCATGAACAGTCAGAGGAAGCACCTGGAGGTTTCACTTGTGGAGTCGGACAACAACGAGCAGGGACAGAGTCGGACTCGGAACCATCAAGTAAGGGGGAGGGGGATAGGAAGTTTGACAGAATTGTAGTGTTTAAAAAAGTATGTAAACATAGATGTTTAACAACCTCTTAAAATGTTCTGGGGGAGAACCCTCCCCCCACCCCGCCCCCCCACTGCTACTATTTGGGTTCCGGCATTGATCGGCTTACAAATTCAGCCCTGTGCCAAAGGCATTAATGCACCTCCATACTATCAGAGAAGCAGGCTTTTAAACTGTGTGCTGATAACAGGCTGGATGGTTAAATTTGTTTGACCACAGAACAGAGTTCCACTTCACATCAGCACATTTTCAGTGGTCCGGAGAAGATGGCAACGTTTCTGGATGGAGTTCATGTGGTTTCTACTTTGCACAACAGAGCTTTAACCACCATCAATGGAAAACATGGTGACTGCAGTGATTTGTGTTCTTGAGCCCATGCAGTGATGTCCAGAATTGAACCAAACTGGTATTTAACGCAATTCCACCAGAACATCACAATATCCAGTTTGGCCTTTTTTTTCCATGAACTCCTGACAGTTTTATGAGCTGCAGATGAAAGGATGATGTAATGCTCTCACTCTAGACGACTCAGGCTGCTGAACAGTTTGTTGATTCTGTTCTTGTATAATTTTCAGGGTGATACATTTGGACTCTTGATACAAAGTCACGCTGTGACATCAATGTACTAATCCTTCTATTATAAGCCCAAATACATGAGCTTTGTGGAACTGGCTTTTACAAGTGTTTTAGAGTGATTCTCTCCACATCAGAGGAGCCAACAGATCAAATGAAACCATCTTTTTTTTAAAAAAATCCCTAATCATTTCACTTACATCTCACCACTTAGTTGAGAAGATTTTATTTTTAGAACTTCATATAATAAACGTATCTCTGTAAGCACTATTTAACCCGTGCAGATTTTTCCAAAAATTGCTGCTGTCATTTTATATATTACCCTGTATACCCTGTGTACACAGTTTTGTTCCACCTCATGTACCACATGTGATGTGAATGACAGTAAAGAACCTTGAATCATTGAATATTAACTGTTTAAAGTACAGAAATTGAATTTCCTGCGAAAATGCAGTGTGAATGCTTATTGCTGAAGAACTTGATGAAAAACAGCTGAAAGTAGCTACAAGTATGCCAAAACGTGTCTGAAATGGAAGAACTGACATATATTAGCGGAAGAAAATAGAACACATATTTGCTGAATTAGGTTTAAATAAGCGGAAATAAGCACAAAAATTAGGAAATTAGCTAAAAAAAATGCTGAAATGAGTAAAAAACAGCTGAAAAAAGCTGAAAAGGCAGTGATAAGTCTAAACTAACAGACGGGAGCTGAAATGCGCTAAAAATGTAGAATTAGCTGAAAGGGCTAAAATTAGCATAAACAGCTAAGTAGTAAATAGCAAAAAAAAAAAAAACTAGCAGAAAAGAGCTTAAGGAGTATTAGCTAAACTTAACAAAGAGAATTAAATAGGTTGAAATTACCATAAAAACTTGAATTTATTTGTAAAAGTCGAAATTAGCTAAAAAATGCTAAAAAAGGGTAGCTGAAAAGATAGAACAAGCTTAAATGAGCAGAAGAAAGCAGAAAGAACATATTTGCCCAATATAAGCCAAAGAAGTAGAGCACAAAAAAGTGAAAATTATCTGAAAAAAGCTGAAATTAGCAACAACAACAACTGAAAAGTAGCTTTAAAAGCTGTTTAAAATACCTGAAGGAAAGGGAAAGAGCATATTTTTGCTGAATTACTCTGAATAAACTTGAGTGCAAAAATGTGGAATTAGCTGAAAAAGTTAAAATGAATATGATACAGCTAAAAAGTAGCTGAAATAGCAGAAAATGCTGAAACTTGCAGAAGCTGAAAGGAGCATAACAAGCTTAAACTAGCAGGAAGAAGTTAGTAGAAGCACAAAAATGCTACTAGCTGAAAGAAGCTGAAAGGAGCACAAAACAGCTGGGAAAAAAAAACAGCTGAAATTAGTTGAAAATAGCTGACAAAATGTTTAAATTTGCACAAGCTGAACCAGCACATAAAACAGCTAGATTTGAAGGATGTAAATTGAGCTCTGGTCATTTTCTGTAAAAAAAAAAAAATAAAAAAAAAATAAAAAATAAAAAAAAAGCAGAGAAGGCTAATTATTTCAAAAAGCTAAAGTTGCACCAACACCAAAAGTCATAGCAGGATTATCCTGAAAGAGCTGAATGTTTTGATATACGATATGTTGAAATAGCACAAAAACTGTGTGTGACTGCTTAGTAAGTGTTCACACCATTATCACTGTAAAATGGAATTAACAGTTTACCTTGCACAAAGACATGAATATTTATGTAACAGTTAAAGAACTGAACCAGTTTAAGCTTAAGTCAATCAAAATACAAGAGGCTGTTGTGATGCTACTGTTCTATAAAAGCTTTTCTGTGTCAGTCTCTAAAAACACTGTGGAAAGAACATACCTGCTCTAATCCCATAGGCCCTGTTAGAGGACTGATGAAGGTTCAGCTGATGTGAACATTAACTAAAAATAAACACCCAGGCCACAGATCTGTCTTGTTCATTAAAGAACGTTTTACAGTGACCTCTGAAAATAATTACATCTCATCACCCCATGTCCTACAAAACATCTTTATTTATAGGTGAATGACACCTGCCAGGATTGTCAAATCACACAATCGACTAAAATATAAAGTAACTCATTAAGTTTGCTTTTAATAAAAACCAAAAGCCTCAAGCTTTGAAAATAAAAAGTAACAATTTTTTTATTAAAAGCAAACGTTTAGCTAGCCAACAAAAACCTTTGAAGCTGTATCAGTTAATTTTGTTGCGACTATAACAAAACATTAATTTTTATACCATGCAACTTAAAAAAAAAAAAGCTAGACTTCCTTCGACACACTCTACCTCAGTGGTCCCAACCAGGGTCCCTGAGGAACACCATCCTGCATGTTTTAGTTGTTCCTCTGCTACACCCGATTTGAATGAAAGGGTGATCAACAGACTTCTGCCGAACTTAAACCATTGAATCAGGTGTGTTGGAGCAGAGAAACAACTAAAGCATGCAGGATGGTGTTCCTCAAGGACCAGGGTTTGGAACCACCTTATGTGTCCTGTCTCTGATGTTCTTGGTCTGGTTTCACCAGTTACAAGAGTTCACATTTTTGGCAACAAATATCCAAAACTTTGGCGAAATGAGAGGTTTCATTTTGCGTTAACCTTAAAGCATTTATCCCAGATGTGTAAGCCCTGTACACACCTACTGATTCAATGGGTGTCCTAAACTTAAGAGAGACAAACACCTATTAGCACCATTTAAACAGACATAACTTTTAGATAAGTAGGCAAAAACTTAAAAAAAAAAAAAAAAGTTGGTTTTTAGTACCATTTGTTTGCATGTCAGCAAAAAAAGGCATTACCTACTGCGCTGAACTTCACAAAACATAGAAGAAAGGTAAAACATGGGGATATTTTCAGTGTGAATTTAAATACCGTATTTTTCGGACTATAAGGTGCACTTAAAATCCTTTATCTCAAAAATCGACAGCGAGTCTTATAATCCAGTGCACCTTTTTTTTTTCCCTCACTGGCTCTGTAAAGAGGCGTACGCATTTCTTCCCTCTCCCTGTTCTCCTCCTGTTTTTGTGCTCTCTGTCTGTGTATCGGAGCAGCTCCTATTTTTACACATCTTCCAAAATTAAAAAACTGTTTAGGATCTGACCAACTGGACTTTCAGTGCAAATGACAAAATATTTTCAACAAAGTGACAGGGTCCTGGAGAACCCTCATCTGCTCAGATGACACGTGCAGCTCGACAGATCTCTGGGGAAGCGGAATGTGATGCGTCTACCTCTGTCGATCGAGGACGCAGAAATTGCATATAATTGTATTTATGATAACAGGTTTCCTGCTTTTGGAATAGTCTGGATCCTGGTTTATCAACGTACAAACAAGATGGATGCAGCTAATGTGGCCCTCGCAGGCTGCTGCCTTTATGAAAGTTGGTCCGTGCTTTGAGGACTCAAAATCAGCTGCTTTACGAGCTAAACCATAAGATGGAAGTGATTTGAATAGGCCACCTGCAGCTTTGGGACTCGTCAGCATGAAAACAACCTTGAAGAGGCTCATAAGCATAGACCAGTAGAACGCACCCTAATCTGGCCATTTCGGACCTTGGAAATACCAGTAAAGACTCGAGGCTGACAAGAAAAATAGTCTGCCTGAATAAATCTACAATTGTGGCTTATCTGAATCTGACTCCCCGGTTGGCCTCGAAACAGGCAGACTTATCTATTTCTCCTGGGAAATGTGTAAACTAAAGAAAAGCTTTGTGTATCTCAACCCCCCACCCCACTTCTGTGGAGACTTATCAGAACTGTGTCGGCTGACCATCATCTTATCAGGACAATCTGTTAGTGCTTCATGGACCGCCTCATAAATGTGATTTTAATAATGTCTTAAATTGTGTCCTGTTAGGACAAGGTGTGAAGAAATCTTTTTTGTAATGCCACTATCCTCTCCTCATGGCTTTGTCCCTTTTTCAATCTAAAAAGTATATTCTGAAAAGGATAAGGCCACGCTTATAGCAGCTACGTGCACTCCACCCATCTTTCAGACGACTGTACGGGCATATTCTCATATCTCGGTGCAATAATATAGCTTATTCTGATTCGGTGTCGATTCTGGTTGTGCTTACAGACTTCGAAGTGATTTATGTGGTACTTGGTGCTCAAACATCTGTCAAACTTGTTACACTTTATGCGCCTTATAGTACAAAAAATATGGTAAGCTCATTTTAAACGTGAACCAAAATGAACACAGACCCAAATAAAACTCTTAATTACCTTTTCATAAAGTTGATGAGCTGGCTATGAGCAGGATTTTCAAAATCATTTTATTTGCAAAATTACCATTATTTTATTGTCTCGATAGTACAGTACGGAATCAAAACTTGCCATTTTTGTGACAAATGCTTCAAACACAACCTGAACGCCATGATTTTCTACAAATTGAGACATTATGTGCATCGTCAGGATAATTTATTCTTACCCACAACGAGTCTTATTGTTACAACTCATGAGTTATAGTTTATTTTGAGCCCAATACGTCAGCATTTACAGATCTCTAGTGGACAAGCCTTGCTGTTTAGTAACTTATTGTAAGCGTTCGGTGTAAAACTAAAAAGTCTTTATTCCTTAAACATCACATGAAATCGGATTACAATGAACAGGCATTTACTAATACTCTGCTTGCTACTGTAAAAAATAATATTAGCATAACTCTATCCGTAGTGTGACAATAACAAAAACAAAACAGACAGCCAACCACAACTTTTACTTTATGCAGTGGTTTATGTTAAAGGTCAAAGTCCACGTTTGAAGATGTAACTTTAAGCACGCAGAGCTGGAAGGAAAAAAACAATCCCTGCATGAAAAGGTTATGAATGTATGAGTCTCCTCTTTGTGCAAAAATATAAAGACTCAAACTATGGAGTAAATTTAGAGTCCACAGCGAATGACGATCAATATCCCGAACAGGAGCATCGTTTCTGGTTTTTTTTTTTTTTACATGAGCACTAAACTAGGTTTATTTGAATATGTAAAAATAAGCTACAGAGCAATTAAACATATGAAAATAGCCTTTCTCCAACACGCTCCGTACAACGATACAAGTATTTAAAGGTTTGTGGCAACTTGTCTTGCTGTCTTTAAAGCCTTCTCATCAACCACTAACAAAAACAAACAAAATTCTGCTTTAATAAGAGATATTTAAAATTGCACATTAACCTGGGATTGGGAACGAAGAAGAAAAGGCTGGCAGATTATGTGACGAGAGACAGCAGTTAGAAAAAAAAAAAAAAAAAAAAAAAAAAAAAAGGTCGACTCAGGATTTGCACAATTAGGAACACAGGAGCGCAGATATGTGAAGTGAAAACAAATTAAATGAGAAAGAGACATGTAGCCAACAAAGAAAAAGATAAAAGTGACAGTTATCGAATGCATGAGGTATTGCACAGATTAATAAAAAATAAAAAAACAAGCATAAAGGCAACAAAAATATACAACCAACTCAAAGAACATTTATATTTGTCAGTTTTGAAATCAAATGTTTCTTTTCAGAAAGACGAGATCAATTTTTAGTGTCATAACCATTGAAGGGTTGGAGAAAGTAAAGTCACTAGTCCTCCCATTCATCTTCTTCCTCAGAGTCCTCCTCATCATCATCGTCATCATCATCTGAAGCGAAAAAACAAACGATTTACATAAAGAACTAACATCAATAAAAATATATAAAATGACTTTGAAGCTTTGGCTGTAGACTTTAGTACTTTGCAATAACTGGATGCTAATCCAGATTTTCAGATGCGCCACATGTTTTAAAGAAAGGTTGAGAAAAACATTTTTCTTTTTAGCCACACATTTGTCGTTAGAAGATGCAACTTTATTTCATTTCACTTGTATGCAGATGACTGTCAGGTTTATGTCCCCCTCAAGAAGAAGGACTCTGAACCACATCCGAAATGTCTCGAGGACTTAAAAGATCAGGGTGGCTCCAAACCTCTTGGAACGAGACGGAGTCCATTTGTTTTTGTTTAATATAAGGCTGTGTTTTGTTTGCTTTCACATATTTTTAATCACATTTTGTGGCTGCTGTTGGTTTTATTGACGGTACAGACTTTGGTCCTAAGGTTGTTAAAAGTGTTATAAATAAAACTAGTATGATATTTTATAGGGATGCACGATATTATCGGCATGGTATTGGTCGATATTAGCGATAACGTTAAATATCGGACATTCCGTCAAAATAACTCGGATATAAAAGGCTTCCGTTTCAAGTTAAATTTTAATTTAAGAAACTGACAAGCATATGTATTAATGCACTACTACTTACGCGCTTATCACCTGTCACTTGTGAACAGGTTTAGGTTAGATTTGTGAAAAATTACAAATTTGCACTGTTCCGGGTGTGGTCATTGTGTCAGAGAGAGTAAATGTCAAATAAATTTAACATTAAACATAATCCAAGTTGAAGTGTTGCATCATTTTCAGCCCCTTTTTGGCATCTGCATTTGGTAACAGGTCAAAGTGACAAAGACCATGCAGAATAATGTAGTATTTTAATTCCACAGCAGTCTCTGTAAGTAGGTTTAGGGGGAAAATATTGGAATTGATATCAGTTATCGGCCAAATAAGTTTTAACATATCAACATAACGGCCAAAAATCCAATATCATGCACCCCTAAAATTTACTCAAAACAAGCTGAGTATTTTTGTAAATAAGAGCCAGACATGTCTTCTGGTTCAGTGACTGCATTAATCCTCAGATTTAGCTATTGGTCATCAGCTTCTTTGTTTTTAAATGTCTTGATGTAATCTTTTAGACTAAACGTGGACATCATGTGGCTGGATGGTCAGATCAGACATTAGAGCATCTCTAACTGGTTCCTAGTGTCTTAAAATAAAAACCACTTAAAAATAAGTAAACCAAAACCAGCCTTTAAAAATAAAACTACATTTTAGGTGACTGACAAAACAAAATCTAAATTGAAATACATGGATAAATAATTTTAATATACACATTTGAGCTAAAATAGGCTCAAGTGTTTTATATGGGCTTCCAGAATCAGAACATGAATGCTTTAGGCTGTTTTTTCAAACCGTACTGCAGCTCCACATTACTTCCAAAAGTATCACTTTGCAGGATATATGAGTAATTATCTGTATGCTACATATATATTATACAGTTTCTGTCATAAGTAAGCCTTCCGTAAAGCAAACAAAATTTTACTTTTACTATAAATAGAGATACTAGGGATATACAATATTGGATTTTTGGCCAATAACCGATACCAATACAGATGATGTTGTTTTTTTCTAGACCTGCTTACAGAGACTACATAACTTTCTCTGCCGTGGAATTAAAATACTACATTATTCTGCATGGTCTTTGTCAATTTGGCTGCTACCAAATGCAGATGTCAAAAAGGGGGATTATGTTTAATGGGAAATGTATTCATGACATTTACTCTCTCTAACACAACGACACCACTTGAACAGTGCAAATTTGTAAATTTTCACAAATCTAAATGCACCTGTGCATGTGACATCATAATGCTGTGCTGGTGCTGCAGGCATCCTTGTCATTGGGCTATCATAAAAAAGTGCCTTTTTAAATCAGTGTTTTTTTTTTTTTGATGGAATGTCTGATATTTAACTTTATCGCTAATATCGGCCAATACCGATACCATACCAATAATATCGTGCATCCCTAAGTGTGACAGTTTTATCAAATGAGCAGGATTTAGTTTGGAAGGAGAATTCAACCCATAGATCATAAAACAATTTGAAAAACTGCAACTTTTTTTTTTTTTTTGATGGAATGTCTAATATTTAACTTTATCACTAATATCGGCCGATACCAATACTATGCCGATAATATTGTGCATCTCTAAGTGTGACAGTTTTATCAAATGAGCAGGATTTAGTTTGGAAGGAGAATTCAACCCATAGATCATAAAACGATTTGAAAAACTGCAACTTTTTTTTTTTTTTTTTGATGGAATGTCTGATATTTAACTTTATCGCTAATATCGGCCAATACCATGCCGATAATATTGTGCATCCCTAAGTGTGACAGTTTTATCAAATGAGCAGGATTTAGTTTGGAAGGAGAATTCAACCCATGAATCATAAAACAATTTGAAAAACTGCAACTTTTAAAAAAATTTTTTTTTTTAAACAGAAGCATTTCCTACAGTCTGCTTTTTGCACACGGTTAGTGGTTTTCATAATGCTTAAAGTGAGCAGATGAGAAAAGCATCACTGTTTAAATACTCGTAGAAACTTTACTTTCAATATTGGAAAAGGCATTAAAAAAGTACAGAATTTATCTTTTTGTAAATTTGTTCCTGGAAAACTGGAATTCCATAAAATAAAAACAAGTAGGAACCCAATTATTACCGTACTTTCTGGACTATAAGCCACAACTTAAAAATCTTTTTTTTTTTTTTAATATGCTTTGAACACAGCGGCTTATAAACAAGTGCTGCCTATATATGTACAATTTTAAATTTTAGTGGGTGCAGCTTATATTCAGGTGCACTCAGTAGTCTGGAAATTACGGTAATCAAGAAATACTTTAATCCCAAGGTTGAAGGATTTATATGTAAAACTTTTTCTTCTACTTTTGAGTCACACATTTGTTGCTCCTGTTACTCAAATTCATCACAGCACATCCCAAGACGTGAATGAAGTTTGCGTCACGTCAAGCTCTAACTTTAAGATGTGTCTTCCCGTTCAGCAACTGAGAAAGCTGGTGCTCGAAATCATCCACCGCATCCCAACGAACGAGCACCTTCGTCCGCACACCAAGAACATCTTATCTGTGATGTTTCGCTTCCTGGAGGTACGAGTTTGCTTCCTCCTTAACACATCTGGTGGTTTTTGTTGCAGGAAACGGTGAAATATGTTGGTGTAATATTAAAGAATAAACGTGTTATGTTGATGTTTTAAATGCAGGAACAGTTGCATCATTTGCTTATTTGTTTTCTTAGATTGAAAGTGAGGAAAATGTGTTGATTTGCCTTCGGATCATTATCGAACTGCATAAACAGTTTCGCCCTCCGATCTCTCAGGAGGTAAGCATCTGTGGATTAGTTGTTTAGCATTCTCAAAAATGTCTGTGTGAAATAATCTACTTAACAAAAAAAAAAAAAAAAAAAAGTGGAAATCATTCTTGATGTTACTGTAACAGAGTTTAACAGACACCAGGAGTAGAACTTCATTTATTTCCATCTTAAAAGGACATCCAAAGACTTTTCAACCAGTTTTCTGTCCTTGTTTCTTAGATTCACCACTTTCTGGACTTTGTGAAGCAGATTTACAAAGATCTTTCTAAAGTTGTTGTAAGTACAACTCCACAGAAGGCCGCGTCTTCTTCCTGTAATCATATATTGTGTTAAGTTAAAGCCTCTCTTCCTTTCCTTCTTGTTCTACTGTGTTTGGTTTTGTTGCTCCCTTCAGGCCAGGTACTTTGAGAATCCACAGGTGATCGCTGAAAACACCGTGCCCTCACCCGACATGGTGGGCATGATCACATCAGTTTTGATTAAGACCGCACCCGAGAGGGAGGACAGTGAAACCCGAACAGTAAGCTGCTCTCCATCTTTGAACCTCATGCTTCTGCACTATTGTCTGTGTCCACTAGATGGCAGTGTTGCATCATTCTGTGAGCACACAAGACTGCAGTTATTCAAATCTAAGATCCACAAACGCACACCATGATTGTTGTTAAGATAACCATCAAGCAGTGGGAAATGAAACTGTAACTCTAAAGATTCATCATGTCAAAAGTAAACTACACGCTAAATCACACTTAGCTTGAACAGCATTGTTGGGAAAACTAGAAACACCTAAAGAAAAGCCATTTCTTGTGCTTTCTGTCTTCTTTACATGGCCGCTCTGGGTTTCTCGAAACAAATTTTTTTGTTCAGCAGTTCTGTTTTTTGATTTTATTTTAGTGCTCTCATTACGTTCCTCCTTTTTGTTTCTGCCTCAAGCACACCATCATCCCTCGGGGGTCGTTGTCTCTCAAGGTTCTGGCTGAGCTGCCCATCATCGTCGTGCTGATGTATCAAGTAAGTAAAAACTGTAGGACTCGTCTCGAGGGATGATTTAGTTCTTGTTTAGTGATAACTTTAAGATAATTAGCCAAAGATCTTGTCTTCTGAGAACGTGTTGGGAACGAGTCTCATCTACTACCACACCGATTCTTTGATGTTGGGGGAGTGGTGGTGCAGAGGTTAGAGGAGGCGAGTCTGTGATTGGAAGGTCGCCGTTTTGACTGGGAAAGGTCAAACACCCACACCTCTAAGCTCCACCCTCATTTGCCCCACTCTGGGCCCTTGAGCAAGACCCTTAACCTCCAACATCTGCTCCTCCGGTCGCCCTAGATAGCAGCTCTCTGCTCCACACAGAGGGCTGTGGTAGCTCAGTGGTCTGTTGTTGTGTCAGGAAGGACATCTGGTGTAAAATCAATAGCCAAGTCTTCATGAGAGTTAGTTTGCTGTGGCGATTCCTGAGGAAGTGAGTAGCTGAAATGAAAAATTTCTATATTTGACTGAGTTAAAGTCTATTTTGTGTTTGCTAAGTTTGATCAGCTGTAGCAGCCATCTTGAATATGGGGGACTCCAAAAGTTTTTCAGTTGTAGATAATCATCCACTGATTATACCCTGAAAGTTTCACTGAAGTCTGTCCAGTATTCTTGAGATATTTTACTAACAGACAAATAGAGTTGACTCTAGTAGTTAATAGCAAAAATAAAAATATAACCCTCTAAAGCTATCTGTTAGCTTTCAGAATATGTTAGGAATCAGTTTCAGTTACTTCCTTACCAAATTTTAGCTCAATATCTGTACAATTGACTGAGTTATAACCATTTCTGTGTTTTCTAACGTTTATTAGCTGTGGCAGCCATCTTGAAAATAGTCGACTCAATAAACTAATCAGTTGTAGATATACATTGAGTGATTTTTTTTTTTTTTTTAGAGTTTCAATACATTGGTTTGTGTTACTTGCACACACATCCATACTTTGGGGAGTACATGTATATTACCCCTTATTTGTGGCCGATGAGAATAAGTAAATCTTTGCAAAGCTACCGGTAGATGCTTTTTTTTTTTTTTCTTTTTCATTTAGATTTTTTTTTTTTTTTTGACAAAGCATTAAATTATACAAACATTGTGAATTAAATGTCCATTTTATTTTTATGGATGAAATTTACAGACAATTTATCAATAACTAATTTCTGTTCAATTTGCAGTGTTTCTAAAAAAGCTGTAGCAAACATAATTTATTTTGTGTAAAGTGCACAGAATGGATTTGAACATGTGTTGTACAAGTAAAGAGCTGGTTCTTGTAGTGGGAACAGTGGAAGTGTTTTATTGTAACTGAGCCTGTTCTGCTCTTCCAGCTGTACAAACTGAACATCCATAATGTGGTGTCGGAGTTCGTGCCTCTCATCATGAACACCATCATGCTCCAGGTGTCTCCCCAGGCCAGGTAAAACACATCTACTTGTCTGAACATGCACTGACAAAATAAAAAAAATCAATATCATTTTGAAATGGGTTTGGGCACGTTACAGAGAATCACTTTATTTTTTTTTTTGTTCTCCCTCTGACTAAATTTGTTGATGGCGCTGCTCTGCACTTTTCCTATTGAAGCCGGAGTTTAATTCCATTTGAGAAAGTAAAAATTGACTTAGCAGGAGCTGAAGCCTCTCAGTGTATTTATTTATTTATTTATTTATTTATTTATTTATTTGTGTGTGTGTGTGTGTGTGTGTGTGTGTGTTTGGGGGGGTGGGGTGGGGGGTTGTTGAGCATTTTGAACAGGAAGGAACTGGTGCAGAGTTAATACAGAAAAATATATTGGATCAGGTTTATTGGCAAGTAGAGAAGAATTCTTCTACATCCAGTAATGACTGTGACATAAACCAACACATCATCTACGTAGCATTGACCCCCCCCCCCTCCATGTGTAGATGCACAATATTATCAGCATGGTATCGGTATCAGCTGATAGTAGCGATAAAGTTAAATATCAGACATCGACCATTCCGTCAAGATAAGTCACTGATGTAAAAGATGCTGTTTATATATATATACAGTATACAGGTGACCCCCGGTTTCCGGCGTTCCCGGTAACCGGTGTTTCACG
>JARVGQ010000804.1:10437522-10448364 GCA_031762355.1 Hypsolebias martinsi | reverse complement strand
CCCCCCCTACAGTTCAAGAACAACAGAGTGGAGAAACGGCAAACATGAAAGTAGCAGCGAAGGCTTTCACAGCAAGTCATGCACAGAAACCTACCGCTCCACCTGGGCGGACCTGGGGATCAAACCACCACACGAGTTAGACTGTCTTTAACTGACAATCACCCCCATTCCAGTTATTTAACCCCATCACGGTCACACATCATCTTTAGTAAAGACTTCCTGAATCTGCACCTTTTTAATTCAAACTGTTACATTTAGTGAAAGCAAACGCTTTTCAGTGGTATAAATCAGAAGTACAAAAATAAATAATAATAATAAAGTTTTGAACAGCGCGCCTGCTTACCTTGTCGCCGTACCTCGTTTTTGACAGCCTCCACGCCGCCATTCTTCTCAATGAAGTCATAGATAGCCTTAGACGTCTCCCTGTCCTTCAGCTCGGCCTCAGAAATGCCAGCCAAGTCGAACAGATTCTTCAGCTCAGGGTCCAAGTTGTTCAGCTACAGAAATAAAAAAAAAAGACGTTCTATCTGAGATGTCTTTATTACATTAATACAAAGTAGAAGCAAACGGATGATAGAGTCTTTAAAAAGCTCTCAGTCCAGTATCAGTGTAACAATTAAACACTGATAAATGTATTTACTGCCAAGTAGCACAAAAATACTTTTCTCTAAAAGACTCAGCTGCTCAGGAACATTTAGCAACTCCTTCATATTCCCTAACATTTTACATGAAAAAAGTATTTTTAAAAAGCTGAATCATGTTTAGATCTCAGAAACAGCCACCTGGGATGAGAACATCTCAGTGCTCTGCTCCCACCATGTGGTGAACATTTTAATTCCAGCGACTGACTCAAGTCAACAAACCGCACGCAGCACTTTAAACACGAAGTCTACTTGGTTTTTATTTGACCGAGTCCTTTTTAATGTACCGGTAAATTTCAAGCGGGAGAAAATAGCAGTAATACTCCTTTGTGCTAAAATCTGAACGATCTTTATTAAACGTCACCCGTTGAAACGAAGCCGAGTGCAACACTGCGTTGATCTAGAAAACAAAAACGGTCTGTTCTTAATTTGCAGTCTGCCATAATCTGCCTCAAAGAGCCGACTGATACATGGACACTAATGCACGAACACACAAACAAATGTGTGAACACTTACATCAAAGCCTGTGTTTGGATTCCATCCTACGTGACTGATGTGCCTGTGAGAAAAGCACAACAGAACAATATGAGGCACAAAACAAAGGCAGAAAGACTCCAAGTGTAAAGAGCCGTTTACAGGATTAATAATATAATCCCATCATACTAAGAATGCTGCCAGTGATATGTCTCCATCTTTTAAATAAAAGCCTTGCACAATTGCTCAGAGGACTAGTATATCCAATATTTCACATGAAAACAACGTGGCACAGACGTAACAGAACAGGGAACAAAAAAAAAAGAAATGCGCAGAGGGAATCGTATGAGACAAACAATAAACCATGTGCTCATCAAAGGAAGTCCCTCTGCATGTGCTACAGTAGAGTACGGCAGAGGGAGCGTCATAGTTTGGGAATGATCTCCCCACCACATTATCAGAGCTTTGGAAAATACTTAAAGTAAATGTTCCAAGTTCAGGTAAAATGGTTGAATTAAAGGAAATCATGTGACCATACAAGTGTCAGAATATGAGCATCTGGGTGCATGGGACACGAGCTGGAGGATCTGGAGAACAATAAAATAATTCCCAGCAATGCCCAAACTGAAACTGGGACTCGGTTGCATTTTTTTTAATGGCACACACCTCAAGCATACCTCTACAACACACACACACACACACACACAGGTGTTTGAACAGAGCCTTAATCTGGTTGACTGAACGAATAAATAAATAAACTGAAATAGTGTTGAAAGGTGCTTCTAGAAATAAGAGATAATTTGTTTAGTTTTGACGAACAAAACTTACAGATAAACAAGACTTTTAGCTGTAACTGTTGCAAAATTGTGCTCTATGAAGTAAAATGTTTTTATATTTTCTAGTTTCAGTTGTTGGTTTTAAAAGGTAAACAACAAGATTAAAATCCATTAAGAGAATTCCAAGTAGTCTCAGCTTAAAACATTAAAATTATGAACCTATTGTTTAATGTTAACGTCATGGTGAAATTTAAATTAGTCTATGAGGTCGTGAGACAAATTGGACAAATATTTCAAAAAGAAATCGAGAGTTTAAAGGATGCAGATTTGAACCATATAGAAATAAAAATGTGGGAAATTCAATCTGTTTGTTTGTCCATTCCTAAAGAGAAAATTAAACCAAATCGTGGTAAAGCCAAGAGGAGACCCACAGGAAGTTGCTGGGTGTGCCGATGTCCGCCTTCGTCAGCTTCTTCTTCTTGTTGTTGTTCCCTTTGTCCTTTTTGATCCTCCTGGGGAAGGAAGGGGCTGAGAAGTTGTTCATGTGAGCGTTGTGAGAACGCTGGATGCCGCTGATCTCTGGGTTTTTGATGTCGACGGTGGCCATGTGCAACGAGGGTCCTACAAAACGACAGAGACGGCACAGCTCAGGCAACAGAACCACGTGCAGAGGACGAATGCGTTCACAAGAAGAAATGTTGCACAACTTTTACATCTGGTGTCCTACAAGCAGTGACATATTTGAATGCACTCATGTTTGTGGATGAAGCAAGCTCTTTAAGAACTTCATTCAACAAATAAGAGACTATAAAAACTTAGTGATAACACAAAAATATCCACCAGCCCAGTCTTCAGAGTTTCAGCTGGAACTTTAAATGTATTCATCACAGCATGTGGTCAAGATGTTTCTCCTCATCATACATCACATCACACAGCTCTAACCTGAAGCACGTACCTCTTAGACTCTCTCCACTGAGACATTTGGGAGTTTTGGATAAAGAAGCTGACCGAGGGCAAACGCCACCTCCAGTCAAGTAGGAGGAGCTTATACTGATGTCAACAAGCATTTTACCACTCAAGTTGCAAGTTTGCTCTTTTGTGCCGATGGAGAGGCGAGAGGCGGCATCAGAAAGAGGCGGGTACAGTTCCTCCTGAGGAAGAACCACGCAGTGAAAAGAAGACAGACAGCCCGGACCCAAACCTCCACCTTCGTCTGATATGAGTTCCTCCGAGGGGGCGGAAAGAAAGGTTGTACAGAACATCATTCTTCTTTTTCAAAGAGGACAAACGTCTGAAGTGGTTGAAGGTTTTAAATGGAGAACATGTCCAGAAAGGTCCTCAACGTTGATGGAAGTGAAAATCTACTCGTGCAGCCAAGAGAGCCCTCGAACGTTTCCAGGATAGAAAATGATTTTTAAACATGTGGAGCTGAGAAGAGCTCCCATCGCAAAATAAAAAAATAAATAAATAAATAAAGCAGATATTTAACTCGACAGACATAGAAGTTAAACCATCGTCTTCTTCTTGACGAGCATCTACGCTCGGCTCGCAAAACACACAAATGTAACTAATCCCAGAAAATCATTCCAGACTCTGCGCTGGCCTTTACGTAACCAATAAAACCCATCCGACGCATAATCCCAAATTAATCTCTAAGGTTTTCTAAAACACGATGACTCAGTGGGACCACAGAACGAGGGAGGAAGGCAGGAGAAGAAAAACTGAGACAGATTAAACAAAAAGAGCGGACGAGGACACGGATGAAGACGGGAGGACAGGAAAAGTAGCAGAAGATGAAGAGAGTACAAGATGGAAAGAAATGGATGGGAGAAGATGGGAAATGGAGAACTGGACAGATGGAAACAGAGAGGAAGACAGAGGAGAACCAGATTTCTAATAAAACATAATGAACCTTGCAGGGAGGACTCAAAAATATTTTATACAAGACAACACAGGTACAAAAAACACTACTTATAGACAACCAAAAGGCTAATAAATATTGACGGACTAGAAATAAAAAGCTAAAACTAGCATCAAAACAGCCAAATAGTAGCTGAAAGAGCAGAAAAAAGCTGAAAGGAGCACAACAAGCTAAAATTAGCAGAACTAAGTAAATTAGGCTGAAAGTAGCAGAAATTACCATGAAAAACTTAAATACATGTATATCTGAAAACAGATGTAAATAACAACAAAAAAAAAAAAAAGCTAGCTGAAAAGTTAAAACAAGCTTAAATTAGCAGAAGAAAGCAAAAAGAACATTTGCTCAAATATGCCAAAGGAAGCCTAGCACAGAAAAGTATAAATTATCTTAATAAAGCTGAAATTTGCAACCCCTCCCCCCCCCCAAATAAAAAAAAAAAAAACCCACACCAAACAATCAGCTGAAAAGCAGCAAAAAAAGCAGAAACAAGCTAAAATTACAAGGAGGAAGTGGGCAGCGCACAATTTAACTGAATTAGGCTGAAAAAAGTTGTAATGAGTGCAAAAAAATGTGGGATTAGCCAAAAAAAGTTGCAATTAGCATTAAAAAAAACCCCAGCTAAATAGCAGCTGAAATTGCAGAAAAAGCTTAAACTCTCAGAAATACGCTGAAAGGAGCATAATAAGGTGAAATTAGCAGAAAGAAGTTAGAAGAAGCACAAAAATGCTGTAGTTAGCAGAAAGAATTAAAAAGGAGCAAAATACAGCTGAAAATAAAACACACAAAAAGCTGAAATGTAGCTGAAAGTATCTGGAAAACAAAAGTTTGAATTTTCAGTTTTCTGACCCTGGTGTAGGACTTTTCATTTCTCAAAAAACATTAGAAGTACGTACCATTTGGAGGGTCGCGCCTCTTCTCTGTGAACACACACAAATCATATTGTTACAATCCTGAGCTGGGCAGGCTGGAATGTTATTAAAACAAGAAGTGCCAAAGATACGAGAGGTTTGAGTTGTGTTGTCAGTGCAGGAGTCGGTGATGTGCACGTTATAAAGGGAGAAAAAGTGGTGAGCTGAGTGCCCCGTTAGCGACAAGCCTATTTTTATTCATTTATTTGAAAAACATTCAGTGGCTGGAAGTTGAACAGAAGATAAGATTGGCACCGAGGGAAGAATTCAAAGATAAAGTTATCAAGAAAAAGAGAGAAACCATGAAACATCTCACTAATAAAAACATAAGAATGTGCTCAGCTTAGTGTAAATTGTGCTTTTTAATATAACACTCAGTTTGATAGCTTTGTCTAAATATATATAAAAATCTGGGATGTTAAAAAAATAGTATGAGAACTTGATGTTAGAGATGCTGGAGAAAACTGATGTAAAAGACTAGAAAATAACTAGAAGAAATAAAATTAAAGACACTATTATTAGTGTGTTATAAAAGTAGAACGGTTACATTATACAGCATTGAATTCTGAATTGTTCTTCATCAGTACAAAGAAAATTTCCAAACTTGCAAGCTGGAAAGTTTTGTTTACTAACAGCTTGAAAAATAACCACAAGGAAAAAAATTAACTTGTTAAGAGTTCGTATTGAAAATTCATATATTATGCTGCACAGGTCTTAGAATTTAACAAAATGATAAAAACAAGACATGTATATAAAATATTTTGATCCTCCTTAGATGTTTTCAAGCCAAATATGTTCTGTCATTTTTCTCTCTTGCTTTATGTAAAAAAAAAAAATTAGATCTGCGGATGGATTTGCAAGTAAATAAGCAAGCATTTGTTACCAGTTTTCCTTTGTTTTCTCCCCAGCAGCTCAGACAGGCTGCTCTGGAAACGCTTGCTCTCCTCCTCACTGGCAAAGTTCAGACCCACTTGGGACGACTGGCAACAAACGTTCACAAAATACATTATTAATGTGACACAAATATACGGCTAAATGAAAAATGACTGAACTTCAGAGACATTAAATATTGTTCTTTTGAAGCCAGACCAATAAAAGGTGGTGAAAAATGCAAAAATCTGCGTAGCCCAACTCACATCTCCAGCAAAAGTGATGAAGTAAGGTCTGGGGAGGTTTATGGAGAAATTGTTGTACAGCTCCTGTTCAAACATAATCTTACCATCCTGTGGAAATGAGAAAGACGACAGGAATTAAGTCAGACATTTTACCGTTATCGAACAGAAACACGTATAACGAATGTATTTTGTTTACAACCCCATTTCCAAGAACGCTGGAACATCGTGTGAAGATGTAAATGAAAACAGAACGCAGGGATTTGTAAATCTCAAAACCCATCTTTCATTCACAACGGAACAGAACATATGAAACATTCAAACTAAGAAACTGAACCATTTTTACAAAAACAGTACATTTTTTAGTTTGATGGCAGTAACCATTCTTAAAAAATGTTCAAACAGCTTCTGGTTTCCCCCTCTGACAGATTCTCTTCTATTAAACATCTGTAAACATCCAGGAACTGAGGAGGCCAGCTGCTGATGGGTTTGGAGAAGACTGCTGTCCAATTCTTGTCTGATAGAGAACTCTAGCTGTTCAACAGACCTGGGTGATCTTTGCTGTTTGTTTTATGATGTAATAAATGGTTTAGGCCTGAAATGGAGGAAGGTTCAACACCTAAACTTTACCATGAAGTCATGCTGTTGTAATGGATGCAGTAAGTTGTTTAGCATCATCTTGCTGAAATATTCAAGGCCTCCCTTGAAAACAATGTTGTCCAGTTGGGAGTAAATGTTCTAAAAACCTGTATGTACTTTTCTGCATTGATGCACTAATGCACCCCCATACCATAAGAGAGGCAGGCCTTTGAACTATACTGATAACAGGCTGGATGGTCCCTCTCCTCTTTAGTGTGGAGGGCATCAAATTTCAATACTCTCAATACTCCATCCTCTTCCTGATATATTGTCTATGATCTGAATTGGTTGCACAATGTTCTTCTAGCTGTTTCTTATTCGCAGCAGTTAATTTTACAGCTTTTTGTTGCACCAGTTTCCAATTTTGTGGTGCCATAAAATTCAAAACCACCATTGCCCCCCCCCCCCCCTAAAATTAATGCAGTTGCATTGTTTTCTCTCTCACATTTTACACAACTTCCAACTTGCTTTGAATTGGAATTGTAAATTCCACCTCAACAATGGCTTTCTTTTAACGCCAAACTGTCTTAGTTATGAAAACAACACGTTAGAAGCTCTTTCTGAATAATAACCAACTCCCTTAACCCTAGTGGGTTGTCGAGGTCTTTAGGTCATGAACCGCTTATGAATGACTCAGTTGGACACATGAGCTCTTGCACCTACCTTGATGTCCAAGACCCTGATGAAGTACGACCGCTGAGGGTTGTCTTTGACTATGCAGACCACCCCGCAGCATTTTTTGTTCCAGCTGCCATTTCTGTCTGCTGTGAACACTTGGGCCACTGCTGAGGACAAAGCCTGAAAAAAAACAGAAGGAAAAAGCTGAAAAACAGAAAACGTATTCACTTTATAGGCAGCGTGTTGAAACTGTAAACTGAGTAAAAGGGAGCTACAAATTCATTAGGAAATAATTACTGAAACAACAAATTAGTGAGAAATAGTGTTATAAAGGGTTGTAGACTTCAGTAGGAACACGCCTCTTTTGGCAAACACGTCGCCCATTACTGATTGTCAAAGAGTGCAGGTGAAAAGTGTTTTATTTTAGCTTTGTCAGACCCAGAATCCACACCCATCATAACAAATATGGCCACCTGTAATAAAAAACTGGATACCTTTTCCTTTTTACTGCCAGTAATAAAGTAATCAAAGCCATGGTGGCACAGTTTGCTCTGTAGTGGCTAACGCGTTTGTAGTGTTGGTACAAAATAAAAGCTTGTTGACGCAGAAAAAGAACGATTCAGTCATTAATTGTCCCTGACCTGAGTCTTAAGGATTAAAATGTGCTAATCTGTTTGTCATTTAATTAGCTTTAGTCTGTGTTAGCTTGACTCATAATAATAAAGTCAAAAACATAAAAGGAGTATCAAATTGAAGAAGCAAAAATAATATGCCATTTGAAACACCACCAATGGCTAATAGTGCATGTATAATATTCCTACCATAAATACAATAGCTAAAAGTATAAAATCTTACATCTTGTATTTTATAAACATTTCCCTGAATATCTGAATATGAATTTAAATGCCTCATTAAACAAATGTTACATCAGCATAAGCATGTCGCAATAAACAATAAATCAATTACCGGTAATCGCATGATAAATGAAAATGAAAAAAAAAAAAAAAAAAGTTTCTTCATGTCTCTCTTTCTACTGAAGACACTGGACGACAAAAGCACTGACCCTTACCTTTCTTTTAAAAATCCATTTTAACCATCCAAAAGCATGTGTTTGGATCGTTACAAGCAGCTAAGCTGAGAAGCTAAGCTACGAGCTAAGCTAACAGGCCGACCTCGGGGGAAAAAAAAAAAAAAACTCCAAAATTCACGGTTAAAACCCGTGCCTTCGTGCAAAAAAGTTGTTTTTATCTGAAAAAAGAAGCTGAGAGCTTGTTTACTAATTATTTAATTAAAAGCTTTGTGTGAAAAATGCTATGCTAAAGAGCTCAAATCACCACGCGTCTGCCATTTTGAGACTAAAAATATACACTAATAAAAAAAAAAAAAACAAAAAAAAAAAAAGCGAAAAAGACAGCCCATGTCACGTCAAGGGGCCTCCCTCCCATTTTTCTTAAAGAGACACACTGCTCACTCCTTCAGATCCATCCTTCGGTTCAAACAGTCTTATACTGCCACCCAGTGGTCAAAAAGGTACTACATGCAAAACAAATTAACCAACATATCTTCTTAAATTTGATAACAATTACTAATTATCGTTAAATTTCAAACAACATTATTCTTTAGCGCGATAATTTGAGACAATTAATCGCCCTGCAAAAATTATCGTGACAGGCCTACATGAATATATACAAAACACAAACTAAGAGACAATAAGATTAACTGTGTAGATCAAGCCCTTCAAATTTTTTAACTTCTTCCAAAACTCAAGCAACGTCTTCACTGAATCAAAGCACTGTTAAATTACAAATTTATTTTAGCTTGTTTAACAGGAGTTGCCATCAGTATCCTAAAGCAAACAAAGATCATTTGAGAATGCAGCTGAGACTAAAATCTCACAGGATTAGAGCAGTAAAAAGCCCGTCCCACGTGCGTAACACTTCCCTTAATATGGTAAACATGAGCAAAACAAACATTTAGCACATCACTTACTGCACATCCTAATGTCCAAGAGAAAAAGAAGCAGACCGTCTATACAACACTTTGAAACTTATTACAGAACCTGTGTTCTTGATAAAGCTGCAGAATAAAATAGATAAAATAAAGTCTGGTTGATGAGGCTACACTGTTATTACACACTTGTAGCACCTGCAAGACAAGATCATAAGGCCAGATGAACGTCCTGCAGGTTTTACATAATGCTGCAGGGTTTCCTCACACAAGGGGGTCCAGTTGCACACCCACTCTGATGCACATGAAAGCAAAGAGCAGAGAAGGGGAAATGTTTGATGCTGAGTTTGGTGCATTTTTAACTCAAGTTCCAGGATTGACTGTGCATAGTTCACACACGTTTAATATAAAAACAGGCAAAGCAGAACGACGCAGCGTTATATGACCCGTTTGTTCTGCAAAGCTCAACCGGTGTCTTGCACATCATTCACAGGAAATTGAAGTTCATAATGAATCCATTAGATTAAAATATGTGAGGATCAGAGCCTAAGGGGGGGAAAAAGATAATAAAAATTAACAGATTACTCACTCTTAGTAAAATTAGCTACATGAGCCATCCATCCATCAATCCAACATTTATTTCACCAGGTATAAACACTAACAACAAATTATTTACAGTGCTGGACTGACCAACATGCGCTTCAAGAGAAGGCAAACATAGTGTTAAATATACACAGCATGTACCACAAGGTTAATCTAAAAACTGTACAAAAAATGAAGTAAATGTGTACTCAGAGTGGCAATATAGCTCTGCATTGATAGTATTTTTAGCAAACCCAGGTGAGCGCAGTAATGCTCTCACAAGGGTTTGGAGCAGAAACGTAAGTTTGTGAAAATGATGAGAATTCTGTTTTGTGATGCATTTTTGTTGCAGCATGACTCTAGGGCCCTTTGGATCGAGACAACGCCTGTGACATCATCAAAGCTCAACCAAAACTACAAACAAATTACCTCTTTTCCCCCCCCTCTCTTTCTACAGCTGTGAAGATGTGACACAGAACAAACATTTTCCACTCCACAAATAAGTTTAGAGCACAATTTGTCTAAGGTGACACAAAAGTCATGCACAAAATAGATAAAAGCAAACGGGCACCATTTTTGTTATAAAAGGGGAAAATAGCTTGAAACAAATGCTCAAGTTAAATAAACTCAACAAAACTATGCTACGACAATCATAAATCAATAATATATATATATATATGTTTTTATTATTTAAGGATAAGACTGACAATTATGTGGGGAAAAAAAATCTATATGGCCAGAAATTGGAAATCTATTCACATTAGGGATGTTCTTAACCAATATTTGCACAGCTCAACTACTGAGATACTCGAGAAGGTAAAAGGTTGTTTTTAACAATTAGCCAAAAAAAAAAAAAAAAAAAAAAAAAAAAAGCATAAAGAGTCGTGTACAGAACGTGAGGGGAATGTAGAGAAAACGTAAGAAACCACCAATAAATTAGAATTGTCAGGAGGAAAAAAAACAAAAACTATAGAAAAGCTGAAAATGTAAAAAGCAAAAACACAGATGGAATAAATCGGAAAGACGAAAAAAGGAGAGTAATAAGAGGAATAGTTTCCTTTACGCCAGAAAAGAATAAAATAAAAAAATCATCAGAGGAGGCTGACCACAGGACTTCCTGTAGGACAGGACTGCTGATCAGGCAGTCAGGGCGCACACACACACACACACACACACACACACACACACACACACACACACACACACACACACACACACACACAC
>JARVGQ010000804.1:10297963-10308810 GCA_031762355.1 Hypsolebias martinsi | reverse complement strand
AAACAGCGGGGCTGGACTGGCGGTGCACGAGCTAACATGCTAACAGATGGAGGAAGAAACCAGCTCCCAGTAAGAAATTAACTCGTTTTTTCCTCTATTATGGCTCCTAAATGTGTGTGGTTTTTGATAATTATGTAGGGTAATGTGTTAGGATAGGCTAAGTGCTTGTAAAAATACAGTACTGTATGTATAAGGGGCCGTATGGACGTATTTTCCGACTTATTTTTCGACTTACGAACGGGCGTAGGAACGGATCTCGTTTGTAAGTCGGGGACTACCTGTATATGTAAATGTTTTGTATTTTACTTTAAAATGAATAAATAATAATTAAAAAAAATTAGAAACAATGTTTAAAAGTGAAGAATTTCCCAAAAGATAAATTGTCATAAATGTATTTCTAGATGCAGGTAATATTAGACAAAACCAGAAATGGACACTGATTTTTTTTTTATAAATGCTTGACCATAAAACAAGATTTAAACAAAAGCAATAATCAACAATGGATAAAACTTATAATAAAAATATTCACAAATCATATTTTTATACATGATGCTCAAAACTAGTTGCATGTCCTCTAAAATGTGAGAGGAGATAGCAGTCACAACATTTACAGTAAACACATTTTATTATTTTATTGTTCTGGAAGCATTTTCGGTCCATTTGTTCACAGATGAAGGCATTTTTCTGGATGCAGCTTGCCACAGCTGTTAAAACTCAGCTTACTCGGCCAGAAGAAAACAGCCCAAAGCTTAACTCAGCTGCACATTAACCAATGACAAAGCTTCACCCAGCTAAACTCAATGTGGAAATGCTAATTGAGAAAACTCGGCTGATTACTGAATAGAGACTTTTCCAAATTATTTGTGTTGTCATGAAAACATAAAGTGCAGCAACATTTAGCATTTGTCTCCCTGCTCAGACTGAATAATGAGAGAAACCCCTTTTGTAACAATTGATAGTTTATTTAAAAACCATGTAATTTGTAGAAAATTACAATTCTTTTGCACAGTATTTTAAAAATGCACTAAGTGCATTTAATATAAGTCAGCTGAATCAGTTGTTTACCGCTGAAGACTTATTGGCACTAAGAGAGTATATGTACAATCTTTACACTCCAGCAGACTAAAGTTTAAGAAATCATGGAGCACACTCATTAAGCTGTGCAGCACACTACCTCATACAGCCAGCCTTTTAACAACTGTGGCATCTGGAAGGATTACTTTCAGCTCAGGCTGCATTTCATTTCCAGGTAGAGGCTATCAAACGGACAAACTTTAACGGTCAGAGCGGGGCATTTACCAGCTGCGAGAAAAGGCGCAAGGAGTAGAGGCAGGGCAGCTGACTCGGGACCCAAAAATCCCAGTTTCGATCTCCAATACATCTCATGGTGTCTCTGAGCAGCACACCCTATCCCCAAAATGCTCCCCTGGTGCTTCAGTAGCTGCCCACTGCACTACCTGGTGGTGGATGGGTTAAATGCATAGAGCCAATTTTGCCATAGTATGAAAATATAAAATGATGACAATACATAAACATTATTATTATTATTAGGTGTAAACACACAAAAGCACCATAATCTAATTTAACAAAACCCATATTTTGGGTTTATTATCACCTGCCGCCAAAAGACTAAAGCGGATGATAATGCCTTTGCGGATGTCTGTAGAGTAATGTTTGGCTGTCTGTTACTAAAATATCACTTGACTTTATTTGAAACTTGCAGAGAGTAACTACTGGATGTATAATCTGATTAACTTTTGTGGTCAGCTCAATTAAAGATGTCTGCCGAAGCTAAACGCCCTTAAAATGACACAAAAATGGCTATTTGAGTGTGATGTAGAGATATGGTAGTAGCTGAGATGCTGAGCGTGACATCTCATGGTATTGTATGTGCAGGGCTTAATTTGTAAACCGATTTATGCTGGAACTCAAACTCAAGTGGGGGGCTCTTGGGTTCCTCCCCCAGAACAGTTTGAATAAAGTAGATGTGATTTTCTGCATTTTGGTGTAGTTTAATGAGTTTAACATCTATGTTTACCTACATTTATAAACTCTGCTTCTATCAAGCAATACTAATTTTGCCATTGTACGGGAATATACAATGATGACAACACATAGCACTTATACTTATAACTCATAGGTGATATTAAGAATTTGTAAGTGCTGTTGTGTTTAAAATTAGTGTTTATGTAATTATTTTCAGGTTACATATCTAATATGTTTTATTTGTTCAAGTCAGTCATATTTGTTCATAACTTGATTATTAGTAAGCCTGAGAATTACATGATCCAAGCAAACAATTACCAGAACACACCCTTTCAAAAAAATGAAGTTCCAGACCCTGTTCCAGAAGGATCCGGCTCAAATTAAGCCAAACGTATGCATTAACAATTGTTTCAAGATTTAATTAAAACAGCTATTACCCCATTTCTCAACATGAAATGATTTCTGTTCACAATTCTGACATGAAAGGCAGTTAATATGCAACGCTTAAATTTTTTTAATCTTTTAATTTAGTTTTGTTTTACAGATATACAGAAATAAACTCTGAGGTTTTTCCCTGTACACAGTTCAGGGTTTAAATGGAGGAAGTAAAGCACTCTTAAACATGAGTTTATTGAAGTTAAAGCAAGGTTTAAAACATTTGTTTAAAGGAAATGAAAATCACATACGCAGGTAGTGGACAGTCATGTAAATGATGTTCTAAAAGAACAGCCACTGGCCTGTTTACCTCTGTTGCTGGACGCTAAAGAACTTGTCTGATTCATGTGTGAAAAAGTAGTTTGCTTATTTTCAGGCCCGCAGATGACAGGAAAGAGGGAGTTAAAAAGAATAGGTTGTGTTTCAACCTTTGTGGAAATGTTTAATATATGTGTTAGTGGAGATGAGGGAGGAAAAAAGACCCTCAAGGAGGAGATTACATTTTTATAAAGGGACTTTATCACTTAAAGCTCACGGACAATATGACAGAAAAATCAGACTGAGTTTACTTTAAAGGAAATTCAGCCTTTGACCTTGTGACTACTGCTCTGTGAGAGCAAAGCAGCAGAACCTGAAGGTTTTATTCTGAGTGCCGAGAGGCCCAAAGCGCTCATCATCTCTCCAACCAGCGAACACGACGCAGGAAGAAAGAGAAATAACTTAATAACACTCTGAAACCGCCTATTACTCTGACAGGCATCTGATTTGTAAAGAAAGCAACAAACCTGTACAATTCAACCAGCCAGCCATTCTGCTTCGAGTGGAAATGAGAGGAAAACAGAAAGAAAAGCCAGAGTCCAATAATTATTGCTGCAGAAAAATGATGAAACGCCACAATTACACCTAAATGGCCTTATCTGCGCTCATTTATTAGAACCAATTCACGAGGTGAAACACTTAGTGTGTGTGTTTTGTTGGATGTGTGATGTACAGCTACAGTTTCTTCAAATGAGGAAGTGCTTGTGTCACGGTTTTATTACAAAACCAAACATTGCGGCGCCAATGAACAGCGTAGCTCAAAATTAGGATACTAACAGTGGCCGAGAGTTATGATAGTGCTGGAACGGGAAATAAATCGGCTTATAGGCCTCACGCAGGAGATAATGGAGCTAAAAGCTCACGGCTCATTTATGAAATGTGTCCTCCGTCCCAAACAAACAAACAAGCTGTTAGTTTATTTGATCAGATACGACTTATCTAAGCTTTGGTTTTAGTGGAAAACAAACACATGACAGGTGTGGAGATAAACAAGGACCTGGTGTGGTGTTAAAACTTTTTGGCATTTTAAATTAGCCAGATTTTTAATTCCCTGTTCCCAGTTGGTGACACAGGTGAATTTATTTTTAACTTAAATCTAGTTTACTGAATAAATTTGAACTGGAAAAGGACAAGAAAGCAATAAACAAACACCGCCCAGGTGAAATGCAGATGATTTGTCCGATAAAGTGCATTTATTAAGTTAAACTGAGACACACCTTTGCTATAATTTTGAGCAAACAATTGTTTTTAAGTGTTAATTTTGTTAAATTCTTGTTAAAGTCCTCCCATGCATGCTCCCACGGCCGCTATTTTGCAAACAATTGATTTTTGGCACAACACTGGCCCACGTTTCTGTGTGGTCAGTGGTGACGTATAATAGGTGTGACGTATACGGTGAAGTGACATATTTGTTTTTTTCCGCTTTATTAGACATTTTTGGACTGATGGGACTTGTACGGCGGTGCAATGTATACGGCGGCAAGTACGGTAATCGTTATTTTCTGAAAGTTTCATTAAATTAATTTAATTGTTCATGAGGTATTTTGCTAACGAACAGGGATGACCACAGTGGTTAGGGCTTTATTTTAGGCTTATATTATTGGTATTCTGCAATGGTCAACATATGGAGTACATGCTGTGAAGTGTGAACAGTTCCCAGTGACTATCACATCAAATATTTTGTACATTATCTGTACAACTGATTGAATTATATCATATTTTGTATTTTCAAATGTCAGATGGCTTTGGTGGCCATATTGAATTGAATCGAATGTAAAAGTGACTCTGTTCCAGTGACCAAAAGGGTATTTTGTTGACACAAGCAAAACCATTATCCAACTGCCTTAGCCTCATAGTGGTGGACAATAAAACGAATATAATTGCTAAACTAGACACATGGATAAAACAAACAAAAGAACAGTTGGGTTAAAGAGCATCTGGCTGACCCCTATAAAGAACCAAACTCTGGAACAAGTCATTCTGTCTGTGAGTCAGTGAGTCAAAGTCAGATTACATCCAGTCAATCCGTCTGTCAGCTAAAAACAATCAATCAGTCTGCATGAAAACTAGCCAGTCATCTGGCTGTCCACAAATCAGCCACGCCGTTAAAATGACAGGCGGACCACTCATCTTGTCAGAGCTGTCATAGCGCGAGCTCTCCGAGCTCAACAGTGAGGCAGCCATTTTTGCTAATGCCGAGCACGTCGCCTCACAGCTCGGCTAAATGTGTTGAATTTGTCAACATGCTGGAATGTAATGAGGGAGAAAGAATGAACCGCTACATAAAAGATATCAGACAAAAAAGGAGGTCATAACGTAGGAGTCAAGATGCACGTCAACACAGCAAAAATGGGTAAACAAGTAATTGAAAATGGCTTTATGCTGATAAAAACAGAAAAATTGTCCATGGGAAAAAAAATCTTAATTTTTTTTTTTAACTCAAAATAAAGATTGACAAACATTTTTGTTAAAAAAAATATGTACAAATACATGTCAGAGTAAAGAATAAGTTGTGATGGGCAAACAAAAACCATCTGGAGGCAGACGTGGCATTTATGTGACAGGGGTGATTATATACACAAGTTTGTTTTAGGATGTCAGGTGGACGTATTCTAATAAAGCAACAAATGTCTTTTTAAAAATTCATACACGCACAAAACTACAGGCAAACAGCTTCAGCACAAAATTCACAAGATAGGCTGACGTCAAAAATCCAAAGGGTGAATTGATTCAATCAAAAAGCTCAAGCCAGGCTGCCGACACACAAACACAGCTCTGACCTGCCTGCGCTCTTCTTTCTGTCTTCTAGCAGCTTCATGTACGAAGAAATGGACGTTTGACGCCACAAGACACTAAAACAGTCTTCCATTCTTTAAAATGATACATATCACCTGCTGGCTGCCATGACAGAACTTTACACTAAGATCACTTGTTGAATACTGATGGAGTTACAGCTGTTTAACACAAACAAACAAACAAACAAACAAGCAAGCAAACAAAAACAAACACACACTCACAGACCCCCCCCCACACACACAAGCACACAAACAAGAACAAACACACAAGCAAACCCAAACACAAACAACCAAACACAAAGAAAAATGCAAATAAAACACACAACACAAACAATAAGCACACAAAAAGCAAACAAACAAAAACACAAACAAAAAACAAAAACACAAACAAAAACACCAACAAAAACAAAACACAAACAGAAACACCAACAAAAAACAAAACACAAACAGAAACACACACAAAAAAAACAAAATAAAAAACACAAAAACACAAATACAAACAAAAAAACAAAAACACAAACAAAAAGACAAACAAAACACAAACAGAAGCACACAAAAACAAAATAAACAAACACAAACAGAAACACACAAAACAAAATAAAAAACACAAAACACAAATAAAAACAAAAAACACAAATACAAACAAAAAACACAAATACAAACAAAAAACACAAACACAAACAAAAAACACAAACACAAAAAACACACATTAAACACAAACACACCCATTAAACACAAACACACACAAAAATACAAACATACACAAAAACGCAAACACAAACAAAAACACACACAAAAAACACAAACACAAAAAACACACATTAAACACAAACACACACATTAAACACAAACACACACGAAAAATACAAACACACACAAAACACAAACACAAACAAAAACACAAACAAAAACCAACACAAATGCAAACAATAAACAAAAAACACAAAAAACACAAACAAAACACACAAAAAAAACACAAATGCTAACAAAAAACACCCACAAAAAACACAAATACAAAAAACACAAACACACAAAAATTCAAATACAAACAAGAACACAAGCACAAACAAAACACACAAACGCATAACAAACACACACAAAACACAAACTCAAACAAAAAACACAAACACAAATAAATACGAACAAACACAAACATACACAAACACGCACGCGTGCACATGTGCACCCCCCCATACACACAAACAAACACACACAAACACACAAGCAAAAACACAAACACCCCCCCACAAACAAATCATGTGTAATGTCACATAACATTGTAAGTTGTCATGTGATGTGTTTGTGTTCGGTGTCTGTGTTGGGGAGGAGTCTCGGCTACTACCACACGAAAACCGAGTCCAGTGTCTGTAAATGTGTTTGTGTTAAAGTCTGTTGTGTATTTGATAATGTCTATCATCTCTGGCAGCCATCAATAATCAATTTGAGGCCAAAGTTAATGAGTTGGAGACGTCAAACCTATGATCGTTTTCTGAAAAGTTCATTAAAATCTGCTCAGTGCAATATTTTGCTAACACTACAGCTTATTGAACATGCAGACATGAGCAACAAACACCATCGCTTCATCTTTGCCTTCTCTGTTGGGCAACAATGATGTGTATTCTTAAGAACAAATCTTCCAAACACATCTGTGCATATTCATATACTCAGTATTTCTCAATAAATGGGTTTGTGTACAGATAAAAGTGCATACTTAGATTTCCATTTTTATTTGTTTTGCCCAATCGTTTTTATTTATTTATTTCAGATTCAAAGTGTCAGCGTTTCACATTTATGAGCTGTGGCTTGCTGCAGTTTTGATTCCTCTCCACGCTCCTGTTCATCCCCCGGTCATTTGAAGTGTCGGCTCCTCCTCGGAGGGTTCCACAGCGTTTCTTGTGCAGGTTACAAAGTGGTTTAAGTACCTTTGGGATTTCAGGGCAAGTAAATAAAAATGCACTTGTGGCATAAATCAAATAATTTTCCTGTAGCTTTAACGTTCACTTCCCTCGCTCCTCTGGACTATCTTTGTTCCCCTCTTGTTTTTTTGTGTGTGTGGCATCTCCTTCTTCCTGCAGTGTCTACAGGCCTCCTCCAACTTCTCTCATTATCTCCCTCTGTCTTTCTCCATCTATCTACTTCTTTTCTGCGGCTGCAGCCTGTTTGGTCTCTTCTCAGATAACTGATCTGTCTGCACCAAGGCCCGAGGAAATCGGCATATGGTAAAGCAGCTTCCTCCCTGAGCCTGACATCGATTATAAAAACACGTCAGCCCACACCGTCCACAAGCATAAATCGAGAGGAGGGGAGGAGGCTGCAGAGAATCCACTGCTTGGTACCCGTCAGTGATGAAATGCAAATGAGAAAACACATTTTGACTTTTAAAGATGAACAGAACGAGTTCTAGCGTTCCTTGATGGAACATGTTGTATATTTTCTCTAATTTTTTTTTAAACAAATCCATCAAATCACACACAAATTGTGATTTGTAGTTAGGTTTTGAAGCTTCAAGGGCTATAAAATAGATTTCTTCATAATGCTTCTTTGTTTTGATCAGAGTTTAGTCAGATTTCAAATGTCCTTGTCCCTCTCCTCCGCCTGTGACATGCTCTCTGAGTGAATACTTGAATGTGCTTCGTGTTTATGTAACCTTCACATTACTGTGAAGCATCAGCTGCTGCTTTGTAGAACCTTTTAGAAGGCTGATGAAAAAAGTACATCTTCTTTTCCCCTCCATATGTGAACCAAGGTTATTTTGTTTAGATAAATGATAAAGCAACAGAACTTGACATGTCAGGATCAGATTCTGAGACCAGGAAATGTTCAGAGAAGGGGAAAAAAAGAGGCAAAAACATTGTTTGAAGAAATCGAGGAACAACTTGATAGACATGTACAAAAGTACACACGCTAAATTGAAAGTTGGTATTAGAACAGAATAGAAAAAGCTTTTAAGTAGTGGGGTTCCATGTTTGGAATAAAAGCCAGATGTGCCGTTTACACTTGCAGTCCAGAGCGTTGAGCACGTCTGAATGCTGCTCAGTGAAATGAATTTATCGTACTGAGAACAGAAAAGATGTTCAACAGTTTGATACATTTTAAGAATAAAAGGCCCAGAGAGGTTGGTAACACAATGTCTGAACATCTGCAGAAGTCAGCAGTGATGGATAATCATTAATTATCCATGCTGAAAGGAAAATACATATATTTTTACAACATGCAGCCAAGTGAGGAACACCGTCCTGAGGGGAGAAATATCATTTTCTAAATTTACTGTAAAGAGACTTTAAGAGGAGCAAATCCTGAGTTTTCACCACAAGGAGAAAATAATTTATAAAAGTATTTACAGTAGTCCCTTGCTACTTTGCAGTTCAACTTCCGTGGACTTGCTGTTTTGCGGTTTTTCAAAGTAACAGTGGATGTGACACACAATTGGCTGATTGATGGATGAGCCACACGAGCAGCGTGGGTTGTTAATTTAAAATAAATTATTTTAAAGGATTTAGCACCTGCTGCACCTTTGTGCAGCCCACAGGTGCACGGAGAAGTTCACAGCCTGTCATGATCTCCTCTCTGGCAGCTTCGTGAAGGGTTAACCCTTTGCTGTCCAGCTGCACCGATCGACAAGTCTTCCAACTTAAAACTCAAAGTGCGTCACATCATAAAATGGTTATAATCATAAAATATAAAAGTGTTAACTGTTATTTTAAATTATTTTAGAACTTAAATGTTCATATTGCACTTTCTAGCCTCAACACATGGCATACAGAGTCAAGAGCCGAGTTTCTTCTTCTCCTGTCTGTGTACACTCACAAACATTCAACTCACCACAAGTGATGCCCTCTGGTGGCACAAAAGTGCCACTACATACAAAGTGTAACCTTGAGGTTTTGGACATGTCCAAGTTTAAGTACAGACTAAAGATCAAACTATTGCTTATAAACCAAGCATACAATAAAACAAACATATCGGGGGTGTCCACATTTTGCAATTAGCACTAAAAATTAACCTTTGCCACATTTAGTTGTTTCAGTGTAATTGATCACAAAGTACATTTCTGCTCGTGCTGTATCAGCTGCGTGAAGGGTTAACCCTTTGCTGTTCTGCTGCACTTCTCTACAATTTCAATTTGAATACTAATATTTTAAATAAACAATCCATGCTGCATGGATTGTTTATTTAAAATATTCGTATTTAAATTCAAATTGTTTATTTACACAGAAGAAGGGAGACTGGGAGTGAAACTTGAACTTGGACAACGGTATCCCTGCTTCACCGTTTTTCACTTATCGCGGGGGACGTGGTCCCTCAAATTCCGTGATAAATGAGGGACTACTGTATATGCTTCAAGTCAGAGGAGAAAGACGGCTCTAACAGAACCACAGAAGCAGGAGTGAAGCAGATGCAAGAAAAACATATAATAGAAAATAAGCAAATGGAAGCAGGAAGACAAAAGGATCTCGTGAACAGACTGAGACCACATGTTTGACATAGGTCAAGGTCAAGATCAAGGTCAAGGTTCTGCATTGTCATTCGCACCTTATGTGGTACATGTGGTGGAAGGAAGTTGTTTGTGTACACATGGTCCCAGTGACATCCAACAAAAGTGTAAATTGTAAAAGAAAAACAGTAATAGGACATGAACTAAGAAAAATGCTATAACTAAGAACACACTGAGCACTAATAGTGCAAAAACAGTAATACAGCAGTTCTGTAGAATTATTATGGACCTTGTATATCAGCTGCAAATAACTCTGAGGAGTTACAGTTTTAGTTTAATTTTGACCAGATTGTCAAACAGTTGGTCCAAATGAAGTCAAGAACATATGTGTATCATAAAACAACTCCAATTTTCTTGTTTTCACAGCAGCTTGTGTGAATCTTCATATATTCCCTACACTGTTAAATTTACATAATTTGGGTACTGACATGAAGTTTCATGCTCAGTATTGTTAACTTAGTACTTTATTGCCATATTTAGGACTTTTTCAAGCTCCTCCAGCAACACTTAAAAACAGGTGATTAGCAACGAATCTAGCAGTTTTTTTTAATCTAGCGTTACTAAAAACTTTGAAGACGTTGATGTGAAAGTACCTACTTTTCTTACTCTTATCTAGCAGTTTTAAATTTTGCTTAAATAAATCACTGCAGTAATATAACTGACACTTTTGGGCCACTTTGCTGATTACAACACGAATAAAGGAGGAGGGTTACAAATAAGAAAACAGATGAAAGTCCATTTGTAGTTCTAAACAAATTTATAGTTTTTTTTTTTTTTTTTTTTTTTTTTTTTTTCAATTTTTATTATTTCTCTGTCCT
>JARVGQ010000804.1:10264814-10287394 GCA_031762355.1 Hypsolebias martinsi | reverse complement strand
GAAATTAAATGTTTGGTTTGTATATTAAATATTTAGCTTGGACAATAAATATTTAGTTTGGAAATAAAATGTTTAGATTTGAAAATAAATATTTAGCTTGGAAATTAAATTTTTAATTTACACCTAAATATTTAGTTAACTTGAAAGTTAAGTATTTAGTTAGTGAAGTATTTAGTTTGTAAACGAAATATTTAGTATGTAAATTAAGTTTAGTTTGGAACTGACATTTATAAATGTATGAATAAATTGAAAAAAGACTGAAAAAAACCCCATTTTTTTCTTATGAAAGGCTAAATAAACCAAAATATTGCTGTTAGTATTTAACTGTGTAACTTACAAATGGCACCCCGTAGTGATAAGATAAAAAAAATTATAAAAAATAAAAAAATGCAGTTTTGTTATACATAAATTTGAGTTACCTTTTATTTCAAGCTTCTAGCTCAGAGGTCACCACCCCCATGAGCCAGAAAATGGCCCCCAGCAAAATGGAAGTGGCCCTTGTGTCACCGTGGCGACAGTTTAAGTTGTTTTATGGTGCTGGACACCTTTTATTTTGTAAGCAAAAGAGCAGAAATGGCCCTTTGGATTTCAGTGGTTGCATAGACCAGTTTTAGAGTAAGAAACATGTAAACCATGCAGGCAAACATGGAGCTCAGCAAGTGGGGAATTATTTTTTAAAATATCTGGTACTTCCGAGGGCACTTCAGTGTGAGGTCCGGTGGGTGAAATAAGCCTTGATGTCTTTAGTTTCAGCCTGGGTTGTCAGTTCCTTTGGTCTGATCAATAATTCTTACACATTACCGTGCTCACGCTGTAAGTGACCGGCGAGGGAATGAGTCACTCCCTCTGCAATCAGCTGGCGGGGCTGACTGTGTGTCTGCCTGCGTTAAAAGCCTCATCTTCACATAAACATCTACACCTGTTCTGTTTGCTCCACCCCAACAGGCAGCAAGAAAAAATATTCACAACCTTTTGAACGATCAGTGCTAGGATTCAAAATACTGGAAACTTACCTTTTGGGAACAAAGTGCATTTTGTTTTCCTGCATCGAAAGACTGAGGTGATTGTTTTTTTTCTCATGTCTGTATGTGTTCATGTGTCTGTTAATAAAATCTCACATGAACCACTGAGTTAATTTTAAGAAATCTTTCAGGGAGTTATCATTTAATGTACATAAACAGCCGAGTAGCTTTAGGAGTGAATCCACTTCAAGATGGTAGACACAGCCAGCTGAGCTTAGAAAATATAAACATAGTTATAATTCACTTAATATTACGTATCCTTTTCTAACTTTTAGTATAGAAGTAGCTGGGAGCCTTTCACATTATACATTCAAATTGCTAATCTTTGTGCATTTTTTTTTGCTTAAAACGTTAGTATAAACCGCTGAAGTCTGCTCATTTTGTCTGTTAGCAAAATGTCTCGTAAAACACTGGATAGATTTTAATAAAACTTTGAGAAAGTAGTAATTTCATACACATCTACAACTTAATTTCTGGTGTCATTTCAGTTCAAGACGGTCAACCCAGCTATTTAGCATTAGCCAGTACTGCTATTAACCAGTTATATAGATGTTTACCTAAAACTCAAAACATAAAAAGTCGATGGTGATATGCATTCCTCCAAGGAATACTAAGGTTTTTCATTCACATTTTTACACCCTAACACCTAATTGAAACAATTAAGTATCAAAATATCTCCATTAAGTGCATGAACAGTAAATTATGCTTTAAATGCGACCAGCCTAACAGTTTAGACAGGTTTGCTGAATACCATAGCACTGTTTAACGCACACAGCTAATCAGTGGTAATTACCTGAAGCCGACACTCTGAAGTGTCTACTAATGCATCATTGGTGTGACTAAAACATCTTGCAGTGCAGGAGTGCAGTATTAGATATTAGGAAGCAGATCTATATGTAAGCTGTATTTTTAAGCCCTTTCTAATATCTGAAGACTCATCAAGTGTTTATAAACGGGGTTCTGGATCCTTGCAGACCGTCTGCTCTGCCTCCTGATAAACGCTTCATCCTATCAGTGCCCACAGGGAGCTGAGCACAAGATGGAGAGATACATGATGGCAAAATGAAGATTAGAAAAAAGGATGGGGGGGAGGAAATTAGACAAAGTTAATAGGTTTTAGATTTAGAGGCAGAAATATTGGAGGAAAGGCACATTGGGTGTCCAATTTCATATGTCCAGAATAACGTATACTTCACATAATAATCACAACAGATCCAATCTAAATGACTCGTTCAGATGATTGAACAGGCCGGCATGATTTTATTGCCACTCTAAAGAGAGAAGAAGAAGAAAGAGTGTCACATTCTGGATTAGGAGACTAAACAGATGCAGTTGCCATTGCCCGTTGCGTCAACAGATGGGGCTGTGGTTCTTCAGGTGCTGCTTGTTATGAGCAACGAAAATATCACCAGACATGAACGATGAGCTGGAGCTCAGACCTCCTGGTTGACTTTACAGATAGAAACACACCTAAATGTAAACGCAGCAGGCGCCAGAGACAGGGGATTACATCACAAATCCCCCGTCTCACCCTCCACTGTCACATCAAGATAGCACTGTGTTCGTGAGAGAGAATTAGTTAAGAGGGAATGATTTCTGGTTACTCCAGCACATTCAGCCCTCTTAGCTGCGTCTTTATATCCTCAAGATTGATGTGTTTGCAAACCCCACACTTCCAGCTTCTGTCATTTCCATTTTCAAACTGTCTGCTTCTTTCACTCCGGTTCTTTTGTGTTTCCCACAACAATCGTTTCTTCACAGGAATACATGCCGTGGACGGACACTATTCCAGTTTATCTTGGTTCTCGACGAAAATCATGTCCAAAGCACTCACTCACACTTTGATGTGTGAATGCTGACTCAGCTAGTTTCCTGTTGTTTTTATTTTTGTGTACATTTCTATTAGCAATTTAAGTACTTTTGCATTCTGTGCTATTTTAGCCTTTGTTTGTTAAAAACTTGTTGATGGAAATTGTGATTTTTTAAAAAATTGAGATCTCAAAATCTTTCAAGAACATTGCACTTTGAAATATGCTTCTGCATACTCGTACTGTTTTGTCTTCCTATGTTTGAGGTGTTCTGCTACGTTGTTTGCACCTTTGATTTTTAGTTGCGCCTTCACTCTTTAGTTTCCCATCTTATTTATAATTTTAGACAAATGAAGAGGGGCTAATTTCCAGTCGTATTTGATAAGTAAGACGTCGCCTACAGTCTTTTACATGAACAACGTTTTATGTCCAAGCCCAAGATCTTGGTGCAGTTTTGAGTCACAACCAAAAAAAAAAAAGACAACAGCAATGTTGATCATTCAGATAATTAGTTTCACCAGCATGGAACAAAAGCTGTCAGAAATACAGACAGGAATGTCTCCCCGGCACATGGCAAAAGACCACATGTAGCAACTTAAAGCATTTCTAATAACAAAGCTATTACTGATGACATTTAATTATACACATGATTTGTGCTTTGGTGACAAAATGAGCCCATTTGCAAGTACCACATTGATATGGAACTCTTAAGTAAAAGTCTTTTAACTAAATACGAGCAGTTATTACCAGGGTCCAAGCCACTTGACGCATGTCGACCCTGGCTACTCTCATCCCCAGAACTCCTTTAATCGTGTTTACTACAGATGTGAATTTATGATGAGGAGAAAATATGAAGTTTATATGAAGACCTAAGGTCTCAACAGCTTTTTCTGCCAAAGTTTAAATCATCTTTCTTCTTTAAGCTTTTCCAATTTTGGGGGTCTCCATACTGTCATCCTCCATCTCACTGTCTTTTTCATCCTCTGTCCTCACGCCAACTACCTCCGTGTCCTCTCTATCTGCATCCATATATCTCCTCTTTGTCTTTTTCCTGACAGCTGCATTTCTAACATCCTTGTACCAATTTGCCCACTGTCCCTCCTCTGGTCATGTCCAAATCATCTCAGTCTGGCCTCCCTACCTTTGTCTCCCAGTTGTTCAAGCTGAGATGTACCACTTATCTCATTCCTAATCTTATCCATCCTTGCCACTCCCAAGGAGTACCTCATTTTCATTTCTGCCACTTCCAGTTCTGTCTCCTGTCTTTATCAGTTCTACTGGGCATGTTACCCTTAAGGCGGGGTTATCAACCAGAGTAGAGGATGGTTGCTTTTGTAGATGTTAAAGCAAACACTGCTTGTCAGTTACAAACTGTGGGCATTAAAAAAAAAACACAAAAAATCACCACAATGTCAAAAACTTTAGAAAATGTTTACCTAAGGCTGGCTGTTCTTTCTGTACATAAACTTTTTTAAGGCCCTAAGGTTAATATTTTTCAAACGAAAAAAATTAATCTATCCATCCATTATCTTCTGCTTGTTCTGAAGTCAGATCGTGGGGGCAGCAGCTTGATCAGGGAGGCCCAGACATCTCTTTCAGCTCTTCTGGGAGGACTCCAAGATGTTCCCTGGCCAACCAAGAGACATAGTCTCTCCAGCTTGTCCTGGGTCTTTCCTGGGGTCCCCTCCCAGTTGGACATGCCTGAAGCACCTCCCTAGTGAGGCACCCAGGGGGAATCCTTATCAAATGCCTGAACCACCTCAACTGGCTCCTCTCTATATGGAGGAGCAGTAGTGCTACTCAGTCTCTCCCAAATAACTGAACTTCTCATCCTATCTCTAAGGGAGAGTCCAGCTGCCCTGCGGAGAAAACTCATTTGAACCGCCTGTATATGCAATCTCGTTTTTTCGGTCACTACCCAGAGTTCGTGACCATAGGTGAGGGGAGGTGCCTTACAGCTCAGCTCCCTCTTTGCCACAATGGCTTGGCACAGAGTCTTCAATACTGCAGATGCTGCACCAATCCATCTGTCAATTTTCATTCAACCTTTATTTATACAGGCTAGCCTCGTTGAGCCACAGGGACTCATTTACAAGAGGGACCTGTTGCACTCACACCTAGGGTCAATTTAGAGTCACCAATCAGCCTAACATGCATGTTTTTGGACTGTGGGATGAAACCGGAGCACCCGGAGAAAACCCACGCATGCACGGAGAGAACATACAAACTCTACCCAGAAAGGCCTCCGGACCGAGATTTGAACCGGGGACCGGCGCGCTGAAAGGCAGCAATCTCACCTCCATTCTTCCCTCACTCGTGAACAAAACCCTGAGATACTTGAACTCCTCCACTTGAGGTAGACCCTCACACTAAACTAGAAGAGAGCAATCAACACTTTTCCAACTGAGGACCATGACCTCAGATTTGGAGGTGCTGATTCTCATCTCAGCCGCTTCATACGGGTGCAAACCGCTCCAGTGAGAGCTGAAGATCACAGCCCGATGATGCCTTCAGTACCACATCATCTTCTTTGTCACCATCTTTCAAAAGAAAAAGGTTAATTATAATAACTGTATGGTATAAAATTTAATCCAAAAATTGTGACTAATTGCCCCCCACCCAAAAATAAAATGAAATAAATAAATAAATAAATTTTCTTATCAATACAGTCTCAATAAACATCACTACCAATTTTCTAGTGAATGGGATAAAATGATGCTAATGTACTACCATTTTGTTGTTCACTAGATATCCCTAACATAATATTCAAAAACTTTGCAAAAAGTCAGAGGTTTACATATTTCAATATACAGTCAAATAAATCTGGGAGATAGATTACAATTTGTAATTGTAAACAATGAATCTTCCTATTACACCAGTTTAGTCATGGAGTTCCTCAGGGTACAGCGCTTGGACCACTACTCTTTACCTTATATCTGCTTCCATTCGGTCAAGTTATTAAACAGCATGGGGCAAATTTTCATTGTTATGCTGATGATACACAGTTATATTTTTCCATGAAACCCAATGAATCCAATCAGCTACTTAGACTACATGCATGTCTTAAAGTCATAAAAACCTGGATGACCATTAATTTTCTGCTTATAAACTCAGACAAGACTGAGGTTTTGGTTTTTGGACCTGAGCATCTTGGGAATAATTTTTTTAGTCTTTCGCCCTCCTTGGATGGCATTAATCTGGCCTCCAGCTCTAATGTTAAAAATCTTGGTGATATTTATGATCAGGACATGTCTTTTAACCCCCACATTAAAAACATTACTAGAACTGCTTTCTTCCACCTGCGTAATATCACTAAAATTTAGAAACATCTTTTCTAAAAGTGATACAGAAAAATTGGTTCATGCATTTATCATGTCTAGGCTGGACTATTACAATGGTTTGTTATCTGGGTTTCCTCAAATTTCTTTAAAAAGTTCTCAGTTGATCCAAAACGCTATGGCCAAATTGGTGTTAAGTTAGTGTGTCAATACTATTTTCCCAGGCATTTTCAGAATTTAAAAAGATAATTACTTTTCCTTGGAAACTTATAATCTGTTTTGAATTAAGATTGTTGATAGTTTAGCATCTACCATAAAATCTTAGAAAACCAGTCAAAAGTAGTTTTTTCAAATTTTGTGATAGAGAATTTTTTTTTTTTTTTAAGTGGAAATAGGTATGGCCTATACCAAGTGACTCAATAGAATCCAGGGAACAAAGGGATATAAGCCATTAAATGTAATAAAGTACAGTGTAGAAGTTAGTGACGCTTATGCAAAAGTTCTCTGGACCTACGCCCAGAGACTCCGATGCACGCTCCACTTCCTGTAAGATAAACACATTCTTTCCAGGTCATCCTGACTCCAAAACCATTTCCATTAACATTACACATTACATTTTGCTGGGGCCTTGTTTTAAAACAGATTGCCATTTTAATAAATTTCTTAAATCCTACAAGCGAACCAAGTGCAAAGTCTGCAATTATAGCGGTCCTATAGGGGGCAGATGTCTGAGTAGCTTTCTCTGCCATACACACAGAAAATAGTTACTGTAATGTAAATATCTTCTTAATATTGTGGTTTGGGCTGCAGTATGACTTTTGTTTAAAGAATAATAAAAATAAAAAAACAGAAGAGTTTCAATAGGGTTCCATGCTCCGTTGGATGCATGGTAACGATGCTGCTTTGCATCTGTGTACCTTTGCCTCCATTGGTTTGAACCTCTAATAATTGGCTTGGTTTTCTGTCTGTAAAGGCAACAGCCTTAATTAATTTTTGCTACCTGCAGTATCACAGGATGAAGTTTTAAATGATTTGTGCAAAGAAATTAAAGGAAATAACTGAAGACATAACTTAATGTCATGTTTTTAACTGAAGTCATGATTTAGAGTTTTGAGCTGTATAGTCTCCTCATACCGTTCCTTTGCCCTGTTTAAAACTTTTTGATGGGGATTTGTTCATTTATTTTATTGCTTGCAACTGAATGCAGAGTGATAATAGTTTTGCCTTGGTGTGTGTGTGGTCATTTGCCTGCACGGTTAGCAAAACTTTCCATGAATGATGAATGATGGTCACAGGACCACGATGGGAATAAATACATTCTAGCATTTGTAGAAGGCGTCATGTTGCAAGAGTTCTAAGAAAAGATCATCTTGTCATGAGAAGAGTTGTAGCTATTTTGGTCAAACCTTGTAAATTACATGAAGCGTGATCTCATGTGAGATTGAGAAAGTTCACAAGATGCATTAGCGCTAACAGCATGTGGTAGTTTATTTTTGGGTACTAACACATCAAACTTTAGTTTAACATCTTTAACTCCAAGTTATATTCACTTTAGGGTTGTTTAATAATTGATTAGAAGTGGAAGCCATCGGATGTTTGTGGGTTGTCACTAATTGTTTTCTGAGGGTTTCGTTAAAATCTGTCCAGTGGATCAAGAGATTTTGCTAAAAGACTCCAATCAATACATAAGATTTAGGCAAAAGAAATTGCTCAAAGTTAGGGGCTTAAATATGTGTTGGGATTCTTACTTAACTACTTCCTTCACAACATGAATGAATGAACACTTCTTTATACCCAGTAAATTGTGGCAGAGGAACAAAAAGTGAAACTCCCTTTATATAACGTGTATTTTGTTTGTCTGATTTAGATTGATGGAGCACAAAACATTTTTTTTTGTGTGCTGCTGCTTGTGAATTCACTGCTAGATGTCACAAATATTCACATTTCATGTATTATCAAAATGACAAATTTATTTTATGGAATAAAACAAGATGGTAGAAAATCCTAAACATCTTATTCTGCCTTTATTGAAAGCTCAGACTGTACATTAGTTTCAAAACCCTTATTATATCCTACATAATGCTTCTGTTTCATGTTATTGCCAGGTAGCATCTTCATGTCACGACACAACGGTGTAATGCAGAGACCTTTATAAGTAACTTGAAATGTCACGTTCCTGCTCAGCCACTACAAGTCATCATTATCTTTATATATAAAAAAATGTTAGCAGGCTTTCAGTTTATATTAAAATTTCTGAGCCTTTCTCTAACCTGTCTTTCAACTAACATTTAAACCCCATCTGCTCATTGTTTTCTGAGATTTCCTCCCCACTTTTTGTCTGTGTGGCCTTTTCTTGCCTATTCGTGTCTGTATTTCACTTCATTTTCTTGTCTTTTTAAATTCTCTGTCTCTGGTCTGACTTTTTCTTTTACACACCCACAGCATTTCTTGCCTTCATGTCTTAAATCTGGCCCTCCCTTTTTGCCTTTGCGCCAGCTTCAAACACATCACTTCAAAGAAAACGGAGGAAACTATTTAACACAAATTACAATATTCAACAAATTTAGTCTTCCTTTATTTATTTCATCTCACCCAAAAGCCTTAAAGCAATGCTTTGCTGACCTATAAAACAGTCATTATTTTATCTTAATAATTAATGAGCTTGATCTGAAATGCAAATTTGTAAACAAATAAGAATCCAAACTATTACATCTAAAACCTGTTTACAAAACACATTTCTACAGTCAATATGTACTCATGCAATGCATATTGTTTATTGTATATTTGCAATTATTTCATTCGTATGTACAGATGTAGATAAATTAATTTGTACAGTTTTTGTTAAATAATGAAAAAAAAAAACCTACAAAGTTCACTGTAATAACTTGAAACGCACCAGAAAAAAAGTACTAAAATCAACCATTGAAAACTAGTCATTTATTTAAAAATGTGTTTCTACAGACATAATAAAACTGGCTTTGACAAAAAGAACAATACCTTTACTATTATTTTTTTCTGCTGCAGCACCTTTTGAGATGTTCACTGCAATCAAGTGGTTTCTAGAACTCTATCTTGTACGTCTGTCCCTGTCGACAGGTATTTTGGCCCACTCCTTATAAGTAAACTGCTCCATTGAAGAGTTCTTCAACAGATGTTCAGCAGTGTTTACATCAGGGCCATTTCAAAATAGTCTGTTTTGTTCATTGCCATTCTTGTGTTTTTGATCATCAACCTGTTGACCCATGACCTCTGACTGACCAGGCTTTCTGACACACGGGCGACACATTTCACTCCAGAATGACCTCAGTATTCTTAATATTCCCATGTACCCAGGACATATTCAAAATTCTCTGTGCCACATGCAAACAAAACCCATTAAAAAAAAGTAAAAAGCCCCAGAACGTCCTCCTCCATGTTTCAGTGTAGATACTGTAGTTTTTGTCTTTTTTTGTATGTTTCATTTTAGGGTCTGTGAGCACAGAACTGATGGGACACGTGTCGGCTCATGCATGTAAAGGACATTTTCTCAGAGACTTCAGGGCTTGTCAATTCATTTTTTAATGATTTAATTTAAACAGTGGTCTTCCATTAAGCCCACTTTGGTTCAAACGACAGTAATGGTGCAATCTAACACTGATGTACCTTAACCTCCTAGTTCTCCTTCCACCTCTGTTTTAGTTGTTCTTTGGTTACCATTCATATTATCCATCTCCTCAATTTGTCTTTAGTTTTCCTCCTGCTGCCATGTCTAGTTAGCTGGAGTCTTTTGGATCTTAAAGTTTTGAATACCAGTACATACAAATGTGGTCATAGGAACGTGAAGCTGCTTGGAGATGGGTTTTGTTAGCCTTAACCTTCAACCAGCTTGTTAATATTTTTTTTCTTCTAAGCTCCTGAGGCAACTCTTCTTGGCTTTCTGTGGTCCATGTTCAGTGCAAAGCACACCATGATATTAAACAGCACAGTGACCACATTTCTTCTTTGAATCAGGTAGACTAATTACAAGATTGAAAACACTTTGACTCTAAGTAAAAACCTTGATCTAACATGTCCCTGTCAAACTCTTCTTGGGGAACCATCCTTTTTTATCAAGACCAGTTTTGTATCTGATCCTGAATATCCATCCATCCATCCATCCATCCATCCATCCATCCATCCCTCCCCACTTTTTCCTTTCGGTCGTGGGGGACACTGGTGCCTGTATCCATCAGTCACTGTACAAGAGGTAGGATACACTCTGGACAGGTTGCAAGTCCGTTACAGGCCCCCACATACTTGGGTGTACTTCACTCCACAGAGGTTCACGTGCACTCGATGTGGACTCAAAATGGACATCCATAGGCCACATCTGTGCAAATATAAATATTTATGACTGTGCATGCATATTCTGTGTTGCACTATAAACAGCCCGGCAAGAAACTGTGTTCACATGAACTGTTTTGCATGCGATTCCAACCGCAGCGCGAATGCGCAGCACGACTGCCGCTCTGTGTGCAGCACTGACAGGTGTGTGGTGGCTGCCCTGGTGGTCTTCGAAAATATTCAAAATGTTTCTTGTTGTAAATCGTCTTCATGTCCTTCACCAGTCCATTAAATTCTCCTTCTTCATCCCTGGTCTGGTTTAATCGCCTTACTGTTTGTACCACCTTCTTTTTTTTTTTCTTTTTTCTTTTTGAAAGCTAAGAGGCAATAGATGGCTTCCTCCTCGTCCATTGATGCCATGACTGAAATTGTGAGAAATTAAAGCATTTGTCACGAGAGTATTTTAGGCAATCTGTATGCTCAAGTGTGAAGTCTCAACCGTCTGCGGACAGTATGCGCAGAGTCCACGCCGCTCATGGAGTACGTACAGTATACCCAAGTATGTGGGGTCTATAGAGACAAACGAGACAACCAACCATTCACTCTCTCACTCACACCACTGGGCACATGCATGGGGCAGTGGTGACACAGTGGCTAGAGGTGTTCCTGTGATAAGTTGGTCACCAATTCAACTCCCCGTACCGACAACATCAAAATGTGGTTGGTAATGGTATGGGTGCTTCACCATTTGCCCCACACTGGGCCCTTGAGCAAGGCCCCTAACTCACACCATATATCCTATATGGCATCTCTCTGCTCCTCACAGAGGGCTGTGGTAGCTTGGGGATCTGTGGTTGCACCAGGAAGGACATCCGATGTAAAAATAATTGCCAAGTCTTTGTGCGAGACATTTTGCTGTGGCGACACCTGAAGAAGAGCAGCCGAGGGGGTGGTGGGGGGGTGGGAGGGGATCTGCCCAACCTGCATGTCTTTAACAAAAGTACCCAGAAAAAACCCATGCATGCACAGAGAGAACATGAGAACTCTACCCAGAAAGGCCACCAGCTGGGATTTGAGCCGCCAACCTTGTCACAGAGAGTTAATAGCTCGAACAACCGAGCCACTTCTGATGTTCAATAGTTGATTTTAATTCACATGTTTGGTTCCCTTATCAGTTGATAATTAGTCCTCATCAAGATATTTTTATTTTTCAACAAAACAGTGCAAACAAGTAGTCCTGAGTCTGTATTTAGAGCCATGTGTCACAAATGGGTTTTGGATTCAGAATAAGCCAGACACAGGAGTGCAAACACGAGAACAGTTTTGATTATATTTGCCGCTGGTTGCTGGAGTCAGGATCCAAGATGGTAGTCTGTCTGATCTTCTCAGTCTGGAGAGAGAGGAACTCCTTTGGTGAGTAGAAAATGAAGAATTCACTCACTGCGAGTGAGCAGCAGCAAAGAAACAGGTTGATGTAGAAAGTGGTTCTATGCTGGGGCAATCCAGATTTGTGGTCCAGTAAACGTAGCAAGGATCGAAGACGGGAGCAGAGAGGAGAAGCCAGAGCAAAAAATGTGATGCAAAGGAAAAGTCAAAAAGCAGTCAAGGTCATTACCATGGTCAGAAGTGCAGATAAATCCAAATGGGGCAAGGCAAGGAGTCAAAAAACAGGCAGAGGTTCGTGGTCAAAGCAAGGATGCAAGGCTTGAAACAAGATTCTATGATAAAAGGAACCATGGGAGGTAAAATAATTCGGCACTGGTGGAGAAGGTGAATGGAACTTATAAAGGGTGCAGAGCAGGTGAACTAGCTGGCTGAACAGGTGAGTGGAATCAGGGCTGATTGCTGTGAGAAACAAAGGAAGCCGTGGCTTGGAAGGGGTACACTTGAGCTGGAGATGGGTGATGGGCATCACAAAGCAGGGAAACAAACAATGGCATGAGGGGCAGAAACCATGGCAGGTGACATGGGCAGAATAACAAAGCGCATGAAGGCAGGATTATGGCAGGATGGGCAGAAACATGGCACGAGGAGCAGTGATGCGAGTAGATGAGGGGTCAGCAGGGGGCTGCTGACCATTACTATGGTACAAACCTTTTGCAGTAAAATCTAAAAAGCAAGGAATGCACACATAGGGCTGTGCAAAGTGTCATGTACATGTTGGGATGCACAAGAAAGAGATGAGCATCCACTGCAGAATCCTCTGTGAAATAACAGAAAGCAGATTGCAGTAAAACATGAATTGTGACATGCTGGAACAAAAGTGGAGTCTTTCATGAAGCGCAGTGCTGAGGCTCAGTGAACATGATGATATGTGATCCAAACCCTCGAGGGACTACATGTGCCCTTGTGTGCTGTAGACAGAAAGAAAAGAAAATAAAAAAAAGCTGTGGATAAAAAAAGAGCATTGTGATTGACAGTGTGTGTATGCTTGTCTGTGACACTTGTAGATAAACACTCAAAGAGGCAGATTTTTCTGAGCGTAATGAAGAGACTGGAGGATAGAACAGATTCTGTGATTCAGTGTGCAGATGTTTGTGCATTTTATATTTACTGCTGAGCTTCTGGGGAGAAGTGGAAACTAAATGATGTTGATGAATGAGAGTAGGGTCTGTAGTTTGCTTTGGGGTTGGGTTTCCTGCAAAACAAACTCAATAAAATCTTGTTTGAGTGGTCAAATTTTGTCGAGTGAATGAGTTTGTGCGGTTTCGGTAGCCGCCAGCAAAAACAAAGAAAAAAGATTCCTAATAAGATGATTCTCATAATCTACATGTGTTTTCATAAATGTATCTCGTATTTAGAAGAAAGTTGAGCAGTAATATAGTGGGAAAAAAAAATCACATTATTGCAAAAAAATGAAAATGAGTTCAACTTGACTGCTGTGCAATCAACAGAACTAAATGACTGCTCTGGGGCAAAATGTAAATCCTGCAAAAATCTGGCCGTCAACTGTTAATAATACATAGAATCTCCAAGTTCACAGCTTCTAAACTTCAAATATGACTAAAGTTCACTGCACAGTTATGGCACATTGCTAATTCTTACACAAATTAATTTTTTCAAGCATTACTAATGATAATCTTACATTTTTTAAAATCTAAATACATTGTGCACACTTTAAATAACAGTAACTGGCAAATGGGCCATAAAGGCCAATCTTTACAATACAGTGATGTTTGGCAGCTGGTAATCATAGAGATTTTATTTATTTATATTTTTACTGAACAGTTTCTGACACGGTTTGGATCTTTGTTATGGTTTTTGGTTTAATGTTGTATTAATCTTAGAGTTTCTCAAGATTTGTTGCTAGCTGTGACAGTTTTAGTTGTTTTTTTATTCCCCTTCCCACTAGATCTCCTCCATAGTTGCCTAACTTCTATGCCACCTGTGTTCTGTTAGTACTGTATTTTCCGCCGTACATGTCGCTCCGCCTAAAAGTTACATCAGTCCATATTTGTCTAATAAAGTGGAAAAGTCCATAAATATGTTGCTTCACCGTATATGTCGCATCGCTGACACATCATGTTTGTTCCGCTTCACCGCTGACAACTTGGAAATTGTGGGCCGGTGTGCCAAAAATCGATGGGCTGCCAAATGGCAGCAGCCAGAGCGTGCACGGGAGGACTTAATAACAAGATTTTAACAAGATTAACATTTAAAAACAATTATTTGTTTGCTCAAAATTATAGTAAATGTGTGTCTCAGTCTAACGTTTGTTTAATAAACGCACTTTGATGGTCAAATCAGCGGCATTTCAAAAGCAGATAAGCGGAAGTAAACGTGTGCATGCGACGAGTTGCTGTGCAAATTTAACAAGATAAACGCCTAAAAACAATTATTTGTTTGCTCAAAGTTACAGCAAAGGTGTGTCTCAGTCTAATGTTTGCTTAATAAATGCACTTTAATTGTCAAATTAGCTGCATTTTGCCAGGGCAGTGCAGCTGGTTTGACGGTCAGTCCAAGCAGCAAGCAGAACGAAGGTGGGAAGACCACAGCAAGCCGATTGTATCATTCATAGCTGGGGAAGATTCTCAGTCATTCAGGACATGGTAAATTCAAAAAAGTTCAAGAAAAAAACAATAGAGTATAAAGTATAATAAATAAAGTTCAGTTGTTTTTGTCGTGAACCTTTGTTGAATTTGTCATGTGGCTCATCAACTTAATTCCTCTGTAGTTGCTACAACTCTGTACATCACCCTTGTTCTTAAAAATGGGCACCAGCACACTTCTTCTCCATTCCTCAGGCATTTTCTCACCCTCAAATATGCCATTGAATATTTGAGTCAAAAACCTCACTGCCATCTCTCCAAGACATTTCCAAACCTCCAATGGTATGTCATCAGGTACTGCATTCCCCTTCTTCATTATTTTCAAAGCTTTCCAGACTTCACCCTCACTAATCTTTCCCACTTACAGGTCCACAGTTTTTATGACCTCCACTCTTTCTCTTTCATTCTCTTCATTCATTAGCTCCTCAAAGTAATCCTTCCACTTTCCTGTCACACTCTCCTCACTTGTTAGAACATTACCATTCCTATCTTTAACAAGCCTAACCTGCTGCACATCCTTTCCATCCTGATACCTCTGTCTTATTGGTACAAGCCCTTCTCACCCTCTTTAGTGTCCAACCTCCCACACAACTCATTGTACGCGTTATGCTTTGCCTTCGCCACCTTCTTTGCTCTATATTGCATCTCCTTATATTCATTTCACCTTTCTTCAATTCTCTCGCTGTCATATTTCTTCTTGGCTAACCTATTTTTCTGAATAGCATCCTGGCCTTCACTATTCCACCACCAGGTTTTCTTATCGTCCATTCTCTGTCCAGACAACACACCAAGTACCTTCCTACCTGTCTCTCTATTTACTTTTGCTGTAGTAGTCCAGTCATTTGGAAGTGCTTTCTTACCGCACAGAACCTTTAACAGCTCCTCTCTGAATTTCTCACAACATTCTTCCTTTTTCATCTTCCACCATTTGGTTTTCTTCTCTGATTTTACTCTTTTTCTCTTCTTCACAACAACAGACATTCTACACACAGCCATCCAATGCTGTCTGACCACACTCTCTCCTGCCACAACCTTATAGTCCCTGATCTCCATCAGGTTTCCTTTTCGACACAGAATGTAGTCTACCTATGTGCTCCTTCCTCCACTCTTATAGGTCACTCTATGTTCATCCTTCTTTCGGAAATAGGTATTGACTATAGCCATTTCCATTCTCTTGGCAAAAATCCACCACCATCTGTTCTTCTTGGTTTCTTTCTTTGACACCAAACCTACCCATCACTTCCTCATCCCGTTTCCTTCACCAACATGTACATTCAGGTCTTCTCTGATCATCACTCTTTCCTCCCTGGAAATACTCTCTATCACTTCATCTAGCTCCTTCCTAAATTTATTTTTCTCTTCCACATCACATCCAACATGTGGAGCAAAACCACTGACAACATTTAACGAAAGGCCTTTTACTTCTACCTTCATCACCCTATCGGACACTCTCTTCACCTCTACTACATTATTTGCCTATTCCTCCTTCAGGACCACTCTTACTCCATTTTCCTTTCTATCCACACCATGGTAAAACAGTTTGAACCCTGCTCCAATGCTACTAGCCTTGCTGCGCTTCCACTGTCTCTTGGACACATAAAACATCTACCGTCCTTCTCTGCATCATGTCAGCCAGCTCTCTACCTTTGCATGTTATTGTCCCCACATTTAGAGTTGCAACCCTCAGTCCTACACTCTTTACTTTTCTCTGTTCTCTCTGTCTCCTGACACATTTCCCTCCTCGTGCTCTTTGACTAACAGCAGCACAACTTCTGCCAGCACCCTTTTTGTCAACATCACCGGTGGCCGTCACTGTTAACCTGGGTCTCGACTGATCTGGTATGGTTTCGCTTTGAGGAACTCACATTATGGTTCTGGCAAAAGTGTTTTATGTCAGATGCTCTTCCTAACACAAGTCTCACCATTTACCCAGGCTTGGGATCAGTACAAGAGATACACTGGCTTGTGCTCCCTAATGGCTAGTTTAGCAAATTAGTCTGATTGCTTCAGCTTATTTACATCTTAAAGTGTCTTTGCTCAGTGGCATCCCTTTCTGTGAAACAACACAGCAAGAATCATTCTCATCAGAATTCATCCAGATAATTTTTTTAAATGCTCAAAATGTGGCTCACTTCCACCTGAGCTTCACTAAGGCTCCATGTGTGTTACACAATGCAAGGTCCTGACAAAATATTCTGTCGCCATTCGCCCTTCTGCAAACTGCACAAGTTAGTGCACAAACTCCAATTATCTGAAGCCTTAGTGTGTGTTTGCAGTGGGTGTATGTCAAAGGGAAAACCTGACCAATCCAAAAAGAAAAGTCTGAAGTTGATGAATGTCATCTGGTCCCATTTGTAGCTTAGAGTTGAAGCTGCTCATTCAACAGCTAAATATACAGTTTATATATAATATGAGTCAGAAAGCTGAAAGCAGTTGACTTGTTTTTGTACAATCAACAGTCTAAGGAGAGGTTAAGGTTCAGAGCTGACTGGTGTTTTCGTCGTAATGAAATTCAGTCCAAACAGACAGAAACGACCCATCGAACATCTCTCGGGGCGTATTTATACAGCATCAGCACCTTGCACCCCCATTCCTTCCTTTTTTGGCTTCTCTGGAAACAATTACATTCATAGGTTCTTACCCCTTGCCCCATCCAGACTCTGGAAGGTTTTTTAACTCCTGAAGAAAGATACCACGTTGGTTTTCCTTTTCCGTTCTGCAGGCTCATTTTAGTTTTTGGTTCACTTTAGTTTTTTTTTTTTTTCTATTCTTTTTCTGTCTTGTTCCACATTTCTCAGGGAAAATGAAGGCACAGGAGACGCCTTCAGTGTTTCGCCTCAGAATGACTGACTGCAGCGATGAGCCAGGCTGAGTTAATATAGAAGTGACCCAGCTGCAAAAACATTCATGTCAAATTGGGCTGTTTTGTATAAAACCTACCAGTCTAGAGTTATTGCTCTCATGAAGCAGAAGTTTTAAGCACAGAGACTGCAACATTATTTTAGCTGTCAGACATGTTGACGAAGCAGGGAGTTGGGCTGTAATGGTTGTCCTGCTGTTCCTGAGAGTCCACTGTATGCTTTGCACATCAGTGTCCCTCCGCAGGTTTGATAATCCTTCACCAGCCTGCGGTGGATCACATCACTCTGAGCCGAGCAAAGACACCGGCGGAGACATAACTTCACGGATAAAGACAAACTGCTATAGGGTCGCAGCGAATCAAGGGTCGAAGCTGGTTATTTATCTTCATTGGCCGGGCCCCGGGAGACAAGAGATCCCAGCTGGTTTTCTGATGAGGGAACTTGTGAGCCGTCCACCAGCTGCCTGACTGATGACACAGAGAACTGCACCGGCACACAGCAAGAGTCTCTCTGCGTTCCATCTCACCAGCTTCTTGCTTTGAAAAGAAAATAAGAGGTGTAGACACACATGCAGGGAAAGCGGCAAATACAGACAATTATTTAAGATTATTTAAGTGCAACTGTTGAGGGCTCTCTTTTGTAGGGCATTTATTTTATTTTAATTTTTTGCCGCTATTTCACAACTATAACTTGTTTTTTATTTAAATGCCATACATTTCTTGTAGGAGCATGTATTACCCTCCACTTTTGATTTATGCAAGCGCTAATAGTACCAGAAGAATAAATCAAAAGATGTGCCATTTGTATCTAGAAAAAGTCTGAAAGCCCCAATATTTTAAAGAAATACTTTGTGATGGGGCTGTGAACAATAACTTACCTGTTGTAGATAGCTCTTTGAATGTCCTCAGTCTGAAGAAATGGTTACATTCTCACAGGACCGAGGAGCTAACAGGCTAGTCCAAATGGAGTTAAGACAAAAATGGACTGCTGCTGTCTTAAAATGACTCCAAGCTCAAAGAAATTGTTTTTAATCAGCTTGTAGATGTTTCAGCAGGAGAATACAAAGGTGAAAGTGCACATACAAAGGAAATCGAGGTGAACATAATTCTTTCAAAAGCTGTTTTAATGAGACTCCCGAACTATAAACTTTCACGGGTCCTACCATTCGTTTGATGTTGAATAATATCTCTGACATGACAGCTAAAATATTACAGACAGAGACTCCTGAATCATGAGAGCAAACCGATTCCGCTGTTTTTACAACAAATCTGGGCCGACATTTTGACCTCAGAGCAGGTGAGGAACAAACTGAAACTTCTGCCGTTATCTCTGGAATGTTGGCTCCCGGTCAAACATTTTATCCTGGAAAGATATGTGGTTAATCAGATTTATTGTGGGGTTAATCAGATTTATTGTGTGGTTAATCAGCTTTCTATCCTCAGTGTTGGATACTACATTCAGCTCAGTATCAGTGCTGGTCACAGCCCACTGGGCATGTAATGGTTGGCTGTAGAAGAATGCAATTTTTATTTTTTACTTTTGAAAAAGTCTAAACTGCATTTATCTTAATGTAATTTAGTCAAGCTGCTAACTTTAATCAGGCAAAATATGCTGAATATTTTATATTTAATAAGCACCTGTTGGCACTTTAAAAGCTAAAGTTTTGTAATAAATACTACATACAACATTAAAGGGATAGTTCAGGGTTTTTGAAGTTAGGTTCTGTCAAAAGTTATGAACAATCAGTGTCCTACCTGTTGCAGATGCATGTAGATCTTTAAACATGATTGATTTAGAGAAATTAGTCAGAATTAAACTATTTGGCTAAACTGAGATCATTCAAATAATTATCTACAGCAGGTAAGATAGTGATTGTTTAGGCCTTCTTATCATCTAAACTATCGCTCCGAGTTTAAAGGACAGTTTTTTCTGTGCCAGAACACAAACCATGCAAGCCTTTAAAAAGCTGAGATCTTCTGCAAAGTGAGCTGTGTGCCCAAATAAAATAAAAATTATACTTTTAAGAATAATCTAAAATATTTTTAAATATCTGTCAAGTTTTTTTTATTATTATTTTCTTTTTATATAATTGTGAGTTTCTGTTGGATTTATTTCTAAAATGATGGTTGAAAATAAGACAGAATTTTTAAATGACTTTTCTCTTCTTGAATGAGTTATCTGGATTATGAGACCCACTGCTTATAGGTCCAGCTTAAGGCTGAGCTGAAAACGGATCATTAGACCCGTTCAGTCAAACACCTTTTCCTTTAACTCTCTAGTACAGTCGAGTCCTCTCAAAGTCTTGAAAAAGCAAGGCCTTTGTTTCTGTTGTTCACTGGAGACATTTGAGTTTAAGATCAAAAGATGAATATGAGACAATAAATCAGAATTTCAGCTTTTGTTTCCTGGTGTTTACATTTAGATGTGTTGAACAGCTCAGGACACATCCCCGTTTGAGCCCACCTATTTTTCAAGTAATCAAGACTATTGGAACATGTGACTGACAGGTGTTTCTTGTTGATCACCAGTTGCTTTTAATTTTGACTGGTCAATCATTAAATAGCTCTGTATGACCAGTCTGTTTTAGCCTGGGTTTAAACTTATAAAGACTGAGGTTTGAGCCTACAAACCGTTTTGTTAAAGACTGAATTTCTTGTCAAAGAGGATAAAATGACATAAAGAACAAAGAGCTGCCTATGGGAGAAAAACAAAGCATTGTGAAGCTGACAAAAAGGAGGGAAATCGATCAGAGCCATTGAACAGACGTTGGGTGTAGCAAGCACAACAACTTGGAATGTCCTGAAAAACAAAGAAAGTACCGGTGTGAGCAACAGACGTCGAACAGGTTGGCCAAAGAAACCAACAGTAGTTGATGACAGAAATACTGTGAGAGCTGTGAAGAAACCCCCAAAACATCAGGGACATCACCAACAGTGATCCATTTTTCAAAGTAGACTCTGAGAGCAGCAGAAATATAGAGGCCCAACCAAAAAATGCAACCCCTCATCAGCTGTAAGAGTCAGAAGGCCAGATCAGAATTTACAAAGAAGAACAGGGATGAGCCACAAAACTTCTGGAACCCAATCTTATGGTCTGATGAGTCCAAGCTCTGTCTCTACCAAAGTGATGGAAAGAACGAAGAGTGGAGAAATAAAGGAACTGCATACAAGTTCATCTGTGAAGCATGGTGGAGGTAATGTCATGGCTTGGGCGTGCACGGCTGCTTCTGGAACAGGCTCATTAGGAGAAATATATCCAAACTAACTGGGAGGAAATGTATCATGCAGCAGGACAATGACCCAAAGCACATCACCAACAGAACAAAGCACTTCATCTGGCCCAGTCCATCATCTGACCATAACCCAGCATGCATTTCACCTCCTGAAGAGAAGACTGAAGGGAGAACCCCCCGAAACAAACAAAAACTTAAAGAAGCTGTGGTAAAAGCCTGGAACAGCATCACAAGTGAAGACAGCAACAGCTTGCAAACAAGGGTCATGTCACCAAATATTAAAAGTTGTTAATTTAAGATTATTTGGTCCTTTACTTTTGCTCACCTAAAAATGTTGTGGTTTAATACAAACAGTGATGTGTCCTGAGCTGTTCAACACATCTAAATGTAAACACCAGGAAATAAAAGCTGAATTTCTGAACTTTTGTCTCGTATTTGTCTTTTTCATCTTGAACCCAAATGTATCCAGAGAACAACAACGATAAAGGAATGTGCCTTGCTGCTCCAAGACTTTTGAAGGGGATTATATTTATGCTAAAAATGACCAATTAATGCAAAATTAATATCAGTGTAAACATTTATTTAAAAAGTGTTTGCATGAACTGTTTTAAATTTTAAAGACTGAAGCTGTTTTAATTTGAGGATTCCAACATGGACTGCTTCCACCTTGAACCACTCCAACATTTCACAGCAGTTCATGTGAACAGTTATTTAAACCTTCATACCAGAAATTATTTCATAATTAACATTTCTATTGCCAGACATGAATCTCTGATACCCCAGAATGGCTAAAGCTCCTTGATGCTACTTGCACTTGAAAATATCCAACAAGTTCTATGTAAATAACCACAATGTAATCAAACTGTGGTATTAAAGAAGTTATCTATAGCAGGTAAGATAATTATTTATAACTTTTTGCACAGAAACCTACTTCCTAGGAATCCTTCCAGAAGAGCAGGACGAGTTGGCTGTGGACAGAGATGTCTGGACCTCCCCCCACAAACTGACTCTGGAACAAGCAGCACATAATGGATGGACCTACTTAACAATCACTGAACTATTCCTTGGAGACCATGATCCTCATAATGTGTTGCAAGAAGCACTGGTATTAGTGGAGCACAGAAAAAAACTTGAATAGCCACACGCAGCTGAAATAAAAAGCTAATTAAGCATTAGAAGTTGAATTGTGATGTAAAGAATTAAGAGAGATAGGCAAAAAGAAACAAAGTATATTGTTGACTCCAAACAGACAGTGAACTAAATGCTAATGCATTCATGAATATCTGAATCACTATAGATGATGTCTAAAAAAAAGATAAGTCTTGTCCTCTGGACATTAAAAAAAAAAAAAAAAGTAGAAACGTTGCGTCGACTTACTCAGACTGAGAAAGACGAAACATTTCTACTTTTTTTTTTTTAATGTCCAGAGGACAAGACTTAGCTTTTTTAGATTTTTCTACCTGGATTATTGAGGATGCATCAGGATGCCATAGATAATGGTAATGTGATGTCAGATTTCTTGTAAGGTGTAAAACAGATTAAAGTTATATCAAATCCAGTTGTTGTGGGGCAGCAGAAGAGCCAGGACCACAGTGTGTGGTGCTGTTCTCAACAATTCAATTCAATTCAAAAATACTTTATTAACCCCAAAGGGAAATTAAATGTTGTTGTAGCTCGTTATCCTCGTTTCATTAAGAGATGCTGTAAGCAGGAAGGTCCGTCCCACTGGCTATAGATGCCGTCTGATCCGTTCACCCAGACTCGGCTGGCCTCTCTGTTCCCCTGGGATGCAGGAGCAGACAGAACTCCTCCCTGAGCGATGGGCACTCCTCCCAGCAGCCCACTGGGCTCCTCGTTGCTGCAGAGAGCCGGCTGCAAGTGCCGGGGGACGATCCCAGTCCCTCCGCTGTCACAAGCCACGTTTCCTGACATTTCTAGGATTTCAGTGGTCAGGCACTCAAGCACAATCAATCAATCAAAAACTGTATTTCAGACACACATTGTCCATAGTAAGCAAAAAACATATAT
>JARVGQ010000804.1:10211552-10222807 GCA_031762355.1 Hypsolebias martinsi | reverse complement strand
AAGGCTTTAAACCCTTCTTGCACTCTTGCAATGTTCTAAACTCTTAAACCTACATCATTTTAACAACATATATGTTATGTATATGTTGACTTACCAGCTCTGCAGAACAGCTGTAGTTCTCAGGTTCACTGCTGGGTCTAGGGGTTCGGTTCTGGTCCAGTTCAGTGCAGCTTTTGAGCACCAAAGTGCATTTGGGGAGGGTGCAGACCTTCGGTGAGCACAGGACCATAAGTGGTTGATGAGTCCAAGTCTGGATGAAAAAGGTCTTGATGGACTACAGAAAGACTAGATGGACTCAGAAGTCCTTGTGGGCTGGCTACCAACTCTCATCTACTGGGCGCCGATCAGATCAAAACTTTACCTTTAGATTTTCAGCAGAAGAAGCAATACTTCTGGCTGGGCCCTGTTGCCTTCTGGGAAATGTGGTTGTTATGAGCAGGAATATCCAAAGTATTTTATTTTTTCATTAACTTTTTACTGTACAGTGCTGTATCCAGTACTGTCCCAATCACAAGTAATATTAAAGTTGACAATCATGTGTCCTGTGCAATTGTTTGAAATTGATTTATTATTGTATAATATTACGGTATGTTCACAAACCGCAGTAGAGCGAGTGCGCAAAAGTTGAACCACCAAGTAGTGAGCGACTACTGAATTTATATAATGCCAATTCACAAGTTTTTATGGTTTACTCACACAGTATTGGAATATTTCTTAAAATGCAGAAACAAATTTATTGGCGGGGGAAGAGAGGCTTTCACAAATAAAAATACGTTGACGATTTGAGCAGGGGGGAAAGATCATGTGGCATTAAAAGGTCTCAAAATACACGTTGTGTTTTCCAGTTCTTCAAACCTACAGTGAGGATGGAATGCTGGTCATGTTTGCAGCAAATTTGGGGATGGGCCAGAACAAACCCTTGAGAAAGAGAGAGCCAGTGTTGTCCTAAAGACTAAGCAGGCAACGCAACAAAGACATGGTGAGTTTCATAAAGTGTCTTTTGTAGTTCAGTGACATCAGTGAAAGTAGCAGTTGTTCAGATAATTAAATGAACAAGATGGCTTCCTGGTTTGGGTTTGTTCATTAAACATGTTTTTATGAGTTTGATGAAAAACAAAGAATATGAATATTTCTCAAACCTTGTGCTCTATTGCCACATTTTATTTGTTCAAAGTACTGTAGTTAGTAAAATTGATCTGTTGCAAAGCCCGTTCAGTTGTTGTACCACTGTTGCCGAATTGTTGCTGAACCTTCAATGTTTTGTAATATTTTGTGATGGACTCATGTTCGGGTGGATATTAATCCTAATACCCATGGGTCATATCAGGTTAAGAATATGCTGCTAGTGAGAGAGGTCAGAAATCGGTGCCTCTTTAGAGAATTTCAAATGTAGCCATGTGAACTTGACAAACTCATATTTTAGGAATCTAACAACCTTGTAGCCCTTTTTATGCATGCTGACCATTGCTTTGCCTTTTGAGAATGTGTAAGAAAACAAATCATATTGGTATGGTTTTAACCATGTTTGTTTGTTTGTTGTCTTTGTATGGAAGCTCTGTATAGACTCCTCAAAGTTAAATTTTGATCTAGGCTTAAAAACCTAAAGAAATGATAAATTACGTCAAAGAACAAGTTACTGTTTTAGCCATATAATTTGTTGTATTTTGGGTTGTTGAACTTACCATTATCGCCATCTACTGGCCTGGCATGGTACTACAGCAGTTTAAACATGTTTTGCTACTTTGATTGGATTTCAGTGTTTCTATAGACATATATACATAGACACCTTGTTGAGTACCGCTGTAGTGGTACGTTAGAGCATCCACCATATTGGATGTGGCAAATGTCCGTCAACTAAAACAAGGAAATGGACTGAACTTCATAATGTGCCATTTTACAAAGTGTTTTAAGTTGATCCCTGTCATTCACACACACTAATATATTTGGAAAACAGGCACCAGAGGCAACATTTGTAACTTATAATGTGATAATTAAAAATGTTTACTCCTTAAATGTTTAGGTTAAACCAACATACATATTCTTTTGAGTGTTTACAACTACTGAATGAATGAGGCATCTACTCCCGTCACTTCAATTTTGACTCACCCAATATGGCGTCGACGTACAATTCAGCAGTCAGTGAGGCATCTACGTAAATGTCTGTTTCCCCCAGATTAGCTCAGAGCTAGCTCTCAAGCTAAGCAACTTTTGTTGCTTGATTGAGCGGAGCTAATTCTGTTGACAGGCGAGTTCCGCCCCCCTGTTGCATGATAGCAGGGGAATCTGGGATTTATTTTCATTCTTCCAACAAGCAGTGAAAGTTTATTTTATTTAAAAAAAAAAAACAGTTGCGTTTGGATGCATTTATGGTATTTGTACTTTGCTAAACTCAAATGTTTTTATATTGATATTAAGAGCCAAACAAAGTCATTTTATTTTACAAAAGACAATTTATTGACTAATTTTGTCGCTTACTGCATTTTATGTGTAAACACAAACAAGTGATTTATTTAGTGGGCCATTCAAGTGAAAACTTCATTACTTTGCTCTTGAAGTGATGCAAGGACATCACTACAAATTGAATCTTTGTATAAAATTTAAAACTAGATGACAGAAGGACTTCTATGATCATGTTACTACTAACACGTGTTAGTATTCTGTGTTGCTAGAAGCAGCAAAGGGAAATTCATTGCCTCTGGCAGACTGTGCAAACAGCCTTTGCAGACGATGACAAACTTGATTAATTGAATTCTGCCTCTGTTTTCCAACCACAACTCAAATGCCAAACGCCATGCTGGAGATTTCAGTACATGCAGGCCTGGATTCAGTTATTTATGTACACTTGAATGTAAAATAGAATAAACAAACTTCTGTAGACATTTCATTTAATTTCAATATAAATGTTTTTCTTGCGGTCACAGACACAAAAGAAAGAACTAGAGCTGATCGATGTGACATGTTTCCTCATGTTTCTCACGTACTCAAAGCTCTTTAAAACTTGTGTTAAAAAGTGAGATGACACTGAGCTCCTGTTACTTTTGGGGGGGGAGGGAAGATACAAAATTAAGAAATGAAAGAAACGACCTTTAGCGATATAAAACCTGCCTTTAGGTCAGTTAGATGTGGGATGCTGTCCTCTCAAATGCACCTTCCATTCGTCAGAGGTTTGGTAAGCCGCACGCTGTGAGGCACGAGCAACACGGAGCAACAAAAGCATAGCGTCGTCCATTTCAGGCATCATTACGCAGCACAACGTTCCAAAGTTGTAGCAGATACAATTTTCCACATTCTAGCCAGAGAAACAAGCCGAATGGAAATAAACAAAAACTGTTTGCAGATTCAAGATGCTCTGCGTTACAGCAGAAGGTCGTGTGTGGATGGTTGTATTGCACAGTCTCCCTCGTTAGCACAGATTGTATCGTGTGTTCACATCTTTGACTAAACTCTGAACAGGTTTATTGTGTGAACGCTTACATGATACATTTTTCTTCCGTATGTTTTTCGGTGCGATTCTCGTCCCACAGTTTTCAAGCTCTTTAAAAAAAATCATACATCCGAACATTCAGCTCTTTCAGGACAATCCTGCTTTGACTTTTGGTATTGGTGCAACTTTAGTATCTTGCAACTTTAGCTTTTTGAAATATTTAGCCTTTTTTGCCATTTTAATAGAAAATGAATTGAGCTCATTTAACATCCTTCATATCTTTAGATCTGTTTACGTTTCACTGCTTCTTTCATATTTAGTTCTGATTCAGCTTCAAGTTTTCTTGTGAAAATCTAAACATTTTTCAGCAACTTTCAGCTGTTTTTCCAACTATCCTTTCAGATTCTTTCTGCAAACTACCGTTTTGTGCTTCTAACTTTGCTACTTTCAGCTAGTTATGCTAGGTTTGGCCTTTTCTGCTTTTTCAGCTACTATTTAGCCATTTTATGCTGATTTTAGCCTTTTCAACTACTGTACATCCATATTTTTTGTGCTCATTTCAACATTTTTCAGCCTAATTCAGCAAAAATGTGCTCTCTCCATTTCCTTCTGGTAATTCAGCTTCTTTCTGATGTTTTTTAGCTGTTTGTCAGCTGTATTTTGCTAATTTCAGCCTTTTTCAGATATTTTTCACTTTTTTGTGCTCATTTCTGCTTCTTTCAGCCTAAGTGGGCAAACGTGTTCATAACGCTTTCTTCTGCTATCTTTAGCTTGCTCTACCTTTTCAGCTAGCATTTTAGTATTCTTTACCTAATTTCAGCTGTTATTAGATAATTTTAAAATTTTCATGATTTTTTTCTACTTTCAACCTAATTAACTTATTTATGGAAATTTCAGCTTGTTATGCTTGTTTCAGATTTTTCTGCTTGTTCCATCTATTTCTGTTATTTCAACTGGCTGTTTAATGCTAATTTTAGCCTTTTCAGCCAATTCCACATTTCTTTTACGCCATGTCAGTTCTTTTCACTTCCTTCTGGTAGTTTAAACTCATTTCTGCCTTTTCAGCTACTTTTCAGCATTTTGTTGTTGTTGTTAATTTCAGTTTTTATTTTTAGCTTATTTCCTATTTTTTGTGCTCATTTCTGCTAATTAATACCCAATTCAGCAAAAATGTGTTATTTCTGCTTTCTTCCACAAATTAAGGCTTGTTCTTTGATTTCAGCCACATTTTAGCATGTTTATAGCTAATTTTGGTTGCGTTTCAGCAGGTTCTGCAAGAAACATTCACACTAGTTTCACAGGAAATACAATTTCTGTAGAATTAAAACAATGATTGGGTTGGGCTCTGGAATTGTCTACTTTAGTCAGTGACCTATAGTCTTGAGTAGTGCATACCCTGTTAAAACATACACGCTCATATTTTATTATACATATCTATTTATGCATGTTTAAAATGGAGTCTGAACTATTTTTTGTAAACCTAAAAAATTAGATATTTTAGGATTTTAAGGAAAACAGTGAGTCATAGTTTTTCTTTGAAGCTTGTTATAAGTGCACAGCTGTGCAGAATGGAGCATGCAGCTCATATCCAACCACTGCAGCTGTCTGTTTGAGAACTCTTCTCTTTTTTTTGTCTTTCAGCTGTAAAGGTTCATTTTCCTGTTAAAGCAAAGCTCAGATATTTTTTGCTCAGTCTGCATAATTCGCCAAGTGTTATCTACTGTCTGCTGTGGCCAGAAGCTTGCTGAATCTAATTTCTCAACAACTGTTCATTTCACTCTCAATCATAACAAAATAAACATCCCTGCTGGTTTGTCAGAAACATTTTTACCAAGCGCAGTGTCTCACTGAGTTGTCTTAAAAGCAAGAAAACCCAACCTTTAACAAAAAATATCATGTTGTGCAAACCAAGACTTATGCATACAGTACTTTTTTTTTTTTAAATGGTCGACTTGATCAGAAATATTGTGGCACATCGAGAATTTCTGTTTTTATTTATTTATTTTATTTTAAAATTATTTAACTTTTATCTAGTCAAGTCAAATTTATTTATAACGCACATTTAAAAACGGGTTGTTGCTAAAGTGCTGAACAATAAAAGACAATGGCAAAAATTAAAAGAAAAATACAAAAATGAATTTAAAAGCATCAACAGAAAATAAACATAGAACAATAAAATACTTAAACACTCACAATGGTAGAAGTCAGTGAACACAGATGTGTTTTTGAGAAATTTTAAAAACAGGATGTGAAGTGGCCTGTCTAATGTTGAGTGAGCAGAGTGTTCCAAACTTTAGGAGCCACGAGTAGAAAAAGTTCGATCTTCTGAGCTTCAGCCTGGTTACAGCTCATCAGATTATCTCAGGGCCCGAGAAGGAACATAAGGTTGAAGTAGCTCAGAGATAAGAGGTTGCACATGTGTTACAGTAATCAAGTTAAGTTTTAATGAGTGCATGGATTATTTGCTCAAGGTGCGATCTGGTCAACACTGACTTAAGCCTAGATACTTTAAGTGGAAGACGCTTTTCTGCAGAACAGAGTTAATCTTCTAATTACACTTAAAATCAGTGTGTTAAAGCTAGGGCTGGGCCATATATCGTTCACGATAATGCTGGTAAAAAAAAAAAAAACTTGCCCATAAAATAAATTATACCATGATATGCTAATTTCAACGTAAATACGTCAGTGTTTCCCCTACCGTTATACAAACAGGGCGCCCCACCCTGTTAACAGAACCAAGTGAACTGTCATGTGATCAGACATAGCAAGTCAGAGAAATGGAATCATTCCTGCGAGGAAGCAGAAACACCACAAGCTTCAGGGTCAGCTGAAGACACCTTGTCACAACTTGTGGAAGATATAGCTCATTTCAAGGCAACATATATTTAGTTGTATGTTACATTTATGCTCACCAGATCTTAAGCTTCTTTTTTTAGTTATTTTGGGAAACTGCACCTGCATTTTTGTTTTTGTGTATATTCCGTGCAGTCTTTTTCAATATAAATAACAAAATGATCATTTTTATTTTTTATTTTTATACTTTAAGACTGAATACTTTGCTAAATGAATTAATTTCAGTAAAAATTAACCCTAATCATTTTTAGTTTTTGTATAATACTGCAAAGCAACATGTTTAACTAATTTTGTCAAATGAATAACTGATTTTTTGTTGTATCACAAATTTATTGTTATCGTCAGAATGCTCTGAAATATCAGAATATTATATTTGAGCCATATCGCCTACTCCTAGTAACAGCATCCCCAGATTTATAACAGACTGCTTAAGATACGGCTCAAAAGAGTTGAGGTTTACAGGAAGAGAAACAGCAGTACAGTTAGGACTAAACATAATAACTTCAGCTCTTTTTTATATTTTTTGATGATTGAAAATCAGAAAATATAAAGCCATCCAATCAACACAAACAATCCCCATAAAATAAATTGAAACTTAAGTTTGTTCAGTAAAACTTGAGCTTACTTGTTCTATTGTTTTTTTTATGCTGCTTTTATGTACAGTACAGTTTTGCTAATTTCAACTTTTAGTTACTTTATAACTTTGGCTTTGAGCTATGGATTAACTAACTTTAGGTTTGAACATTTTTTTTTTAATTTCTACTTTGAGCAAACATTTCACAAACATTTGGTTTGAGTTATGGTCTTGGTCATTTGAAGCTTTGCCTACAGTTTTGCTAGTTCATAGCTCTTGGCTACAATTTAGCTTATTTTGGTTTCATTTTGCTATATTTATCTGTACCACCACAGTTTTAGCCTTCACAAATTTCAGTAATGTATTTTACTAGTCAGGACTCACACTGCATTTTCCTCTAATTTATTTGACAACTTTATAGAATAAATTGTTTGTTTACATGTGAAAGTATTTATTGGCAATTTTTTGTGGTATTATGATATAAATGGTAACGCCGAGTTAATTTTATAATTCAATTTGTATAAAGAAATGAGGTTTCCGTGGAAATGAACAAATGTTTGACTTGCTGTTGCTCTTTGAATGTCTCAATTTGGACAATTATGAATTGGTTCTGACAAAACTGATGAGCCAACGGCTGGTCTGGGTGGAGACAAAAGTGTATTACTACCATTTTAAAACAATAAGCCACATTTTTGTTTATTCCAACACTAATTTACATTACAGTTATACTAGCAGATTTATATTTTTGCAGGAAATGGTCCAGGCTGCATAGAAAGTCTTACAACTAACTGCTGTTGTTGCTATTTGACCTATCGTTTATTAATTTGTTTCCTTTGAGGCTTAACTATAGAAATATTTGTCAATCATGTTTTGAGAAATTGATGGTGGTTCAAACTTTGTAAAATGTGTTCACATAAATTGTGAAATTTGGGATCGGAGCTTCTTTTAGAATGGCAGCGATCCACTTGGATCCTGGCCTCACTCAGATCAACCATTAGCTCAACAATCTTGTCATAATTAAACTTTCTCCCAAACTGAGCTTAATCAAAAAGCTATCTAGAACAGGTAATATATTGTTTATACTCTTTTGACTGAACTTCAAAAGATTTGAACGGTCACTTTAACACTTTTACACAAACATGTTCCACCCTTCATACCTCTATTACTTTCATATTTTTTAATCTTTACTATCAGTGTTATTTGTCCCTTAAACATTGAAACAAAACTTTTTAGCTGTTTTCAAAGCTTTTCTTTTGATGGAACGCCTGTAAAAGCCGTCTTCTTAAGCTTCAGAAAGGAAACAGAAGGTAGATCAGATCTTTTGTACGGTAGTTTCATGGTTTCAAACTGAGTTTCCAGCTTCTGTCGCTGTCGCACTGATGACTTATTCAAAAACTCCGTCAGAGGCTGGATCTGTTTCGGCAGATACAACAGCGTGACATCTCTGCGTTTTGCTCCCACTGAATTTTTCATACGATTGGGAAAAAGACACGGAAAATGAAAACGAGGAAGAACAGCAATTAAAACCACACAGACGGAAGTAGAGACCACATATGCATGGAGCTGCTTTCACTCAGTCACAAAGGGAGGCTCAACATTATTTTATTTTTTGTTCTTTCCATGCTCATATTTTGCCCTCACTCTTCCAGCTTCCACCCCTGAGTCACCCTCTCATGTACATTCAATATTTGTCTCTGTTCCTCTCAGCCAATCTTTCCTTCCTGTATAAATTCCTCCCACATCAGCTCTTTGAGCCGCAGAGAAAATTGGAAACCTATTCTCTCCTTTTTAAGATTAACTTTCAAAGGCATTCAGACCCAAAACCTAAATTATAATAATGGACGGAAATGACTAACCTATTGCAATTAACAAGTTTTTAAATATATATGTGTTGGTCACAGTTTTTCTAATGTTTTGCTGACAGCAATGATTTAAGGGAGTAGCTGAACTGATTTTGTTTTAATTCAACCTTTATTTATATATGTTAATCCCATTGAATGTTGAGGACTCATTTACAAAAGAGACCTGATTTTAACAGAGAGCTAACAATAGACAACAAAGACAACAGTAGACAATCATAAAAAAAAGCAAGTATACAAATTGAGAAGAACAAGTGAAAGAAAATGGCATTAAAAATGAAACAAAAAACAGCTAGGTTGTAAGTATCCTGATGCATGCTCAAGAGCTAGGTTGTAAGGGGATGTAGAAAATTAAAAACAGGAACATGTCTATTAGTTTTTGCCATGAACTTTGCAGATGTTAGAAGCCATTTAGAGAGGTCAAGGTCGAGAGCTTAGCTCTTTTGCAATATATTCCAGGAAACAGGAGCGGAGTGTATTTATTTAAAAAAATTATTAATCATTTTAATTTCTAATATACATTGTTGCAAATGTTATTTCTTAAATTAAACAATATAATTAATGACGATTTTTACGTGGTGCTCCTTGATGAGTGCTATTTTTAGAACATGCCCCGTGGGCACCTCGTGGTCCCTGCGGGCGACCAGGTGCCCGCGGGGACCGCGTTGGTGACCCCTGGTCTACATGAAGTAAATGATGACGAGTTAACCAATGAATACAGGGTGCAGTGACGATAGTTACAGCCAGTTATGAATCTTAGCGCACCATGATAGACAGCATCCAACAACTGCAGGTTGCTTGTAGGAGCGTTCATGTAAATGTCACCGTAGTCAATGGAGGGAAGGAAAGTCAGTTACAAGACGTTTCCTAGCATTCAGAGTTAAACAGGATCTATTTCTGAAAAGAAACCCAGTTAACCGTTCAGTTTTTTTTTTTAACGTTTTCCACATGGAGCTTAAAAAAGTGATGCAAATCGACTAAGATACCCAAATATTTGTAGGAATAAAAAAATTCAGTAGGGACACAATTTGAGGATAAAATCAAAGGAAGAACTGCTGGGACTGACTTCCTGTTCAAAAACAGCATCCCTTTGGTTTTGCCAGCATTTAGGACAAGTTTGAGACGAAGAAATCTGACTGGATGATGTTGGAAAAAAGATTGCAAAAGTTGGAAAACCTTAGCTGTTTTAGTTCGACAATAAACTGTCATCAGCATAGAATGATCTGACCTACATTACCTATGTAGATTGTAAAGAGGGTGGGTCCTAAGATAGAGCCTTGCGATACACCATTTTTGACTGTTAAATAACTGGAGGAAGTACCATTAAATTGAACACATTGCCTCTGGTCTGAGAGATGGTGAACCAATTATCTGCTACATAAATATACAACATTCATGCAATTACCGTTAACTTTTCAGTTGCATACAGTAAACTTGTGACAAAATAGGCAACCTTTTCTCAGAGGTAGTCCTAATGTTTAGTGCATTTTCAGGGAATGACTTCAGAAAATGTCCAATAATTGACAGAAAATGCATCAATTTAAGTCTAGAAGTTTTAAATGGGAGACTTGTAGGAACCCTGGTTTTGACGTGCTACAAAACTGATTACAGTACTTGTTTAGAGTCGAGGCAGTTTCAAGTATTTGTGCAGGTATCTAATGTAATCTGTTCTATTTCTCAACTGCAGGTGAAAACAAAGTTCTTGAAGTGCAAACACTGACTTTGTTACAAATTAGCTGAATAAATTCATTAAACTGAAAAAATATAAAACACTGAGGACTGATTACTCATTGTTACACATCGTTGAGTATTTATTTCTTCTTGGCTTCTACTGCCTTAATTATTTTCATAATGGGATTGAGAATGTATTCTGGCTGTTGCACTAATGAGCCTTCAGGCCACCTTGTTTCAAATTCAATCTGTTTTTTATTTTATTTTTTATTTTTATTTTTTAATGCCTCATTTAGCTATACACTTTTATACAGGTATGTACTGTCAAGAAGATTTACGGTTTCCAGAACAAAATAAATGCACACTGATTAACTTTTTGCAGACTTACTGTTTGATCACAGCTGTTCTGTTTAGGTGGTTTTAAATAACACTGAAGCTGTTTGCAAAGTTTTATTAGTGATTGCTTTGTGTGACTTTGGTTTCATATCACTATTAGGCTTGAAATGGAAGTATGTTAGGCATAAAGCACCATAATGCATGCATGCACAGTTATAGAGGCAGTTGCATCCTATAAAGAACATATCAGATGTAACCACATTTCATTGTATTCTTTAAAAAGCACTGTATTCTGCAGAGAAGTTTAGATCTAATGAAATGGGATTCCGTCAGAGGTTCTTTAAAATAATAATTGTGTTGATGAAGGCCCTTTGAACAACCTCAGTTTAGAGAAAACGTTTAATTCTGACTGGGCTGACAAGCTCGCATCTGATTTACAGTATTTTCCGGACTATAGGTCACAGTTTTTTGCCTAATTTGCATGCCCTGCGACTTATAGAGAGGTGCGAGCTGTTTATGGATTTTTTCCCATGTTTTT
>JARVGQ010000804.1:10112213-10127811 GCA_031762355.1 Hypsolebias martinsi | reverse complement strand
ACCTGTAGATCTTTAAATTCCTTCATTTTTGGTTTTATGGAACATTATGGATGCAATGAACATATTCTGGCAGTAATGTTGACACATGACCACAATTCCTTTTTTATTATAGCTTGAAAATGAACTATAATGGTGGAAACATATGCTCTGAGTAATTTACTTTTTGGAGGAGGGACAGACTGAGGTTGGCAGTAGAGATGTCAAAGAAGCACACTGACTGGAAAAGCTACATTAAGAAACTAACAACGTGTAACTACCAGGTGCTGTTGTTAAACACAATATATATATACATATATATATATATATACATATATATGATTGTCAAATGATTTTTTTAATTTATCCATTTAAAATAAACTTGAACCATTTGAAATGCCAGTCTCTAATAAGTACTCAAGTTAATGATAATGTAGTCTTTTTAGGCTAAGTATTTGTATATTCACCAACCTAAAAAAAAATAAATCACTAAAATTGGCATTCAGTTTCTCAACTTTAAATATGAGAATCAATAAGTTAATGTCTGTCATTTCACTGTAAATCAGCTAAATGGGGATCTACCGGTCTTTTTTTCCCAACAGCCCTCCTAAAAATCAGTCAGAAAATTTACCTAAATGTTTTCACACTCAAAAATACCTACACCAGAATTTGAGCCAGCCAAATCAGCTTCCTGCCAAAATTGTGGATTCCAATCAAAAAGTGAAAAACATGCGAGGTCAGTAAAGTGTCTGATTGTGAAACGTGTATTGCACGCAGGTAAACACGTATTGTAATAATTTTAATTAGTTAAATTTGACAACTAAATTGGTCAAAAATGACGAAATTGACCCATTTGGAAACAAGTTAAAAATACCAACACAGTAATGAACACATCATTGTCATTTAATTATTCTAAATTGATTGGCAGCAATAACTGGGACCTTTTGATGACTATTGTTTCACATAACACAATGCTGCCAAAAACCTCACACCACCATTTTTTTGTGTATAGGCCAACTATAATCTGCAGCATAATGAACAATTCAACACACATGCATGTGGATGTAGTCATAAATCCTTTGTAATTTTAATTTGCTGCCTCCTGATAAGATATGACACCTTTTAATGGGTTAGTTGCATAATCATTGTAGCTGAAATATCACATGGGATAAGCGTTTGTCTCATGATGAATTTTGCCTTAACTGCAAGAAAGAGGGTATACATGTGTAATAATGGGATAAGGAAACACAATAAATCTGGAAAATGTTTCAACATTTTAGTTTGACATGACAGCAAGATTGACATGATTGTATCTAGAGATGAGATGATTAAAATGAGAGGTTTTACTGGAAACAGCGAACAGGGTTCAGCAAATTTGTACTCAGACTCTCAATCACGTACAGTATAGCTTTTTCAACTCAACTTTCTCAGTCAAGTACTTAAAAGTATTAGTGTTATGTAAAATTAGTGAAAATAATTTTCAGAAAATGTGTGTGGGGGCAGGGGGAGGTGGGAAAGTCACTTAGGAATGCTACATCTATCACCATTGCCTTGTCTTGCTTGTCAGCAACCACAATGTCTGGTTGGTTAGCCCCCACCTGTTTGTTGGTCTGCATCTGGAAATCACACAGTATCTTGTCTATTGTTGTCACTGTTGTCCATTGTTGTCATCATTCTTTGTTGAAACCAGGTCTTTCTTGTAAATGAGTCATCAAGGCTCAATGGGATTAACCTGTTTAAATAAAGGTTGAATGAATGAATCTTAGCCCTTCTGTTCTCCACCATCCTTGATGCTGTCTCCCACTTTGACTGTGGGGCCTCCAGTCCATACTCAGCTCAGGTGTTCATGTATATTATTCCAGCCACTTGTATATCACATTCCATGTATACTTAAACTGCCAGGATCTTACAGCCTACCCCTTAACTTCTTGCAGTAGTTGAATAGAGCAAACGTTGCAATTAGAGACAATAACACTTTAATAATTTATTGGGAACATTACATAATATCTCTTAAAAATAAGAAGTGAAAATAATTACAAATTGTATACACAAAAATAAGCGTTATTATTTTATTTATGTTTGAAAGATGTTTAATATGTGACCACTACAAAAATGTGGGAAATAAATGAATTTAGTTCCAATGTCCAGACATGAACAGAATTGGAATGGAGTAAAAAAAGAGAAGAAAACTTTCCCTCATCACACCTTTCTTTTGTGTTCTACATTTTCTTTAATTTGATCTAAATCTTGAACAGTTTATCACCAAGCATCAAAACGTTCCTTTTTGCTCATTTTACTTTGTGCTGCTTCCAAATTTCCTATTCGAATATTCCCATTCTATATTTTTTATCTAACTGTCCTGCTTTCAAAGGCTGCTTTTTATCACGGGTGTGAAGCAATAAAATTTCTACTTCTAACAGTATACAGCTATATATGATTGGGAGCATAGGCCAGCCAGATAATATACCTCGCGGACAGCCAAATTTAGCTGATGAAGCAGTTTGTTGTAATGGGACAAGCCATGAAAAAGATATGGGTGGTATTCTGAAATTACTGGAATTCATTGTTTTATAGAACTTAAGATGGAAATGAACTGAGGTGCCTTAGCAAGTGCAGCAAAACACAATTTTTAACTGTCATAGTCAGTTTTTTTTTGTTTGTTTGTTTGTTTACAAGTTGTCTCCACATAACTATAATGTAAACCTAAAATTTTTTTGGATGAAAGTTTCGGCATTCCTTGGAGGAATGCATGTTGCCTGCCACCTTTCAGAGTTTAAATTAAGATGATCTTCAGCGGGGTTATACAGTAGTTGTTTGATCAAACCTTGTATGTAACACTTTGCATTCTCTCATACAATGTTGTGGTATTTCTCAAGATTCATTTGTCAGAGTCAGAGATTCTTTATTGTTGTTCGCACCGCATGTGGTAGAACAAAATTGTGTACACAGGGTCCCAACATGTACAATGAATGATTTTTTTCAAGTTTCTTTTACAAAAATTATTTTAAAAATTACAATAAGTGATTACATTTTGAGCATTTAATCAAAATATGCTCACTGGCTCATGAGATATTTTGCTAATACTCTAGAGAATCAAATTCCAACACATGGTCATGAACATAATTACCCTTTTGTCATTGGTGGTAGATGATAATCACCAGTTTAACGCACTGAATTTTGCATTTTATTATAGTTAAGAGGAATATCAAACAAATGTGTTAGGTGAATTTCTGAGTAACTACAAAGTCTTTGAGTTGAAAGTCTAAAGAATGAAACCTTCAAAGACACCAGTACCTCTTTTTCAAAAGACTACACTATTTATTTATCTAACTGCTCTACATAATAATTTACAAATTCACCCCTCTAGCCTCATCCTTTTTCTTCTTGGTTTGTTGTGTCACATCAAATAACACTAAGGACAGCTAACAATCAGCGTTTACAATTGGTGCTGGTGGTCCACTTCCATGTTAATAACTAAAATCATATGCTAATTAATGCTTTGAACCTGTTAATTAAAAATTAGTCTACTGATAAGTATTTACAGTGATGGAATGAGTCTAAACAGGAGGCTTACCCTTGAAAAAATAAATGAAAACGAAAGATTTTCCAAGAACATGCTTCATTACTACAACATCAAACATAGCTACATAAGTAAAATCCATTTACCATTAAAAATCTTAACTCAAAATATTTAAAACTGCCAGAGTTATAATAAATACATTTAATGTTGTGTCTGGGCAGAGTTTCTTAAGTTCTGTGTGTTGTCATCTTTGTATGTTTCTATACAATGACAACATTAGTTCTCTGGATGTGACCCATGACACGTGAAATACACCCAGGTGGAGCAGTGGGCAGCTATGCAAGTGCCTGGGGAGCAATTAGGGCTTAGGTGTCTTAATCATGGACACCACGACATGTGGGCAAGGAGGGGAGTTGAACCCTGCAACTTTATGATCCCGAGTCAGCTACCCTACACCATCTCAGGCACATCTTCAACCTTGTTTAATCAATGCTGATTTATTGAAGTCTCACATTATGCTCTATATTTTAAAGTTGAATCGGGAAAACACAAACTTCTACACTTCTGTTCTGTGCATGCTCATTCTGTTTATGAGTATGCTGAAAGTGCATGTGACCTTCATTTCTTACCAACCCAAAAATTGAAATAAAATAGCTTTATGTTTAAGAAATTTGGCATAATACACATAATTTTAATTTATTTGTCACATGTCCAACTTTTTTTAACGGTGCAGTCAAAGTGAAAGAGGAACTGATATTAAAGGGTAACTCTTTAAAAAGAACTTTTGTTTTTTGTTCACTGAAACAGTATTATTTGAACTCTGACTCTTCTTCGTCTTTCTGATAGTAGCTCAAAGTAAACTAAAGAAACATTACTCTTTGCTAAAGTCTGTGTTGTTGGCCATTGTAGCAATGCTGTTTACATGCAGGCATTCCCCTTTATCGTTATATTCTGTAACTGTGTGTGGGAATATTTTAACAATTGTTCATTTCAGACATGTGAAATTTATTTTGCAATGCATTAGTATTGTTACCTTTACAAAAATGCTTTCATGTGTATTAAAAAAATTAGATGACACAGGTTTTCAAAACAGCACTAGCTTTATTTCGTAAATGTCTGTACCAAAGTAAAATGTACATATTGATACATTTTAGTTCAAATATGTTTAATCCTTCACAATGAGCTAAACTTTGGTGTGGTAGTAGGAGTCATCCCTTACTCATACTCTTAAGCACAGTTGAACCTCAAATCTTTAAATAGACCAGAATAGCATAATTGATGTATGTATTCAAGAAACTTTACTTTTAACATAGCCAAATTGTAATAATAGAAACCAAAAAGTTGTTTGCACATAACTGTTGTAATGTCAGGACCCCAAATAGTTTGAGACCTGGAACAAGACAGACACGGGTAAAGTTCAAACTATGTTTATTATTTACATTGAAGGTGTAGCTATATACAGGTGCTTCTCTGGATCCCTGAGGAAAAAGGATAATGTCAAGTGAAACCACTTCCTCGACCTTGAACGTCCAAAATGGTCCTGACGGAGAATGCAGGGTGGTTGTTGATTATTCGGGTGGGTGGAGGGAGGTCTAACGGAAGGCACAAGGGGCTCTCGAGACTGGCTTGACTTGGGAGACGTGGAAGGCAGGGTGGATTCTCATGGTCTTGGGAAGTTGGAGTTTGATGGCTGAGGGGTTGATGATTCTCATGATGGGGAAGGGTCAGATGATAGTTTGTATGGTAGTATTACATTCAGAGGGAGGCAGACCAGTGACAAAGTCCACATAAATGTGTGACCATGGACAAGTGGGTGTGGGCAGATGTTGCAGGAGGATGGCAGGATGTTGGTTGCCAGTCTCATTGTAAGCAAAAGTGGTACAAGCTGAGAAAAACTCTTTCACATCCTGGTTAATAGTAGGCCACCAGAAGTTCTTGTTGGCAAGGGACAACGTGTGCAATGTACCTGGATGACAGGAGAGCTTGTTGGTGTGAAGCCAATTAAGTTCCTTAAAACACATGCACTAAGGAACAAAGAGAGTTCCAGCAGACCCTATGCCTGGGTCAGATTCTGCTGTTTGGACCTGTCAAACCTCCTTTTGAATAGAACTTGTGAGGGTGCCAATGATACAAACAGGAGGGATGATACTCTCCTCTTATTTGTACGAAGGTGCTGCCTGTGACACCTGCAATAGAGATTTGAGTAATTTCAATGGTGGGTATGCAGTTGGTTTATCAAATCCATACTGATTAAGTTTTGTTCAGCACCTGAATCAATTAGTGTCGAAGTGGACAATTTAGATTGGTTGGCTTGAATTAATGTGGGTAGGGTTAATCTACACATGGGTGAAAGAGCAGAGGTTCCCACCAGTATCTCCCTCTTTATTGGCAGGCATTCTCGTTTCCCCAAAAAGGACAATTAATTAAATCATGTATTGCATTGCCACAATAAACATTAGTGTTTGCGTCTCTTTCTCTCTTTTGCATCCCCAGAAGCATTCGTCAATACAAACAGTGAGTTTAATCAACTCATCGAAACTCTCAGGTTCGTTGCAGGCAGTGACTTGGCCTTTAACATGCACAGAAAGAGAGTTTAAGAAAGTACCTCATAAGGCGTTGTCATTCCATCTGGTTTGGGCAGCTAGGATGCGGAACTCGAGAGTGTAGTCAGCAGCAGGTTGTTTGCCTTGCAACTTGGCTGACAAAGTACGTGATCTTGGAGATGCTGGAGGAGTATAGTTGTGGCACACCCTTGAAGGCTAGTTTGCACTAAAGAAGGAATCCTCCACAGTGGTCAGAATTCGCTGAGAAGAACTCTGAAGTTTTGACGAATTAATTGTTGAGAGATACTGTTACTTAGAGGGTCCGAGTTAGTGAAGCCGGGTTCCTGGGGAAGGATTGAGGCTGTAGGAGAGGGTGAAAGTTTTTGATTAATAGCAAATACCATTCCTCCTAATTTGCACAGGTTGTCTTGTGCAGACTGTTGCTGGGTTAGCAAATTTTGTAGCATTTCCTCTAATTTATTAATCTTCTCCATGGGAGGGGCGGCTAGAGTCTGTTCGCCCCCAGTCTCATTCAGGTTCTTGTTTGGTTGGAGCATTTCTGTTGTAATCCCAGGATCCCAGATAGTTAGAGATTTGGAACGTGACAGACACAGGTAAAGTTCAAACATCCATCCATCCGTCCATTATCTTTTACCTGCTTCTTCCATTTTGGGTCACGGGAGTCGCCGGTGCCCATGTCCAGCAATCACAGTGCGAGGGGCGGGGTACACCCTGGACAGGTTGCAAGTCCATCACAGGGTCACATAGAGACAAACAACCATTCACTCTCTCTCTCTCACACCTAGGGACAATTTAGAGTTACCAGTCAGCCTAACATGCAGGTTTTTGGTCTGTGGGAGGAAACCGGAGTACCCGGAGAAAACCTATACAAGCACAGTGAGAACATGCAAACTCCACCCAGAAAGGCCCCCGGACTGGTATTTGAATCGACAACCTTCTCATTGAGAGGCAGCAGCTCTACCAGTTGCGCCACTGTGAGACGAGCGGCTTCAGATGTTATCAGTCCATTGAATGGCCGTTATTAGTTGTTATCATCCCCATATGTAGCGGTGAAACTGTCCCTCCTATCTCCTAGCAGGTTTAAAGGAACATTATTATCGTTATTATCGCTGATAACAGACAGCGTCGGGGGTAAACCAGGAAGTGTGTTTTTTTGTTTGTTTTTTTAGCTTATGCAGTATAAGCCTTTCGTAACCCTAACCTTACACCTGACCCAGAGGAACAACCCTAAACTTAACCCCCTTACCCTTGTGCCTAAACCTTACCAAGACCCTAAACCTAACGCCAGACCCTTTACTATAAACTTAAACACGTATTTAAAAACGGAGCCTGTTCTCATCACTACCAATGCTAACAACATACCTGTAAACCTCGTAGGAAGTACAGGGACAGTTTGACCGCTACGTATGGGGATGATAATAACTAATAATGGCAATTTAATGGTTGATAACGTTCGACGCGGGTGGACAGACACAGGTAAAGGTCAGTGTTTGTAATGCTCTGTCAGAGAGTAGCACTTGACTGTAGCCTTTTGTAGTGATGTTGTCTAAAACTTCTAAAAATTAAATAAATTAGTCTTTAAAGCCAATGTTGCAAAGCCACTCAACAAATTTTCACTTCATTGCACTAAACTAAATAACGAATGAAGAATAGTAAACTATAAAGCTATCTTAGAAAAAAAAACTAAATAACTAAAGAAAAAAAAATAAAGCTAAGAAAACAAGCCAGCACAAGTTGTAACATAAAAAAAGTTTTATGAGCAATAAAATATGAAAGCTTTCTAAAGAATGAATGGATGAAAGAGCTCTTACGTTGGAGTTCTTTACATTTCACCGAACAGAACGGCTTGCAAGCAAAGATAAAACCTTGACATTTCCACAGTACAACGTATAAAATATAATATTATTAAAAATAAAACCATCAGTGAAATGCATTACTTAAAAAGTAGATTCATGTTCTGTTGATCGCAATGAAAAGTAAAACTTTCCCATCAATTCTTTCAAGGATTAAAAAAAAGTCACGTAAGCTTTTTAATTATTTCCAGCTAGCCTTTAGTCTTTGTTTTTTGAAACATTATTAATCCAACTGCCATTTTTCTTTTTTTCCAATCTATGACTTTGAATTGCTCACACTTGGATGTTGTGTCCCAAGTTTTAAACAAAAGCAACTGGTAGAAATTGATGCCATTTATCAAACAAAATATGATAAATCTGTAGCTCAGTCTTTATTTTGTTTCAACATTTGCTAACATAATAAAATAAAAGCATTAACTTTTCTTTGCAAATTCCAATGTTAATGCATTAAAGAGGATAAAGTCTTAGTTGAAATGACTGAACTTTGTTGGATATCCTACCTGGATTATTGAGCATGAACTTTGATGTTTTGAACTACTTTGGCCATGACTGCCTCAGAGGAGTCGACGGGGGAGAGGTAGGGCCCCAGAAACCATCTTATCATCAGCAAACTGGTTGGTCCACTATGTGCGTATGCTGCTTGTGGGGCTAAGTTTGTTGTGGCTCTTTGGACTGATAAAGTCCTCTAGATATGATGAAACGTCAAAAAATAAAAATTAAAATAAAAATGTCCAGAGGACCTGACTGAACTTTGTTGGATTTTTTTTTTTAACCTGGATTATCAAGAATGAACTTTGATCTTTGCAGAAATCTAACATTTGGCTTGACCGTAGTCACACGTCTGTTCTACAGCACTCCGTTAAATGAATATCTTTGCTATGACCTCCCCAGATCTAGAAATGTTATTTTGAGCTAAAAAGTAAACTGAAATACTGGAAGTGTGGATTAAAAACTAAACATGTTTAAATTTAAAAATATTTTAAAGACCAACAGCTTTTGTTTAGTTGCCATAAATTTTAGTTAAAACACTCATATATGTTGTTTCTGTAGAGTGGAAGTCACAAGTTAAAAACAAATTGGAGCAGTTGTTGCATCAAGCTCATAGGTTAAAAAAATAAATTTAATCAGTATGATCCATCCATCCATCCATCCTATTTATCCGCTTATTCCTTACTGGGTTGTGGGTGTCACTGGTGCCAATATCCAGCAGTCACTGTGTGAGATACAGGGGACGACCTGAACAGGTCTCCAGTCCATCACTGATAATGCCTAATTCTGTGTAACAAAATCAATTCAATGTATATGTGACCCAAGCTTATCTACTGTATAGGTATAAGTTTAGAACGAAAGTTGTTTTACGGTCGGAGTCATTTTATGTACACGTTTGTGTAAATATGTGAAAAGTTTATCAGGTTCTAGTTTTATGCTTTTGACTTCTGTGTCAAAAACAATCCAAGAAACTCAGCTGTGGGGTGGGGGAGGTGTCTGTCATGGTGCAACTAGGTGCTATTTTAATTTAATTTATTACTGGCTATTGGTATTTTAGGGAACTAAGGCAAGTTTTTATCCTGGTAGGCTTTTCTCTGCATCTCAGTTTAACACTGTGAAATGTTCATAAATCTTTGCAGAAATTCATATCACCCACTGCCTTTCATTCCAGGGTTTTAATCCAAGACCACCTGATAAGTATAAAAAACTTAAATGATTTGTTAGTGCTCACGGTATGTGTTAATGACACATTCTAAACCGAGAGCCATTTTTGGGGTAGGATAAGATCAGTGGCTGTGCCAGCCATCTTGAATTGGGTTGACTCCTGAAGTAAATAACTTGTATATGTACATCTAATATGTAATTTCAGATTTTTATATAAATCTAATGGTTTGTGAAATATTCTGCTAACACAGAGGTAGTTGATTTAAACAATTTTATGCCAAATGTTTAAAGCAAAGTTGTTGCACTCATATTGGGTATTGGGGATGACTTTCAGCCACCACCACATTAATTTTTAGCTTAATTTGTGTAAAATGTATTGAGTTAGCCATTTTTGTGTTTTATGAGGTCAATTTGCTATGGCGGCTAATTTTCCTTCGTTGTGTTTTTAGAAGCAACAATACGAGTGTCTGAATATTTACTCCTCTCATTTGAGTGTAATTTAGTGACAAACCTAAAGTTATACTGAGCTTGCCCCCAAAATAAATACTTTGGGCCACACAGAGGGGGGAAGTCTTCAGGGAACAACCATAAGTACAGCAATAAAAACACCAGTGCGCACAAATGCTCAATTCAGTTTTTTGCATTATTCATTTGCTGAAAGCAAAACAAATATTAACATATTAAATATTAACATATATTCCCATGAGATGTTCATATCACCCCAGAACTAAAAAGGGCAATTTAATGCCACATTTGAAGCTAAAGATAAATGTATTCATCATAATCAAGATTTAATGTACTTTGATGAAAACAATATAAAGATGGTTTCATATTTATTTATGTGCATTTTTTTCATTCTAACAAATTTGTATAAATCTGTGTTAGTGAGCACCTCTCCTTTGCTGAAATAATCAATTCACTTAACAGATGTGACATCCAGATGCTGGTTAGACAGCATGGCTATTGCACAGGTGTACCTTAGACTGACCACAATAAAAGTTCACTATAAAATGTGCACTTTTTTAATAATAATAATAATAATAATAATAATAATAATAATAATGATAATAATGATAACAGTAATAATACTTTATTTTTATAACACCTTCAAACAATGTCTTGCACTGACCAAGGTGCTTTACAAGATTAAAAATAAAATAAAAATAAAAACAGAACACAATAAATCAGTGCAAATTAAAAATACAGCCAGAATAAAATAAGGTAAAAGAGATTTAAAAAAAGTTAAATATTAAAATACTAAAAGTTAAACATTAAAAGCCCATTCATCACAGCACAATGCCACAGATGTTGCTAAATTTGGGGGAGCAGCAACTGGCATGCTGACTGCAGGAATATCCTCCAGAGCTGTTGCACGTAAACTGAATGCTCATTTCTCTACCATAAGCCGTCTCCAAAGACGTTTGAGAATTTTTCATTACATCCAACTGACTTCACAACCACAGACCACGTGCAAATGCACCAGCCCAGGACTTCCACATCCAGCATTTTCACCTCCATGATCATCTGAAACTAGCCACCCTGAATGTTGCTGTAACAACCAATATGCATAAGCAGATAATTTCTGCAAAAACTGTCATAAACCGTCTCAGGGAAGCTCATCTGCAGGCTCGTCTCCACCTGGCTGCAGTTCATTATTGTAACTGACCTGAGTGGCAAACGCTTGCAGTTGATGGCGTATGACACATTGAGAAGAGGTGTTCTCTTTAAGGATGAATCCCAGTTTTCACTGTACAGGGCAGATGGCAGACTGTGTGTATGACCTCGTGTGGGTGAGCTGTTTGCTGATGTCAACGTGGTGAATCCAGTGTTCCATGGTCGCAGTAGGGTTATGGTATGGGCAGGCATATGTTATTGACAACAAACATAAGTGTAATTTATTGATGGCACTTTGAAAGCACAGAGATACCATGATGAGATCCTGAGACCCGTTGTTGTGTCATTCATCCATGATACTCACCTCACGTTGCATCATGATAATGCACAGCCCCATGTTGCAAGAATCTGCACACAATTCCTGGAAGCTGAGAACATTCCTAGTTCTCGCATGGCCAGCATGTCACCCATTGAGTGTGTTTGGGATGGTCTGCATTGGCATATACGACAGGGTGTGCCACTTCCAGCAACTTCTCACAGCCATTGAAGAGCAGTGGCCAAACATTCCACAGGCCACAATTAAGAACTTGATCAGTTCTATACGAACAAGTGTTGCACTGTGTGATACAAATAGTGGTCACATAAGATACTGACTAGATTTATGATCCCCGTGGAACCTCCAATACAGTAAATCTGTATATTTTATAGTGACCTTTTATTGTGGCCAGCCTAAGGCACACCTGTGCAATATTCATGCTGTCTAAACATCATCTTGATATGTCACACCTGTGAGATGGATGGAAAATCTCGGCAAAGGGGATGTTCTCACTAACAAAGATTTACACACATTTATGAAAAAAAAGCAGAAATTTGTGAACGACATTAAGTTTAAAACAGGTCTCTCTTGAAAATGAGTCCTCGTGACTCAATGAGGCTAACCTGTATAAATAAAGGTTGAATGAGAGAAAAAGGCATTTTGTGTATGTAGAACAGTTCTTGTATCTTTGAGTTCAGCTCATGAAAAATGGAAAACTCTTGTAATGTGATGCAGAAGTCAGATCACGGATGTCACAGAGTTTATTTTTTAATATTTTATCAAGCAAAAGACAGATTATTGTTTAAGTCTAGTGATGGTTCCAAAGCCACACTGATCTGGGTCCTTTAATAAGACATCTGACTCAGATAGCAGCTAACCTGTGTGTTAGGCTGGACGATTATTTTAAACTCAATGCACAGATTAAATCATTGATCAAGTCTCGCTTATATCAGTTGAGACAACTGGCTAAGGTCAATCCAGTTATTTCACAGTATCATTTTGAGATTTCAACCCCTGCTTTTATCATAGAGTAATGTAAAGAGCTTTATGTTGGTCTGAGCCAGTCATTACTGACTCGACTTCAGCTAGTTCACAATGCTGCTGCTCTTTTAACTGACACCAGACAAGAGCACATCATCTCTGTTTCAAATCACTATGCTGCCTTCCAGTTCATTTCTGGATTAATTTAAAGGTTATTTTATTTGTTTTTTAAATGCCTTCATGGTCCCCACAGTATCTGTCCAACTTTCTCCAGCTGTACGTTCCCTCATACGCTCTCAGGTCGGCAGATCAGTTGCTGATGGTCAAGCCAAAGTCAAAGGAGGCTGAGAGGTGGCTGGGCATTCCCAGTCGCTGCCCCTAAACTGTGGAATGAGCTGCCTTTACGTTTTAACCAGGCCGACTCACTTCCTGTTTTTGAATCTTCTCTTACATTTTCTTTTTCTCCTTGGCTTTTCACTCAGCTTGATGTTGGTGACTTTTAATGTTTTCTAATGTTTTTGTTCTATTTTATGTTGTTATGATTTTAACGGTTTGTTATTTTTACTGTTTCAACTGATTTAGTTTTTATGTTTGCTTTTGTTCAGCAATTTTGTCAGCAGTGTTGTTTTATAAGTAAAGCTGTGTTAAATTATCTTCAAGGTTTCAGTAAATATTAAAGCTCAACTTTTATGATTTACTTTGGTGAGCCGATGATCCCAGTAGAAACTTCACAACATCTTATGTCTTTAATATTCACGTTTAATAAAAGGACACCGTAGCTTTCTTGCATGTCATATAATGCTTTCAGAGGACATCTACATCAATATATAGGATTGTAAAAGATTGAGATGTATATCAAAAATGTTATTTTCTTTAACTTATTCAAAGAGTTCTAATGCTAAATTCAAAGTTGAGTGAAAAATCGTAGTTTTCAAGGAAAGACGAGATTAAAAAAAACAACAACGTGCAATTCTTGATGTAATACATTGACATTCATGCCAGAGTTTTGGACTAAAATCATCTTATGTAAAATGATAGAGTTGAACATATGTGCATTCTAGGTTTCACCCATTTGCATGTAATTTTTAAATCTCACAAGAAATGTTAGATCAGTTTGTGTTCGGTATGACAAAGGAAGAATTAAAAATGTAATCAAATACAGGCTACCAGAATGAAAATGTATTAGTTTTGCATAAATCCAGTCTTTAGGAGATAGAGTAGTTGGTACTTAAGTTCTTTACTAAACAAGAACATCAAAAGATGGATCCTGTCAATGTAAAATTATATTGTAGCAGATAATAATAAATGTTGTGTTTGGAAAGTAAAACTTCTCTGTTTAGAAGAGACATATTTGATGCTAGGAGTAATTCATATGAAAGCTTTTTTTTTTCCCAAGAGGTGTAATGTTTATAGAAAAGTTGTAATTGTGCCAATATTTTTCTCTGTCTGGGATGATACAATTTCCCTGCAGTACAACTTTCGAAAAGCCTCCATTAATACTCCAGTTTCTCAGTCATTTGCAACATGTACTCTGAGGATGATATCACACAATGTTATTTTTAATGTTTGACCAAAACTGCTCCAACTCTTTCTCAACACAAGATGCTGTTAGCCTAAAACTCCAGCATGAAAGGTTACTAGGCCTCTCATCCCTGTTGTAATCAAATTACAAGTTTAATACGCTTTGCAAACCAGAAAGGAAAACAAAAATTGATTTTATGTGTTCAAACTACAGTATTTATACAGTACATAGGGCCACATTTTAGCTACTCTGTTACACAAAACAGAAATATACAAGTCAAACAGCTCATATCTTATAACCATAGTAACAACATAGAAAATATGAACACAGAATTGGATGATGGCAAAGGTGCAGGAGCCTGAGCTCTGACTGGTCTGAATGTCTGACAGGCTGTTGAAATGTTTGACCACAGTGAGATTGGAAGTTAGAGAGTGGGAGGACCAGTGTCTGACACAAATTTGAACTTTCAGTGAGTGACTTTCCTTCCACGAAGAGATAAAGTATGAGCAAATACAATATTACACAGATGCTAAACATAAGCAATGAAATAAAAAAGACTTTAGAGTAGTAGAAATAAACACAGGAACGAGGTTGTGGAAAGCAGTGCTGGCTGATTACAGGACTGCCAGCTTAAACCTTCGTTACTTTTTCCTGATTTGCAAATCAACAGAGCAAAATGTCTGGCTGCATAACATCTTGAAAATCAACCAATATTGACTATATTCTAGCAGTAAAAACAAAACATGGTTAAATATAATCTAGTCTCACTCCTACTGTACAAATAAAATGTATTGCAGAACAAACACATTTGAAAAATACAAATTTTACAGCTAAATATAATCTCTTTTTTCATCTTTAGTGGTTTGTGCTAGCTCTAACCATAGCTGTTTCCCCCCCAGTGAGATTAGATGAGCCACTGGATTGGTTTAACTGAATTGTTTTTGTTCAGATCTTTGACATTGTAAAATCTAGACTAGCGTTATGCATGGATCAGGACACCATCTGCTCGTTGGTCTGTACAAAGTTGCTGTTGACAATGTGTTAAAGTGGTGTGCTAGTGCTAATTTTTATCGTGGTGTTCTTTTATTTGAGGTAGTTCATAACAAATGACATTTCTTATTCTGAGATGTCCTTATTTTCCTGCTTTCCTCCATCATTCATAATGTTGTGTAAGCATGCCGTGTGGTGTGTACTGAGCGTTTTACTGCTGGGCAAGTACAGGGTGTTTCCAGAAGCAAGCATTACCACCAGTGCAATACTACTGCAGACGATTTTCATTCTTTAATAAATGTTCTTAAAGACCAGTAGTTTGCACTCTAATACAATGTTTCTACATCAAAACAGCAGCTTTAGAAGTGAATACGTGAAAATGACATATAATAATGACATTAAGATGGAGCTGCTTGAAGTCATGGAGTGTTGTGGCCACTGGCTAAATGCACTCACCAGCTAGTTTAGGGGCACTTGTTTTATTGCTTGTTCACACAAATAGATAATCATTTGCATTGCAGCATCTTAGTGCATTTAGGCATCTAGATGTGGTGGAGATGATTTACTGAATTTCCATCTAAACATCTGAATTGGGTGGGGGGGGGTAGG
>JARVGQ010000804.1:9945867-9959813 GCA_031762355.1 Hypsolebias martinsi | reverse complement strand
TTGCTGCTGATCTGTTTCATGTTGCTGCTGATCTGTTTCATATTGCTGCTGATCTGTTTCATGTTGCTGCTGATCTGCTTCATGTTGCTGCCGATCTGTTTCATATTGCTGCTGATCTGTTTCATGTTGCTGCTGATCTGTTTCATATTGCTGCCAATCTGTTTCATGTTGCTGCTGATCTGTTTCATATTGCTGCCAATCTGTTTCATGTTGCTGCTGATCTGTTTCATGTTGCTGTGTTCATTTGTGCTCGTCTGCTCATACAGACTCATGTTCGTGCTGCTGCTCGAAGGGATGTTTTTTGTGCTACTAGTTCTTAGTGTATTTTTAGTTGATGCTTTTCTTAGTTCAAATCTTAGATGTTATTACTGTTCTTCTTTTACATTTTATTGTTGGATGTAACTGGGACCCTGTGTGCATAATCTCGTTCCATCGCATGTACCACATGTGGTGCGAATGACAATAAAGAATCTAAAAATTGGTGCAACAGTAACTAAGAGTCTTCTAAAAGACACAATCCATGTATTAATTGATCATGCAAGATCACAAGACCTGCATTTTATGGAACAAGAACACTTCTGGATGTAGCAACGAATGCTTCCTAAACACCTTGAGATTTCTAAATTTAACTCTGTATATGTGATGACAAGAGGACACAAGACCTCTAAAACACACGCCCATGCCTGCCTGTGTATTGGTTTACTCCATCTGCATTTACTCTATAAAAGCAGACGTGTTCCGCATTGAGAAATACAAAAAATGACGCCGGCAATCAATATTCTGCCATGAATCTCATAAGTATGAGAAGTATTTTCATTGTTAAAACCAGAACAGTCACACCATCAAGAAATGAAATCAATAACTCACTGCAGCATTAAATTTGGTGGCACACAGTAGCACACTCTGTGTGGTGTTATGAATCAGATTAGCTTTATTGACATTTGTGTGCATTTAAAACCATGTTACTAAAGCGTTCAAATGAAAGGACACCTTCTTGTTGGGTTTTGAGACTTGAGACCTGAAAGTGTGAGATACGTATTACAGAAATCTAATGCATGCAGGGAGTGCGTGGGATTGCTGAATATATCACTTTTTTTTCTTTGCTGTTACTTTAAGTTCATTAGAATTTAATATAAACATCTTGTGAAGGCTTATTTTAGGGCTTGACTGTGCCTGCATCCCAAAGGAAAACATTAGGCCAGGGAAAAAGAACTCAACTCTTTATTGCTATTATATATACAGTACTGTATATTAAAAAAAGCATCACTACTAACACTCTAGCATTGTTTGAAGAAATGCATATCAGCTGTGTCTTTTCATGCCAGAATTCTAAAAACATTTTATGGGAAGGCGGCGCTATGGACAAACTTTATGAATAACGTTCCTGACAATCTCATGAGTGATGGACAGTAATGTGAGAACGTGCTGAGGATGACGTCATCTATTACCATGGCATACTTAGCGCAATATCTGTAAAACCGAATGAGGTATTGTATAGGTATTTTTGTGTTAGCTAATATGATTAGTTACGTTGACTCTATAGCCTTTACGTATTTCCTAAGATCAGTATGTTCCCAATACAAAGGCAAAATTGATTCTCTACATTTAACCCATTGCACCTAGGATACATCCAGGTGAAGTGGTGGGCAGCTATGTAAGGACCCGGGGAGCAATTAGGGATTAGGTGTCTTGTTCAGAGACACCATGACATTTGGGAATGGCTGGGGATTGAACCTGGGGCTTTTGGGACCCAGGTCGGCTGCCCTACCTCTATCCCATCTTGGCCCCCTACTGTGGTAGCCATCTTGAATTTAGCTGACTAAAAGTAATCAATTGTACACTTACAATTGGTCTACTGGGTCATGAGACATTTTTTAACGGTCACAGTTGATGAATAGTTATTGTCAAAGTTTTAAAAATATATTCTGTAATCAGTTAGAACTTGGTCTATGGGCACTTGGGCAGCTGTGGCTGAGTGGTTAGAGCAGTTGTCCTCCAATGCAAGGGTTGGGGGTTTGATTCCACCAGCAGTTACATGCCGAAGTGTCCCTTGGCAAGACACTGAACCCCTCATTGCCTCTGATGTGTGTCCCATATGTGATAAGGCACTTATTAGTCTTTGTATAGATCTAGTAGAGTGCTGTATGAATGTGTAAAAGAGGACACAGATTGTAGTGTAAAGTGCTTTGAGTATCTTGTTAAGATAGAAAGGTGCTATACAAGTACAGTCCATTTACCATTTACCATCTATGTGTTGGGAATGGCTCTCATCTACTACCACACTAAGGTTTAGCTCCATATGCAAATTCCACTGACTTATGACCATATCAGTGTTTGCTAAAGTCACTTAGGCAGCCAACCTGTAATGGATCGACAGTTGTAGATGTACATCCAATGATTATTTTTTAAAGGTTTATATAAACTCATCCATTGGCATATGAGATACGCGTTGCTATTTATTTTATATACTAGAACACACATGCACACCGACACAAGCAAAAACATTATTGCCATTTTACCTGCAGCAGTGGGCAATAAAGTCTTATATATCTCTCTTGTTAGATTTTACAGGAGAATCATAACACAACTTCTTGCTTCTATTAAGATTTTTTTATGCACCACATAACCTAGTTTAACTGATTTCCAGACGCATGATGAGATTGATAAACCAAATACAAGTATTGTCTTCAACCATAATTAAACCATTATTTAGGCTTAGAGTTCTGCATTAGTTTGTATCATTCATGAAAATAATATAATAGAGTACCAATGGTGCATCTTAAATGTAAAAAAATACACATCAATCCTTATATAACCCTAGGATGTATGAATGCATCAATGCACCTTTATCGTAACATTTTATTCCAATCATTATATACAAAAATTAACTACCGGTACAAGTAGAAATAGAGATCTCCTCTACAACCCATTGAAAGCCTGGACCTGAACTTGTATCAATTATTCAGCAGTTCAGAAAATCTGTTTGTACTCACAGGAAAGTGTCAGGAGATGCTGAACTCTTTGTCAATAGTAAAAGTACTGGACAAACACATTTATAATGTGCCTCGACAGAAAGAGATGTGATTTGTAGTTGTGAAGGATTGAAAAGGAGGGATCAAAAACACGTTTTGTTACAGCTGCCAAATGTCAACGTCTGATTCGAAAACTAAAATCCAAGCTGAAAACTTAAGATGAAGTTTTTACCCTAACTTATATTGTTAAAATCCTGATGTATGACTTAATCCATATCACTGTGGTCAAACATGATTTAATCAGCCATAACATTATAACCACATGCTTTGTTTCAACTCATCACCGTGCAATGTTCTGCAGCAAAACCATCGCTCCACAATCTCATGCATGTGTGTGACTATACAGTCAAATAATAGCAAAATCCTGTTTAATAATGAGAACTGTATTAAAATTAAATAAAACAGAGCTACTCACTCTTTCTGCAGACTGTGAGGTGCCAAAAAAGATCGGTATGAACGCCAGCCAGATGATGCAGGTGGTGTACATGGTAAATCCGATGGGTTTGGCTTCGTTGAACGTTTCAGGCACACCTCGCGTCTTGATGGCATAAACCGTGCACGTCACCATGAGCAAGATGGAATAACCCAGGGAACAGATGAGAGACAGGTCCGAGATGTCACACTTGAGGACTCCCCGAGCTGCAACGGGGTCCTGGGTCCGCTGCTCACCGTAGTCCACTACAGTGTGGGGAGGGTCCACTGTGAACCAGACAAAGACGCCGAGGAGCTGAACGGAGATCAGGGAGAAGGTGATGACAAGCTGGGAGGCTGGAGAGATGAACCTGCAGAGACAAAGATAAGAGAGCGCTGCAGCATTAATAGCAGCTAAATGTTCATTAGGCCTGTAGAAAATATTTTTAACAAGTAAAAAGTGAGAACATACTAAGTTTGCTTTTCATGCAAACTTCAATTTAATAAAATATATATGGCTCCTACACAATCAGCCACACACGCTCAGAAAACCACAATGTTAAAGTGACGTTCAGGGGAAAGATGACAATTCTGAAGCAAGAGATAATAGTATCAAGTAGTCAGGCTCAGCTGCGGTGAAATTTTACAGCAGAAGAGAAAAAAGAACATTTGATTATGTCTACTGCAGAATAATGCAACGATTAAGAAAAATGAGCTCATATAAAAATCTCCTGATGCATGCTCAATATTCCAGGTAGAAAAATCTAAAAAAGTTAATTCTGGTCCTCTGGACATTCAAAATAAATAAATAAATAATAATAATTTTTTTTTTTTTTTTTTTTTTTTGAATGTCCAGAGGACCAGAATTACCTTTTTTAGATTATATAAAAATCTCAATAATCCAGGTAGAAAAATCTAAAAAAAAAAGTTAATTCTGGTCCTCTGGACATTGAAAAAAAAAAAAAAAACTGTTTTGTTTTGTTTTATTGAATGTCCAGAGGACCATAATTAACTTTTTTTTAGATTATATAAAATTTTTAACTTTTTTTTTTTAGATTATATAAAAATCCTTCAGCTGGATTTTATAGAAGGACAAACGGCAGATGTGGAGAACAGCAAGTCCCATTATGATTAAATCCTGCATTAACATTTGAGCCATCTAAATGTTTTCTGCAAGAGTCACAATAACTAAATAAAACATTACGTGAATGTGGGCTCATAATTCATATACAGTAGAAAAATAAAGAGTAATGAACTTATTAATAAGAAGCTAGAAGTTCATTTTGTTTTGATGCGACATACACGTTTTTATTACCTGGGCGCTGTTACGGACTTCTTTCCTTGCTCAAAGATGCGATGTATCCTGTTTGTTTTTGTGAGCAGTGCAGCGTAGCTGAAACACATCCCCAAGCCCAAGAAAATCCTCCTTAGCGAGCACACGCCCACATCCGGTGTCGCGATCATCAGGAATGTTATGGCGTAGCACAGGAAGATTCCAGTCAAAAGCACGTAGCTCATTTCCCGGCCAGACGCTCGGACAATGGGCGTGTCGTTGTACCGAACAAAAGTCACAATGACGAAAGAGGTGGCGATGATGCCCAGCATGGAGATGAAGACGGGGATGACGGCCCAGGGGGAGTGCCACTCCAGCTTGATGATGGGAATCGGAACACAGCCAGTGCGGTTGGTGTCGGGTCGCATTTCATAGGGACACAACTCACATGTAAACTCTGAGGCCTGAAGGAGAAAGTAGCAAAAATGTATTTAGAATGTTTATAAAAATAACTTGAGCTGTAATGTGTCACTTGATGTTTCCTGTTCATCTGACTTGATATTTTCAGATTTGAATAATACAAAGAAAATCCATATAAATTCTTGATTATGCCTCTTTTTATGATTGTCTATTGTTGTCCACTGTCATCATTCTTAGTTGAAAACAGGAATCTCTTGTAAATGAGTCCTCGAGGTTCAATGGGATCAACCTGCCTAAATAAAGGTTGAATGACTTAGTAGTTCACCTGTAAAAAAATTTTAATTACTGAAATATATACAGTTTTTAGTTTCACAATTTATATGTTTAAGGACAGACTCAACAAGGAAAAAGGTTTAGACAGAATATTGTGCAAAAGTCTTGAGTAATCTTGTTTCATGTTGCATTAAAAATCCAGACTTTACCTCAAAGCAAAGGTGCATTTATATTGCTTTTTTTTTCATTTGGATGTCCAAGTCAAGCAAATAAATTTATGACAGGAAAAACAACATTATTTTTTTGCTAACTTAGGTACATTTACCTTTATTTACTTTTGTATTTGCAAGTAATGTTTAGTACCCTTTACAAGAATTAAAATTACATCTGGTACCGTAAATGAATCCTCGGGGCTCAGTGGGATTAACCTGTCTAAATAAAGTTTGAATGAATATTTGAAAATGAAATACACAATTTCTATTTGTGGATAGGGTTAAAGTTTGTGCAACATTGAAACATTTATTTGACGTCAGACGATCAATGAGTTGACGGTACATGAATAAATGAATGTGATTGCTTCTCGAGTGAGGGAGCTCTTTACAAACACTTCCCTGCTCATATTATTTTTATTTTTTTTTTTAATCATAAGGAGGATGATGGGATGCTAAATTGTCTCTAAGACATAATTATCACAGGGGATGCATCTGTATAATGTGTGATGAGACCTTTTCCCTCAACCTCATATCACATTCCTCCACTTGCTATAATAGCATCTGGGAGCTTCTTCCTGCATATATAAATTTAAAACAAGTCACCCTGATACCACCTTTGTTTTTTATTTATTTATTTTAATTTAATTTTTTATACCTGATAGTGGTATCCCTCGCAGCGTTCACAGTGCCAGCAGCACGGCACACCTTTCACAACTTTCTTCCTTTCACCTGTACGGCACGGCATGCTGCACACAGACGCCGGCAGAGAAGAGTCACCTGCTCTCCAACGCATGGCCTCCACCTGAGACGAGCAGCGCGTGTCAGTAATCATTTGTGTGTACAAATAGAAAAATTAAATCTCTTATACGTCTTCTCGAGGGAAATAAAGGTGTAAAAAATTGACAGCCATGTGATGAAGTGTGTTAAGCGTCCTTTAACCTTCTGGGGAAGCTGCATCTTGAGGGGATCTTGGAAAGGAATTAGTGCACAAGCAGACTCTCTGATTATTTTGGCTGAGAGCTTCCAGGCACAAAACGAACACCAGCTAGTGTGGAAGCCAACAACCTCACCATAACCAGGCACTAATAGATCATCTGTATCCCCTCCCTGTGTGTTTGTGTGTGCATATGTTATTCAACGTGTGCATTTTGTTTGTTTGTGCTTGCGTCACACACAGTGAATCCCTGAACGTTCTGTATGTCTGGTCTGCGTGTGTCATCTGATTTGTGGTTATGCATGCAGGAGTTTGAGTAAAGTCTGTCAGTACGCAAGCTCCCTAAGCACCATCGATCGTCATGAGTGCTGAAGAGAAATGGAGCATTTCTAGAAAACTAGTCAGGAGGAAGTTTCATTGTCCACCAGGGACAGGGAAGTACTTTTAATTTGACAGTAGAAATACACTCTTAGATTTCATGTGCAAACATCAAGAGACATTATTTATTGTAGCCTTGAATTCAGACACAAAATAAAGCTGTAAATTTTAGTAAAAATAAAGTTTTTTTTGTGTGTGTGTGTTTTTACCTTTATATTATTTTAGTGTCTGTTAACAGCCATAGAAGACAATAAACGGAGAATGTTTCTATTTCATCGTAATATCATTAAACCTCAGAATTCTACTGGTCAACAAAACATTACTACACCACTTTTAGTCACATGCAATAGGTTGAAGGACAATGAATTCAAATATTATTATAAAGTAGACAAGTTTATTTGTACCTTTCTACAATAATACAAAAAAAAATGTACTTTATGAGATAATAAGGTAAAGACTGTGTACAAATACAAATATAAGCTGTGTCATTCTCAGCGCAAACACTAAGTAATAACTTTTTCTCACAAGATGTGGTTGTAGCAGTTGGATATGGATGCCATCTTGAAAAAAAAAAACCTATCAGCAAAGGTTGCAGGCAATATGCTTTCCTTCAAGAAATGCCAGACCTTAAATTTTTACTATTTTTGTATTTAGATTAATCAGAATGTTTCTTCTTTGTCTTTTATTATTATTTTTTTGTAATCAAATCAAACCATTTTGCTATTTAACCTGTGCCCAGTATTACTGTGCATCTTTCATCTGTGGCCATTAAAATACTCACGCCTAAACACTGCCAATGATTCGACTCAATAAAGAAACACAAGTAGTGAAATCTAACAAAATACAAATCAGCCCCTTTTTATGTGAAGGGATTCAATACATTTTCATTAAAAACTATTAGATTGAATACAATTCAGTGAAATAAAGGAATGAGCCTATGACATTACTGCACTTGTGTTTTTACTGCCTGACAGTAAAAGTGACTGCTCACACGTCTCAATTTAAAAGTACGAAACATTTTTATAAAATCTGTGATGAACAATAAAACACTACACAATATTGCAAAAACACAAATCTAACAGGCAGTAAATGTGTTTGGAACTTTTTCAGTATCTCAGCAGAGAGTTGAAAATGTGTTTTCTGTTATAAATAAATATGTTTTCTATATTATCATTTGACCTACACGGTCAAGATGAAGCACACTTTTAGGGTTTGTTGCTGTTCACATTGATGGTGTTGCTCTTTGCCACCTGCAAGCACTCTTGGCCACGCCCACTTCTCCGCTCTGCACGCTGAACATCTGAAGCTTTTTCTGCTGCTCTGGGCTGCACAAATGTGCAGCAGTTAAATAATTTAAAATAATTAAATGTAAATAAAAATTTCATGCCATCGTGCAGCTCATACATCAATCAGTCATTTGTGTGTCATGTCCAATCTTATTTTGAAAAACAGCAACAGAGCGAATCCACGATAAATGAACCGCGAAGTAGCGAGGGACTACTGTATATGCTTTGCTTACTCACGCACATTTAAAGTTTGAGTAGTTGACATGCATTTCTCCAGTTCCTAAGGTGTGTCAGTCACTATTCTGATCAACATCCAAACTTCCTGATCATGAAAATGTTCATTGTGCCTTCAAACCCAACTGGGTTATTAAAAAATAAAACCCTCTATTGATTTGTCAGTCATTAAAGTATCTAATCATGTGTGTCTCGGCTGCAGGTACTGCTGGAGTTGCTCATTCACTCTCAGTCAGCTGGAGCGTCCATCAGCCAGGAAGCATTTTGTGTCTGTCTTCTCATCTGTCATCTGGCTTTTCTAATGAAGTCCTGGGTGGATTTATAATTCAGCACTCCGCCGTGCCAAAGGAGTTGATATGGAAGCTTGTGTGTGAGTGTGACCAAGAAACTCAAGACATTCACTGAAGTTTCAGTCTGGTTGTGTTTCATCAGTGAAGTTTTAGGAATAATGATGCAAATAAATGTACAGTGAAGACTCTGTGACCCTGGCTGAAGCTTGAACTCTGAGGCAGCTCGGGAGAGACCTAAAACTTGTTTAAGCCACAGTACTTCTATGTGCAATCTGAAAAGGCTTTAGTGTTTTTGACCAAAAGAGTTCAATGAACTTTCGCCGTGAGGAGGAGTGGACTCGAGGCTGTACAACACAAATAGAATTTATTTTTGTTGTTCTCAAATAATCTTAATATTTAACGTGTAAAGATTTTACCGTTAAAATAATGAAGCTGGTTCTAATTGCATGTTTAAAAAAAAAAAATCTAAACACTTTTACTAAAAAGGAAAAAAGTTTTATTATTTTGCTGTAGTTGCACTGAAAGACATCACAGTTCAGTTTTATTCATAACAAATTTTTTGCCCTATAAGTAGTATATTTTTTGCCTAATTTGCATGCCATGTGACTTATGTGCTAAAGTGACATATTTATGGATTTCCCCCCATTTTTTTGGCTGAGATATAACCGTTTTTATTCATTCCGACTGAAAATATTGAACACTACACACTATTCAGCCGCTAGATGCCACTCTAGTACTATGACATGCCATTGTGTCATGTAATATGTAAAAACGGCTAATAATGACACAATCGGCTTGCCATGGCCTGCCACCTTCGTCCAGCTCACCTGGAGCAACCGTCAAATCAGCTTCATTTCGCTGCATCGCCCTGGCAAAATGCAGCTAATTTGACCATTAAAGTAAATTTATTAAGTGTAAGTTCAACTGAGACAAATTTTTACTATAAAGTTGAGCAAACAAATAATTGTTTTTAGTCTTGTTGAATTTCAAAGAAATGCAAAGCGTTCCTCCTTCTTGATTTTTCTCCCTGTCTGCGTGCTCCCGGTGCACCGAGGCAGAGAATACTTGTGAAATGCAGCTAATCTGACAATTAAAGTCCTTTTATTAAGTAAAAGTTCAACTGAGACCACCTTTAATATACAGTCGAGCAAACAATTGTTTGTAGGTGGTTATCTTGTTAAATTTAGAAGAAATGCACAGCAAGTCCTACCATGCATATGCTTACTTCCTTCTGCGTGTCAACTTTTGAAATGCAGCTGATTTGACCATCAAAGTGCATTTATTAAGCAAAAGTTAGATTAAGACACACCTTTACTATAATTTCAAGAGAATATTTGTAGATGGTTATCTTGTTAAATTTTGAAGAAATGCACGAGCCGTCCCTCTGCGCGCTCCCATGGCCGCTAACAGGGTTTCGAAAATGCATTTGATTTGACCGTCAAAGTGCATTTATTAAGCAAAAGTTAGACTAAGACACATCTTTACTATAATTTCGAGCAAACAAATAATTGTTTTTAAGTGTTAATCTTGTTAAATTCTTGTTAAAGTTCTCCCGTGCATGCTCCCGTGGCCGCCATTTAGCAGACTATTGATTTTTGGCACAACACCGGCCCACATTTCCAGGTTGTCAGTGGTGACGCATAATAGATGTGACATATCTGGTGAAGAGACATATTTATGGATTTTTCCACTTTATTAGACACATTTGGACTGCTGCAACTTATAGGGTGGTGCAAAGTGTATGGCGGAAAATACGGTTGTAAAAATATCTTTTGCTTCAAGAAATGTCAAAGATATGAAAGCGTAATTATAATTCACTCAAACCAAAATTATTTAGTCTTGTAGACTTTTCATTATTACAATCTTATGCTTTCAGTGTATAAATAAAAAAATAATTTTACATATTTGTAAAGTGTGCTTTGAAGTTTACATTTTTATAAATCGAAAAAAAAAGGGAAATAAAAAAGTATCATTTACAATATGCATGTACAACGAGTGGCTCAGCAGGTACGAATGGTTAAATGATGCAAATATAAACACTTCAAAGAAGCCAAACAAAAAGCTGAATTTTACCTCCTGCTAGAAGACGAAAGTGGACAGTAAAGTTTTTGCCTGTGACTGTGTGCGTTTGTCTCTTCAACATGTCTAATAAACCACAGGACACATTTTAATGAAGTTACGAAAACGTAACTATCGGATGTGCATCTACTACTGATTAACTTTTGGAGTCAGTGTGATTTAAGATGGTTGCCACAGCCAACTGAATTTCAAAACGCACATGACTACTGTATAACTCAGTAGGTTTTACAGATATTGTACTAAAATCAGGTGTGGTAGCAGGTGAGACTGATCCCCACTACAGAATCTAAGTGACTGCACAGAATCATTGTAGAAAATGTCATTAACTTTGAAGTCAACTCTCTCTGTTGTCAAAATATCTCATGAACCACTAGATAGATGAAAATAAAATTGAAAATCGCAGGAAATAATAAATCAGTGTAAAATTAATTCACGTATGAGGCAACCCTTTCAAAATGGCCACGAGGTTACATTCTATGCTGTGTTAGCTAAAAGACCAGTCTGTGTGTGTGTGTTTGTGTGTGCAAAAATCTCACTTTGAGATGTAATTTGTTGGTCCAGGAGCCGATGACTTTGTACTCAGTGGTGGATCTGTTGGTGACCTGGTACTGGAAGATGTCATATCTTCCTGGAGCATCTCCATTCTCATTAAACATCACTGGTGTATTTGCACTTCCTGTAAAAGGAACAGAACAGCAGCTTAGTAAATTTGTACAAGGACATTTTAATTCATAAAGCGGCTCACGAATTGTCCAGAAGTTTTGCTCAGTGTGTTACGAGTTGTGCTAGGAAGCAACAAGCTGTGGGTTCGAACTCAAACACCGGTAAAGATCGGTGCAAAGGTTGACTTTGGATTTGCACACGATTATCGGCATCGTGTTTGGAGTGGTGGCGCAGAGGTTAGAAAAGGAGGGTCTGTAATCGGAAGGTCACTGTTTCGACTTCCCAGATCTACATCAAAACATGGATGGAAAAGGTGAAATGCCCACACCTGCCTCCTCCCTCATTTGCCCCACCTTGAGCAATGCCCTTAACCCCCACCATCTGCTTCTAAACAGTTCTCTCTTAAAAACGAGCCCTTGTGACTCAATGAGACTACAATACAGTATAAATAAAGGTGTTTGACTGATTATTACAGGCATGATGAACTTTTAAAAGCAAAAAAAAAAAAATAAAGGCAAAAACTAGCGTAGAGGCCAGATCATTTGTTAATTAAAAGAATATTTCATCTGCAAGCTGCATTCCCTGAAAACAAAAACAATAAAAGTGAGGATTATAAATTTCTTGACATATTGATGCTTTATCTAGTCATACATAATCATATTTCTTATGGCAGCATGTTTATGAGCTCTGAAAGCCAAAACATAATCACCTTTACTCCAACCCGTTTGTGTTTGTGTGCGCTGGTGATTGAATGTGTGCATGCACCAACAAATTTAGATTACCTTTCAGATTTGCCTTCGGTAAAGCTCAACGCAAACCTTTTATCGTTCTGTCTTATTGGCTGCCTTAGTTTTTTTTATAGCAATACAATCAAATTATATTGCTGAATGTGAAGTAGAATTTTAAAAAATCCAATTTGAGTGTGCATGAGGAAAAAAAACCCAGCATTATGGAAACCCCTTGTGTGCAAAAAGTCATTTGTAGTATTGGTTGATGAGAAAAAAATAAATGCAGATTAGAGAAAGAAAATACAAGGTAAGAAAAGATAAATTATATACCGGTTGACAGAAAATAGTGATTTAGAATAAAAAGAAAAAAGGGGAAAAATATTGGAGGAAAAAAAAAACCACACACACAAAAAAAACAAACAGCAGAATTAAATGGTTGAAGAAAAACTAGAGTCAGAGTCAGAGTTTCTTTATTTATCATATGCACCACATGTGGAAAATGTGGTGGAACGAAATTGTGTACACAAAACTAGTAATAGACATGGAAAATAAACATCATGGAGTAAAACAAATGGCACACCAAATTTAATTGAAAAATCCTTCAATGTTCAGTTATTAAGTAAAATAATATAAAGGAATGATAAGTTCAAGTTTCTTTATTGTCAGTTGCATCACATGTTGTACATGAGGTGGAACGAAATTCTGTACTCAGGGTCGCAGTTACACACAAAAATAGCCAAAAATGTGTAAAAAGAAACAGTATATAAGGATCAAAGATATACACTGTTTGTTATGTTCTCTTTTTCTGTTTGTATGATCAAAATAAAATAAATAAATAAATAAAACAACATTAAAAAAATAAATATTTACAAAATGAACAAAAAGTTTTTAATTACCCAACAAATGTAAATTAAAAATATTATAAATTTATACATTTAAATTTTATTGTACAACCTAGACACTCACCTATAACACTCTCATGACACATGTATATAAAGGGCACACAGTGGCATACAGGTGGTGGGATGTGTAATCATTCTCACCTCCAGGACCTGTGCCCACTCTCATAGTAGCATGTACACATTTAGGGTTGTGGGCAAGGGTTTGGGGGGGGTGAACGGGCACTGCCTGCTCTCTGGGGAGGGGGTGGGTCTGTGCCAGTCGCCACCTCACCCCCCCGTTTTAAACGCACTACATAACAACATGCATCAACACCTTATTTGAGTGGGAGGAGGAAGGAGTGGGGTCTTCCCGTTATTTATACATATATGTATTTTTTTTTCCCTTACACCCCCGTTCTCCATTTGGGGTTGGGGCAGGGAGCGGGTATAGGCCACCTGGTTGGGGTCTGGGCTGTGGGTGGGCTTTGGGCCTTGGGGGTGGTTGGGAGTGGGGCTGGTGCTCCGGTTCTCCCTGGGTTGTTCAGATTTTTTGATCAAGGTTCCTGGTTGCGATGTGCCGGCCCACCCTTGTGGCTGCCTGCCAGCGCCTGGGTGCCCTGGCTCTATCGGGCCTCTGTTGGGGTGATATGACCTCAGGACTCGGTGTCCATGGCCGGATCTACTCTGTGGGGGCGGGATGCTGGCGGGGCCTGTGGGCTCATCGCTGCAGCCTCCTGGGATTTCTGCATGGTGGTTGCTGGGGATCGCCCGGGGCTTCCCTCTGCTTCTTTCGGGGGAGGGGGGGGGGGTGCAGTTGTCCGTGTCGGGAGACTCCCGGGGCTCTGGGCGTGG
>JARVGQ010000804.1:9826481-9841605 GCA_031762355.1 Hypsolebias martinsi | reverse complement strand
GCGATAAATGAAAATGAGGTCGATAATTTTAATTTATCATGCGATTAATTGATTTATTGTTTATTGTGACAGGCCTAGAGATTAACTGATTTATTGTTTATTGCGACAGGCCTATTTACAACACAATCTGTGCCCTCGTTTACCTTCACGCACACCATCATACAGCACTTTACTAGATTTCTACAAATCATTCTAAAGAGACCAATCAGTGCTTTTAGATCCCATTCATACACTGACGGGACACACAGATGCATTGAGGGGTTCACCGTCTAGCCCAGGGACACTTCAAAATGTGACTGCTGGTGGAATCGAACCTCCAACTCTCCCATTGGAGGACGACTGCTCTAACCACTCAGTCAGTGCTGCCCCACACAAGCAGCAGTGCCAACCCCACACACATCTGGGATTACTCTGTCAAATCAAACCAATGGGTGAAAACCCCTTTTGTAACCTGTCACAATGAGAGTACTATGGAATGACATTCACCTTACTATTAAACCTGAGACCTCAATGTGTGAACATGCATGCTACGCTGAAGGCACATGTTTAGCTGTTGAATAGAACATCACTGCATTTAGGTTTATTTATATCTGTTGCATTACATTTTTGTGCTTATTTTACTTGTTTTCTGTTGCTCGATTTATCTAAAGATTCAATTAGCATAAACAGATTTGAAGACAAACATCAATTTTCATCTGCTTCATTGAGGTCTGATTGCAGAGGCAGCAGTTTCAGGAGTTCGACTCAGATATCCCTCCACTCAGCAACACTCTCCAGCTCCTCCTAGTGGATCCTCAAGTGTTTCTGGGCCAGAAGGGATAAACAGTCCCTCCCAGCAAAATCTAGTTTTGCCCTGGAGTCTCCTTTAAGTGGGATGTACCCAAAATGAACTACAGAAGAGGCATTCTTGTCAAACGCCAAACCGTCTCAGCTGCCTCCTTTCAGTGGAACAAATCTGCTGCAAGCTCCTCACTAAGGCTGAGCCCAAGCACACTCTATGGGAAACTAATTCCAGCTGGTTGTGTCTGTGATTTCTTTATTTTGGTCACCACCCAAATCTCAGAGCCACAGGTGAGGGCTGGAACAGTAAACTGAAAGTCTTGCCTTCTGGCTCAGCTCCTTCTTTTTCATCCTGGACAACCGCAGGTTCCTCATAACAGCAGACAAAGCAAGAAGAGATCTGTCCATCCTTATTAATCTTGAACAAGCTATCAGAATACTTGAACTCCTCCAAAATGCAAGTTTATTTGTATTTGTATATATATATGTGGCATTTAAAAGTATTAAAGTTTGGACAAAGTAATCACATTTAAATAGAAAATTATAGCATTTCATTCATAATAAAATTATTTAAAGAACTAGTGCTCCAATGTGGCTGCATGATTAGAAATGCATGCAGCATTAGGAAAACAACATTAACCTTTACAACAATTATTCTACAATCGTTAGCAAACATACACTAAACAAGTCTAGTGCAGAAAAACATGGACACAGAGAGAAGTGCACATTGCAAAAATATTTTAATCACACTGTAAAGTAACAGTAAGAATTTTTTCACTGGCGCACTTAGATGTATGTGGACAAAATGTTCATCATGCTTTCCTCTATCAGCTGTCAAGGCGTAAAGAATCATCCATCATCATCAATCTGACCTTAATGCATTTATCATAAAACTGAACATTTATTTCATTTTTATCTGCATGGTTACATTTGCTTGATGGTTTCTGCTACTAGTTTTTATGTTTTACACTAGCACCTGATGTTTTAGAGATGTTTAAAATATAACTTATTTGAAAATGTAAGTTAAATTGAAAAGTTTCAATTACAAGACTATAATTAATGAAATAGTGAATATCACCTTTCAAACTAAGATTGTGTTGAGAATGCAGCACCGGTAAGTAGCATTTTGGAGTTTCTAGTTTCTACTGATTGACTCGGTTATAGTCGCACAATTTAGTTCAATATTTGTGAAATTGACTGTTGTAGCCGTTTTGGTGTATTAACGTCAGGTGTTTGGGGCAGCCGTCTGGAATTTGGCTAGCTGCACACACTGCGGTGACAAATTATGGCATAAACAACCCCATCCACTGCTGAGGTAACCTGTCTTGACACACAATGCAACAGGTGTAAGAACCATTACTTCACATTGCAGTTATCTTACTTCCTCTTCCCTTTTTAGCACAGCACATCCAACATGCAGCAGAACACACGGTGCAGCTGGTGCTTCTTGGGGTTTGGGGCACACTTACATCGAGTCCATTAGTGACTTGCATTGTCTTCAGGCCACGGCCTTTAAAAGCCATTACTGACATAGGAGCACATACGTGACTGCATCAGGTTCCTCACAAAGATGAATTGCAGAGGAATATTGCGACAGTTGAATGTTTTCTTGTCTTCATTCATATATTTTTTTTTTCCACACTGTGTGAGCAGCCACTGTATGTGGGACTTTATCTTTTGTTGTTTTGGAAATCTGCTGCAGGCAGACTGTTTGCATGTCAGACATTTGTCACCGTGCTAAGCTGCATTCATTGTACTGCGAGATTCATCCAGCTTCCAAAACTTGATAGCGCCCTGAGGAAAAGCAACCTTTCCGACAGCACAACATATCAAAGTCAAATCTCTCTGTGCACGAGGATGTGCGGCTGTTTGCTCTGGTTATAGCTGAATTAAATCGCAGCATCTGTTTGCACTGTGGCCTTTTTTGAAACTGCATCATAAGAATAAATAAAACGAAAAGCAAAAATGAGACGTGCAAAGCAACCTGTGATGATAAACACTATTTAAAAGACATAACTGAACAACTCTGCATTCAGACTTTCACAGGAATGTGATGCAAGCAAATTCTTCAGCGCTGACCCCATCAGAAGCCGAGTGTTTGAAGTGAGGTTGTTGTTACTTCACACAGCGTGGCGTACCTGCTGAACCATTAAGACTTACTGACATTTTAATAAAAGTTAAGGTCATGCCACTTGATTTTCTGCTGCGGTGTCTCATGTTCCACATTACACCTCTGTCACATGTTAGGGCAGGAGTTTTCATGAGGGCCGCATGTGTCAAGAGGAAGAGATGAAGTGAGGTTGAAGTAATAATGCATTTTAAAAAAAGAGAGAGAGATAAGGTGACAAATACATAAAAAAGGAGGAGGAGCAAATAAGTAAAGAAAACTGTGAGGCAAACACCATGAGAAAATCAAGAATTTGTTTCTTTTTACGTTTTCATCTATTTGATTCAAAGTACAATACTGAAAACAGACAAATTCATAAACCTAGCATCCCTAGATAAAATACATGTTGCCCATGATCTGTTATGCCAGAGCTTTAAACCAAATGACAAGAGTTATATTTGGTTTATTCATATATTATTCCATGAACCATCGCAAGATCAGCACCAACGTAACTGGTCTGTTCCACTTTGGAGTGGGAAAAATCAGTTTTGTGTTGTGTTTCCTTGACTGATGAAGCCTTCTGGATGGAAGGTGAAACGTTTTAGCACAAAAAAAAAGGAAAGAAACCGTCCAGATGACCTGAAAATTGTTGGATAGCAAGATCGTGCATGTTCTGTTAGCCCTCAGAGTATGTCAGAAACTATTGTCAGCTACCACTACACTAAATTTTAACCGTTTCTACATGTGCATCTAAAAAGAATAAGGATATAGTGAAAAAATAATTTGTATTTTGAACACTGACTTTAGTTTTTTTTCATTATCTGTAAGACATAATCATCAAAATTACAAGAAATAAAAGCTTGAAACATTTCACTGTGCATGTAATGAATCTATGCAATATACACGTTTCATTTTCTGAAATGATTGACACGATAAGTTGAACTTTTTTCACAATATTCTAGCTTTTGGAGATGAACCAGTACATTTCAATAAATCCCAGTCACGTTTATGTATGCTTAGATTGCTTTGCTGGGCAGCCATCTTAAAATGAAGTGAGGTTGTGGATGCCAACCTAAAGACTACATTGACACATTTTGCGAGGTTAAAGACACACAAACACACTATTTTTTTTAACAATTTAATTTTATGGGAAAAAAAAAAACTACCATTTTGCACCATTTACAGTACAACTTGCAAGAGCAATGGTTGGCTGGGTTATCCCACTACGGCTGAACAATTTTGAAACATAATCTAAACGCTATTTGTTACCTCAATATTGCGATGTAATAGACGTTTATTTTTATTTTCTTTTTTTTTTTTTTTTTTTTTTTTTTTTTTTAGTCTCTGCATTGTTTGTATAGCTACAGGTTACCAACTTGGCTAAAATGTGTGCACCAGGACATTTTGTACTGTTTAGCCATTGTGTTTACCAAAGCTGTAAACTCAGGCTTGGTCACTATATTAATGGGCATCACGTCTTTCTCTATGAACTCCATTACTGCTCAAGTTATTTCCACGTGCCATTTTGAATTATATTCATACGCAGTAATACCTTCAAACAGTTCGGTCAGTGACGCCTGTCGGCTGGTACTTTGCTTACTTTAAGTTGAAGCACTGGTCTTTGGCATTCTAGCCATACAACTATCATAAGTGGCTTTGTGGTATTTTTTTAAGTGTTGATAAAAATTTGTGGTGTTACCTCGAGAGGTAGCAACAGCAGCAAGGGAGGTTATGTACAACATGTCGTTGCACAGTGTCTTCTTTCTTATAGCCAAAATAATTCAAACAACAGACGTGCTGCCCCTCTTTTGTACCAAACTTTCAGGTGTATCAGCTTCTGTCGAGCCTGATGCCATTGTGCAACCGGTTAAAGCACGGTGTTGACTTCTCCCGCTCCCTGCACTGCTTTGCTCCACTCTGCTCACTCGCAAGTGACATAACCAGATCATGTGACCAGTCAAATTGCAGCCTTTGCAATTAGAAAATCTCGTCATATTGGGATATTATTGCAAATGCAATTAATTGTTCAGTCCTATATTCCACTACTGTTAACATTGTGGAAAAGAGAAACAGGTAAACTGATAACATGTCATTGCCATCGTTGCTCTCACTCTTACTCTGAACATCTCTAGTACTTCTTCTTTCACTTTTCCTCAAATTATGTTATTTTCTTGTTTTCAAACTTTTGTCCCGTGCACTCAGGTGTACTGTGGATTTACTTAGACAAAATGGAGTAGCATCCCACTGGAGACCAGACGCCCACCGTGGCCCCTGATAATAAAACAAGCCTCCTCTGTTTGTGTGCCAGAATGGTTCTGTTGATTTAGCTGATGGTGCAGCCCGAACTGTGGACTCAAGTCTGATTTTTCATTCTTTTTTGATATGACGATAATTTAAAGAGGACCCACACAGGAACACTGGATCATTACAGCAGCAAAGAATGGACTATAGTGTTTGGTCTTCTGAAGTCTGCTATTTATATCCACACTGTGGACGTCTGGGCAGGTTTTCTACAAAGCCTTATAGAAATAAAGGCCTAGCAATCCTTGAAGGAATGCAAGCCACCTGTCACCTTTCAAGCCAGAGTTTTAGACCAAGATCCTCTTATGTTGAAAAATGATTTGAAGTTGTAGCCGTTTCTCAAAACTTTAAAACACCATCACTGACTAGCTCAATTCTCAGTGTGTGTGCTGAGGAGGATAACTGTTAACTATTGCCACATTAAATCTTAACATAAAATCCATAAAATGGACTCAGTTACAGCCATTTTAGTGTTTGCTACTGCTAATTAGCACTGGTAGCCATCTTGAATTAGACTGACTTCTAAAGTTAATAAGTTGTAGATGCATGCACACCCAATAGCTATTTCTCGTAAGTTGCAATAAAATCCATCCAGTGGTCTATGACAGTATTTGATAACAGAGTTGACTCTAAACGGTTAATGGCATATTGTAAACAAATATATTGCACAACCTGTTAGTGTACTGTTTATAGCATGGGAATAAGTTTTAGCTGCTAAATGAAATTTTAGGTCAGTATGTATAAATTTGACTGGGTTAGAGCGAGTGGCATCTCCTTTAGGCAACAGGTGATAAATAGGTATGAAAAACAAGACATAGAGAAGAAAATAAAAGTAAAGGTACATAAGCACAGAATGGTGTAATCCAAATAAAGGAACTGCTTTTATTTTATAAAATCCACTTGAAAAAAGAAAGAAAAGAAAAACACAGAGCTGTTTTTTTATATATATAAATGATAAAAATAAACTTACTACAACAAGAATAGTTGCAGATAGAACAAACTATCTAATGTTGGTATTTCTCTGAGGTTCCACTGCTTCATGTGAAATTTTAATAGGATTATTTGGGGCTTTGTTTGTAATAAAATACAAGCAAATGTAATATTGGCATCCCTGTGTGAGAGCCTGGTGAACAGCAATGTGCTGAAACATGATGCAGTTTTATATCCTTATGGCTGTCAGACTGACAGCTGCACTAACAGTTAAACTCACTCAAAACAAAGCAGTTTAGTTGAAGAATTCTTGTTTGACGGGGCCGTTCAAAAACATTCAATGTGAAACAATAATTACTCGCAATATTTTGATGGTCTCCACAGCGAGTCATTCTCTACCTCAATCTGTCTTCTGGATCCTCTGTCCTCACTCCAATTACTGTTGTTTAGAAGCCCTGTGATAAGTGAAAAACTGTGAAGTAGCAATAGTAGTAGAAGTACTAAGTAGTAATTTATTTTTGTATATATATATATATATATATATATATATATATAACTGTGTTGTAAACCCTTCCCACACTTGCAATATTCTAAAAGATGCTTCTAAACTAAACAAGAGCACTGCAGCAGGAAACTTATCCTGCAGTGTGGGCTGCACAAAGGTGTAACAATTTTTTTTTTAATAATTTATTTTAAATACAAAGTCTATGCCAATCCTGTGACTCATCTATCAATCAGCCAAGTGTGTGTCATGTCCAAACCTATTTTGAAGAAACTGCGATAGAGCGAATTCGTGAAAAACGAACCGCGAAGTAGCGAGGGACTACTGTACCTCCATGTCATCTCCAACTGCATCCACATTCATCTTTGTCTTTTTCCTGGCAGCTGCATTTCTAGCATCCTTCTACCAATATCCTCACTGTCCCGCCTCTGGACATGTCCAAACCATCTCAGTCTGGCCTCTCTAACTTTATCTCCCAGTTGTTCAACCTGTGCTGGACCTCTGATGATCTCATTCCTGATCTTATCCATCTTTGTCACTCCTAAGGAGAACCTCAACATCTTCATTTCTGCCACTTCCAGTTCTTTCTCCTGTCTTTTTGTTAATACCACTGTCTCCAGACCATACAGCTGGTCTCACATCTGTATTGTAAACTTTTCTGATTTTATTTCTCAGGCTTGAAACTATGGACAACAAATTAGGAATATTAGAGATTAATTTTCAAAATTTTCTCAGGAGTAGTAGGACCTCACACATGTTGCAAAAGTTTTGAACATGTTCAAAAATTAATTTCTACAATTTTTTTGGTAAACAGTTGAAGAGTTGTCGCAGGTGTCTTGAACCTTTTTCAAACCTTCATGCGAGAAATGTGAGACAACTTTGGAAGAGTTTGAAAACCTATGAAACCAAACTGAGACAAACATTTTGAATAAAAATGAGATTAGAATGCAATCACATTGAGACATAGGACACTGTGGAGAAATTGCAACAAAAAGTAGCATGTTATGCACAAAACTGTTGCACAAATGTTGCAAGTGATTCAATTAATTTTGTTATATGTGATTTAAAAAGTGGAAGTCATGTTTTCTTGCAGTTTTGTCTCCAGCTCAGTGAGATAGTGGATTTAAGATTAAAGTGTTCAACATTCAGGATAGATATGTTTGTTACAAGCAATAATTAGCATCAAAAATATTTTATTGTGGCATGTGTTTTCCTGAAAAAAAAAAAAAAAAGATTCAATGTAATTTTATGGATATTCAAGCCAACATTTAACAGTTGTTTCTCAACACAGAAAAGTCAAAAGCATCAACATTTTTCACAACTTGGGGAACAAACTTTGATAATCTAACACTGGATGAAATATTTCACCAAAACAAAAATTCAAGCTCATGAAGTTTTACATTTGTGTAGATTCAAGAGTTAAACAAAGAAGTACAAATTAAAAAAAAAAAAATAGTTAAATAATGCATCTTAAATACCTAAAGATGATTTAATAATCTCACATTGTGGCCACAAGAAACTGGTCATGAGTGTCATTGATAAAATGATATGCTCCAGATTATCAATAATTTTGAACTTTTCTCTTGATACTCATTTTATTTGCTCATCGTTCACCATTTTGGCTATTACTGATATGAGCTGGCTATAGATATCTGTAGATCATTTTAGTAGATCTATTTTTGAATCTGTCCCAGAGGACTGGAAGTTCCTGATGGAGCAGTGTTCAGATTGTGACTCGTTGATATTTTGCCCTGGATGATAAATCTGCACCTAAAGTTAAAGACAATGAATTTGACGGTTGCTTGTATAACTCTATGTGATGAGTCACTTTTAACACATTTGTAGCTTTCTTACAACAACCTAGTGGTAATGTTTTTACAAAGGGCTACATCAAGACATTTAAAGTAAACAAAGAGCTGTATAGAGAATTGGAAAATAAGTTGTCTTTATAACAGATAATCTAGAAGACTTTTTTCTTATTGTAGCATAATTAGGATACTTTATAAAACAAGTCTTTCCAAAATCCTTTAGGAATATAAGACATATTCTGTAAACTGGCTCTTGTGACAATATATAACACGTTAGCTTAACGTGCTGTATAGGTTAGTGGAACTATACAAAACAAACATATTTGTATTTCTAATCTTTAAGGTTCTGTCTAGTTCTGGAAACACAATGACATAATTTTTTTTTTTAAGTTTTACATAAGATTTGTAATTTAAATTGCTTTAAGTCTCATTGATGGGCGGCTGTGGCTGAGTGGTCAGAGCAGTCATCCTTCAGTGTAAGAGTTGAGGGGTTTGATTCCACCAGCAGTCACATGCTGAAGTGTCCCTGGGCAAGACACTGAACCCCTCATTGCCTCCAATGTGTGTCCCACCAGTGTATGAATGTGATAAAGCTCTGATTGTTCTTTGCACAGATCTAGCAGAGTGCTGTATGAATGGATAAACGAGGACACAGACTGTAAAGAGCTTGTCTTGACAAGATGTTATACCGTGTGAGTACAGTCCTTTTACTATTTAAATGTCTGCAGTCCAGTAAAAATGTTGGTACAATAACAAAAAATATAAACAATTTCTTTTTTTAATTTACCAATTGAATGCCTTAAATTCCAACAAGTCTTCTTTAAAAGCCACAGGACTTATTTTTGTAATAATCTAAGCTGGGGGTGGGGGGGGGGGCTTCATTTACCCTTTATTTTTTATTGTACTCTATTTATCTCCATTGGGGAAATTAATTTTCTGCATTTTTCCCAGTGCACATGTGAGCACACGGGAAGCAGAGGGCTGCCATGGGGAGTAGCTGGGGGGGTTAAGCACCTTGCTCAAGGGTTCAGAGTGGGGCAGATGAGGGTGGAGGCAGGAGTGGGTGTTTCACCTTTTCCACCCACATTTTGATGTTACTGGTGCAGCGAGTTGACCAGTGACCCTCCTATCATGGGCCCACCCTCTTTAACCTCTGCACCACCACTCCCCAATATAAGAAGTGTAAAGAGAAGATGCATTAGGGTTACCATGGTAACAACACACTCTTGTATGTCACTCCCTGACTGCACATACAGACAGAAATGCAGGCTAGAAAGCACATCTGTACCCAATACCTGCTATACAAAAACTTTTTTAAAAATCAATTTGAAGTGTTTAAAATGAAGTCAGCTGGAACCCTCTGCATAATGGAAGTCAATGGGAGCTCGGGTGTGAACTCTGTTGGGGATTTTTGAGAAAACCGGTCTTGTTGCAGTGAGACACTTGGTGAAAATGAACATTTTGGTGCATAACCTGTGTAAGAAGTGTAAGGTTTGTAGAAAATGGAGACTGTGGTGCAAAGTTTGGAAGGTTTGACTGGCTCTGTGACAGAACTCACACTTGAAGTTTGATCGATTTTGAAGCGATGTTCTGTCAAGTTATCAGTTTTTGTCTCCTTCTCCAAACAGCTCAATAAATTCAGATCTCACTGCGCTCTGACGCCTTTCAGCCACGTCCCATTATTCTGAACTTCCGTGCAAATCATTGCTCAAGACAGTGAGTGAGTAAAGACCTGAGAGGACCTGTGCGTCAACCTCGTGTCTCATGCCTGTGAGTCAAGCTCACGCAGGAGGTTTGGTATTTTCAGTCAGCTGATTCGCAGCAGCTCGTGTGTTTTAACACAGAGGGGCGATCTCCCATCTTGGAGCAGGTTGTCCTCTGGACTCTGTCTCAGAGGACGTTCTTTCATCACTGGAGCAAGTGAAGCGCTCAGCTGCAGAAATCACATGACGAGGAACGCCAAGTAGGACAAAACCTGAACATAAGGGAGGCCGCACCCGAATCCCGGACTGGGTCTTATTTACTTAAGAAACTGGTACACAAAGAGACAAACTGTAGACTTTTAAACATTTTTTAATAGTGTGAATGTTTATATTATGTTTTTCACACTATTGAGATCCATTCCTCTTCTGTACGGTTTTCAGCATCTTTTGCGTTCCACAATTTTTGTGCTATTTCCACAAATCATATCAAAACGTTCGGCTCATTCAGGAGAAGGGTGCTATGACTTTTGGTATTGGTGCAACTTTAGCTTTTTGAAATCTTTAGCCTTTTCTGACATTGTTTTTGTCTTCATAGAAAATGAATTGAGCTCATTTTACATCCTTCACATCTTTAGATCTGTTTACAACCTTTTACTGCTTCTTTCATACTTGGTTCTGGTTCGGCTTCTTTCAGCTTCCTTGTGAAAATGTAAACATTTTCAGCCAACTTCAGCTGTTTTTTTTTTTTTTTCAGCTGTTTTGTGCTCCTTTCCACTTCTTTTTGCCAACTGCAACATTTTTGTGGTTCTTTCAACTTTTTCCTGCTAATTTCAGCTTATTTATGCAAGATTCAGTTTTTCCTGCTATCTCAGCTAATATTTAGCAGTTTATGCCAATTTTAGCCGTTTCAGCTAATTCAGCATTTTTTTTAAACTCGTTTTAAAGGATTTCAACATAATTTAGCACAAATGTGCTCTCTCCACTTCCTTCTGGTAATTTATTTAAGCTTCTTTCTGCTTTCTTAGCTACTATTCAGCTGTTTTTGTTGCTAATTTCAGCTTTTTTCAGATAAGTTTTACTTTTTTGTGTCATTTCTGCTTCTTTCAGCCTAACTGAACAAATATGTGTTCTGTCTGCTTCTGCTAATTTAAGCTTATTCTACATTTTCAGCTACCTTTTTAGCCTTTTTTAAGCTAATTCCAGCTGTTTCAGATAAATTCAAGTTTTTTTTGTGGTAATTCCAGCTACTTGCAGGCTAATTAACTTATTTCTACTGATTTCAGCTTGTTATGCTCCTTTCAGCTTTTTTCTGCTAATTTCAGTTATTTCAGATACTACTGCTATTTAGATGCTTTTTTCCCCCAACTAATTGAACCTTTTTAAGCTCATTTCAGCACTTTCCACTTCCTTCTGGTAGCTTAAGCTTTTTTCTGCTCTTTCAGCAACTTTCTGCTGTTTTTTTTTTTTTTTTTGCCAATTTCATCCTTTTGAAAGCTAATTTAATAATTTTATGCTCATTTCTGCTCATTTAAACCCAATTCAACAAATATGTGTTCTTTCTGCTTTCTTCTGCTAATTTAGGCTTGTTCTTCCTTTCAGCTAAAATTCAGCAAGTTTTTTTTTTTAGATAATTTCAGCTGTTTTCAGCAAGTTCTTCAATAAGCATTCACACGGCATTTTCACAGGAAATGCAATTTCTCTAGTTGACAATGTGCATGTGTAGCAGGTGTTCGATGGTTCTCTGCAGACTTCATGTGCTCATGCACAAAAAGAGGCTTGCAGTAACCTTTTCATATGAGTTTTTAAGGAGAAGCTTTAGATAAAAGCAGGTGCAGGCACACATCTGTATCCTGTTACTTCCTGCACTGCTGATGCTGTAAATAGTTGCACGCTGTGCAGCTGGAGGACGCTGGTGACGCACTGAATTCATGACGCTGCTGCAGCAGGGCCCTCTGATCGCCACCCCTCCCTCCACTTCCTGGGACGCTACGGTGCCAAAAATAGACCAAAATAAAATGTTGTTCCTGTAACATTTACATCTTCTGAAAACAACTGCAAAGCTTGGATAAATTCACGTTACAGTTGCAGACTAAGACCATCTTTTGTTGGAAAATGTCAAAGTCATTGCCCGTTGGTTCATGCACTGAGTAGGCACGTGTTCGTATCGACTCTCAGCTACTACCACACCAGGTTTTAGCTCAGCAGTTGTTAAAGTAACAGAGGTGCAGACAGTTTTGTGATGGCTAGTATAGAAAAGCCGTGGTGGCCACCTCCAAAATGTGATCAGTTGCAGATGTATTTTCAGGGACTTCTTCCTGAAAGTTTCATTAAAGTCTGTCCAGTGGTTAACAACATATTTTGCTAGCTGATAAAAGCCAGGGCCGACTCCAACGACTAATGCTAAAATTTTGCTCAAAGATCTCGCACAAGAAGAAGCACTTGGAGTATGTGTTGGGGGTGACTCTCAGCTACAGCCACACCACATTTTAGCTTAATAGCTGAAATTTGTACTTAGTGTTGGCACTTTATGTGGTTTCTAAGCTCAAGGGGCTGTAGCAACCATCTTGAACTGGACTGGCTCCAAAATTTAAATAGTTGTAGAAGAATATTCAGAGATTGAACCCTCAAGGTTTCATCAAAATCCGTCCAGCGGTTTAGGAGATAATTTGCTAACAGACAAGAGTTGATTTTAAATATTTAGTGGTTAAAATTAAAACAAAAATTTTACACAATCTGTGAGCGCTCAGAAAATGTGTTGGGGATCACTCTCTGCTACTACCACACCTAATGTTGGGCTAGTGTGTACTAAAATAACTTATTGCGATTTTTATGTTTGTAAATTCAGTTGGCTGTGGCGGCCATCTTGAATCGGTCTGACTCCAAAAGTTAAACAGTTGTATTTGAGCATCTGACGATGTCTTCCTGCGAGGTTTACAACATTTTATCCAGTGGTGCTTTAATATTTCGCTAACAGACATAGATACGCACGCACACTCACGCAGACGCGGGCAAATACACTATCGTCCGCCTTCGCTTTTCGGTGGCGGTAAATAAATCAAACGGACAGTTTCCGCTTGGCCCGGTGTAAAACAGTGTTTTGTTACGCAGGAGAAGTGAAGCACAGGAAGTTGCTTCACTCATCCCGCCGGCTGAAATTAAACTGTTTGTTGATGCAGTGAAAACACATTTAAGCATCTTGAAGCACAACACGCGCACGCACAGACCAGCAGAAGCATGAAAAGCTTACCTCTGCTTTGAACTTCTCCCCTCAGTCACTTCCTGTTTTCAGATCCTGCTGATGTTCTGGGGCTCCGCCACTAACGAGGGGGTGTTCGTTTTAATTTACAGGACGCCCCGTTTCGGTCAGATGTGACAGCGGCGGCAGACCGGCCGGCGTACAATCACTACAGAGCTACCCGCCCTCCCCGCCCGGACTGACTGATGCTGGGAGAAGATGTTCGGCTCTTTAACAACATCTGAAGCGGGCACGCCTCGTTCGCCTCCGTCTTCAAAAGCAGTCACGAGAGAGCCGACAGCGGCCATGTGACTCTGGGGGAGGGCAGAAGAAAACATCACAAACACACGAGCCATCCCTTCTGAAGTAGCCACGCCCCTGAACGCATCACTGAGTCAAACACGCTCCAACAGTTGGACAACAAAAAAAATATGATTCTGGATCGTGCTGAACTGCAGTGCATGGTTTATGTTTACTAAAACACTTAAACTGTACGAGATACAAACTGACTTGCTCCTGCAGTGCCACGTCTGACCACAAGAGGTCGCTAACTGACAAACATGTATTTTATTTTAGTGCCGCATTTGGCCACAAGAGGTCACTACCTTACATATGTAACAGGCTGGCAGTTTTTAAAAACTTTTTTTTTTAAGCAAATCCCAATTTTATTTTTCAAAGCACTTCACATAATTAGCAAAGAAAAAAGATATTTTGCTAAATCAAATATTTTAAAGTAAATACACTAATCTGTTCTCGCGGGCATTTCTCAAAGTATGAGTTGATTTTGTGTTTTGGTTTCTTATTATTTTTTTTTTTTTTGTTCTTTGTTCCTACGTTTGAAATGCTTTTTAATTCTTCAGTATTATCATTAGCATTCGTACTTTTCCATTAATTTTATTCCCATTGTTGTTGTTGTTAAGCACTTTGATAACAGTTTCTGTTTTAAATGTGCTCTACAAATAAAGTTGACTTGACTTGACTTATTTATTCATTCAACCTTTATACAGGTTAGTGTCACCGAGTCACAAGGACTCATTTTCAAGATAGAACTGTTTTAAACAACAACAACAAAAAAAAAAAACACAAGTGCGGTACACACAATAATAAAGTCATAAAAAAGGCATGCAAAATTAAAAGTAAATAAAAGTAGTGACGTTAAACAAAACAAAAACAAGCTACATTATATAACAAGGTAAAAGGTGAAACAAGGTAAATGACACCGAGGCTCAATCGGACTAACCTGTATAAAGGTTAAATGAATGAATGCTGACGTAGACTGCAGTACCATGTATGACCACCAGGGGGCGCGGATTCACAAACATGTATTTTATTGTAGTGCCGCATATGGCCACAAGAGGTCACTGTTTTACATATACAGTAAGTATTTTTGCGGAGGCCGAATTAGTTTTAAAATATTGTTAATTTTTAAAAAGCAAATCCCAATTTTTTTCAAAGCACTTCACATAATTAACAAAGAAAAAACAAGATGCTTTGCTAAATCAAACTTTTTTTAAAAGAAAATATATTAATTCATTCATTCAACCTTTATACGAGTTAGTCTCACTGAGTCACGAGGACTCATTTTCAAGATACAGTAGACCTGTTTAAAACAAACAAACAAACAAAAAACACAGGTGAGGTACACACAACAGTAAACAGTCATAAAAATCATCTAAAATGAAAAGTAAATAAAAGTAGTGATGTAAAACAAAATAAAACAAGCTACATTATGAAACAAGGTAAAGGTCCCTGAGGTTC
>JARVGQ010000804.1:9778316-9790469 GCA_031762355.1 Hypsolebias martinsi | reverse complement strand
TACTTGTACTACTATTCCTACTTACCGATACCACATCATAAATGAGGGACTACCGTAATAATAAATCATAATAATAACTGTTAATAACAATGATAATGTTGACAACAACAACAACGTATTTTCAACCATTAGTATACCTTAAAGGATTTTTGACTTTCTTTTTTTTTTTTTTTTTAACTCCAGTCCAGAGTTTTGTGACAACCCTCCAGACCACCAGACCCTTCAGAATCTGTATCTGAACACGAGGCCTCGTTTTTTTTTGTTACTCGTGTCTCCCAGTCTTTGAACATGAAGTTTTTCAAATAACTCCACCCATTATAGAATTGTTTATTCTAAAATTGTCTTTCGCCTGTACCAACCCTGAAATACAAGCGAGCTGCAGGTGCACGCTACACCCAGCAATGGCAAACGATCTTCAGATAAACTGTCAGCTGTGGAGCATTTCATTCTGCAGCCTGCATCCGTGTCAAACATGTTTTTGGTACTAAACGATCACTTGTGCACGTTACATGAGTTCCTGCTCTTTACATCCAAACTACAATGATTTTTCCAGACAAGACGAGAGGCGAGACTCTGCAGCAACTCTGGTCGGGGAGGACGTCCCTCTTCTGAGGCTGAGTTGAAAAGTGTCTCCATTAATATTTTCAGTAGCTAAAATATTACAGTGAAGCAACATCTTGTCTGCTAATATAAAAATCTAAAATTTAGCAGTGAAGTTAAAAGTCAAAACCATTACCGAGAGGAAGATGCAATTTAATGATATGATAAATATGGCATTAAATTAAGTTTTACAGTGTTTTCTACTGTGGCTGATTTGTCCCTTGAGAATATGAACAGTAAAGTTACTGTGAGGTCATGAAAGCGTTTGAAAATTGATGACAAAATAAAGGATTTGTAGTCTTTTCAGGAAAAGAAAAATCTTTTCTATTGACCGCACCAAAATAAATTTACAAATCAAAGCATAGACAAAAATAAAAGTGTGGCTGATTTTTCACCAAAGGATGATGCAAGGATTAATTAAAATAAATTTGAGTTAAACTAACCTAAACTTGTCTGAGCAGGAAAATAAGATTATTTTTAAATAAACCTAATGCTGATCTTACCGCCATAAGGGCAGAGTGTTTATGCATTTTTTTTCTTCTTGGATAGTTGCAGCACTAGTTTATTTCAGATACTATTTACATCTAACAACAGAACTTTGACAAACACACAGTTTTACGTCTACGAACTAAAGATACATAAAACATTTAAAGCCTGTTCTTAAATATGTATGGAGAATAACATTATGCATGAAATGCTAAAGGACTGCAGTACAGTTCACCTCAATCACTTTTTCCCCCAAATCACCTGTGTCTGTTCACTAAAATCCAATAGAAGCCTAAATACTTCCTTAAAACAAACAAAAACTAATCAATTTCATAATGTTTTTGCCACAGGAAAAAAAAAATCAATATTGGTTTTCATTTACAATATTTGATAAAAGTGGATGGAACAAATTCCCCAGATCTGTAAAAATAATAAATTCATGATGAATTCATGGACCGTACTGCAGGCTACACAAAAACTACTCAAAGAGCTCACGCTCACGTTTCCCCTCATGTAAACAATCAATACACACAAGAATGCTGACGTCTCATTTTGTTGGGAGGTTAAAATAAAACCTGTCTTTTGTTTTTTATAAATAATACCTACAATAACCAATTGTGGTATTTGTCAGTATCTTGTGGGGGAAAAAACTTCAGAAGTGAAACCAATGTAATCCAATAAGTCCTGTCACAAAAGACCATCAGGTCTGCCCCTTTGTTCCATAATAGCTTTGGCAATCGAGGGGAACGGTCCCATCCCTCACTATAGATCCATCTGAATCCCAAAAAGAGAGCTGAACTGATAACTAAAAGACAGATTTGGACCCTAACAGACCTGGAGATTCAGATCAGTGGCTTTTTGTGCAAGTCTTTTCACCTGTAGATCAAGTTTGAAGTATTTCACTTCAAAAGTCTTTGGTTTGAAGCGATCAAGACAACAAGAATGCTATATAAGATCAGGTACACCTATTTCTTGAGCATTTCTGGAATGTCAAAAACTTCAATTAAAGCAACGGCATAAACAAATTATCTTAAAATGCCAATAGGAGTGCAGTCCAAAACGTATTGTTAAAATATAGTGTTTGGCTTTTGTTATGTACAGACTGAAAAAAAATGTGATTATGACCTAAAATGGCCCTTGTGTGCGAGTGTATTGGGCTGTATTGGAGCTGTCGGGGGCCAGACACTGAGCATTAGCTTGATAGATGGCAGTGGTGTAAGGCTAATTAACCCCAGTGCTTTACACACACAGATCGCCTCAGTATCGTACACACACCCAGTGAGAAGAGGAAATGTTGTATAAGCACAGTTACACTGACGTGATCATTGTGGCAGGACTCATGTTGGTATGATCACACACACACAGACACACACACACACACACTTCTGTTTCTGGTCTCTCCACTGGTTCGTATGTAGAAACAGAGCTACAGAAATGGTCTAGTCATTTTTTTAGGTGTTGGTTGGTCAAAAACAGTTAGCACTTCATCCACTATGACATCAGTGATAGAGCACTTTAAGTTGTAGCAAACCCCTCATTTCTATGAGTATTTGGGGAAAAAAGGACAAAGGTAATTTTGGTCATGCCAAACAACGACCAACTGATCAATGTTCAGGCTTAAAAACTAATTCCTCAAAAACGGCATACAGCTATTAAAGAACAATACGTTCACTAATAATACATTTATCTACTTCTGTGTGTCCATTTATTTAGTGGGCAGCACGGTGGCACAGTTGGTAGAGCAACCACTTTTCAGCAAGCAGGTCATCCCGGTTCAAATCCCAGCTGGGGGACTTTCTGGGTGGAGTTTGCAAGTTCTCTCCGTGCATATGTGGGTTTTCTCCAGGTAATCCAGTTTCCTCCACAGATCAAAAAACATGCATGTTAGACTGATTGGTAACTCTAAATTGTCCCTAGGTTTGAGAGAGAGAGTGAACGGTTGTTTATTTGTCTCTATGTGTCCCTGTAATGGACTTGTGACCTATCCAGGGTGTCCCCCACCTCTTGCACAGTGATGGCTGGACATGGGCACCAATGATCCCTATGACCCGTAAAGGAAGAAGAGGGTAAAGATAATGGATGGATGGGGTTTATTTGTTGTTTTCTAAAAAAAAAAAAAAAAATCTTTGTTATGAAGTAAAAGTACAGAGCTGTGCAAAGACTTTTTCACATACAATTTTGTAATAACTAAAAAGTTTGGTTGACAAAAGCTGGCCAAAGAAATAGCCTTGTGCTCAAATTGTAAAGGTTTAGTATTAACCAGTGTAGTGCTCTCTTGTTTTGAGAGAGGACTTTTATAAGCCTAAAACGTATAATATTTGGCCCTCCTTTGGCTAACCATTAGCCAGACTATCCCTTTCAGCAATTTTACAGTCCTGAACTGAGAAGTAACTGGTTTTGGATGCATAGAACTCATACGTACAAAGAAGACACATAGGTTTGAAGAATTATTAGCTTACTCAAAATGCAACTCAGCACTTTAGTACCCAGCCATGGCTTTTATTTAATGAGGATCGAGTTGCCACTGAGACTTCACGGGGTAAATTACCAGAATCATGAGAGCAGGGGCTGAGACTCTTGCTCCTATTAACCCTGGTGTCTATGCCTGAGGCCATTCATCTCATTTGTTCCTCACCATTTTTTATTTATTTATTTTTTTGTCTTTGTAATGCTCATAAAAATTGCAGGTTCATCAGTTGTAGAGTTCTGGTGTAAAGACAACATGAAAAACACAATAACCAGAAAATGTTTGAAAGTGCAACATTTATAAAATAGAAAAACAGAAAACTAACATTGGGTCCAACATATTCACCTGGCAGGAAAGTTGGAAATAAAGTCCAAATGTTGGAATATTTTTAATGACACTAGCATTACTTGAAGTAACACACGTTTCTATGGTACACCAAAGTTTTAAGCAAAGATCGTGCATGATCTGAAAGCACTCAGCATGTGTTTGCAAAGTCTTTCAGCTACTATCACACCAAATCTTCAGCTCCATATAATTTCAATTAACTGGCACAAAACCATTTAGTTTACCTAGTTTGATTAGCTGTAGAGGTTATTTTGAATTGGATGAAACCAAAATGGTAATTAGAGAAATTGCATTTCTTGCGAAAATGCAATGTGAATGCTTATTGCAGAAGAACTTGCTGATAAACAGCTGAAATTTGTTTAAAAACATGCTGAAATGTAGCTGAAATGGAAGAACAAGCCTAAATTAACTGAAGAAAGCTGAAAGAACACAAATTTGCTGAACTAGGTTTAAATGTGCAAAAAAAATGCACAAAAAAATAGAAAATTAGCTAAAAAAAAAAAGGCTGAAATTAGAGGGGAAAAAAGTGGCTGAAAAGTAGCTGAAATGCAGAAATAAGCTTAAACTACCAGAAAGAAGTTCTGACAGAGCTGATATGAGCTAAAAATGTGGAATTAGCTGACAAAGCTAAATTTAGCTTAAAACAGCTAAATAGTCACTGAACTAGCATAATAAGCAGAAACTTGCAGAAACAAGCTTAAAGGCATATAAGCTGAATTTAGCAAAAAGGAGCAGAAAGGAGAGAAAAAAAAAAGCTGAAATTGGCTGAAAGAAGCCAAAACAAAGTTTAAACTTGCACAAGGAAGCTGAAAGAAGCTGAAGCAGAACAAAATATGAAAGAAGCAGTAAAAAGTTGTAAAAAGATCTAAAGATTTGAAGGATGTAAAATTAACTCAATTCATTTTTTATGAGGAAAAAATGCCAGAAAAAATATTATTTCAAAAAGCTAAAGTTGCACCAGTACCCAAAGTCATAGCAGGATTGTCCTGAAAGAGCTGAACGTTATGATTTATGATTTGTCGTTTTGTTCCACAAAAACTGTGGAACGAGAAAGATGTCGGAAATGTACGGAAGAAAAACGGATAGCAACAATGTGAATGTTCACCCTATTGTGAACAGTATAGTGCTCATACTATTAGTTATAGATGCACATTCAGGAATCATTTAGTTAAATTAAGTCCTCCCATTGATTCATGGATTTTGCTGACAGAAAATAATTACAAAAATAGCTCACCTCTCATGGTCGTTCACGACTAACAAATACACCTTCCTTCTTTGGTGTTGTCTGGTTTTGTGTCATCTTTTGCTTTAGTCAAATTTCTTGGGACATGAACTTGTCAGCAATAAATTAATCTAAATCATCTGGAAGTTTGAATATGGATACAACTTTTAACCTCATTTTGTGTAATTCAACACATTTTCACGAGTGAGGGTCGAGCAATCATTGATGGAAATGCCTATCACCTGCCACCTTTCATACAGTTTCTTTAAAATGTGACGAGTTGTGCTTGTATTCATTGGAAAAAAACACAAAGCCAGTGTGATTTAATGGTAAAAGAAAGAGGAATAATATTCACCTTTATCAGTCTCAGTTCATTTCTCTTTCTCAGTGACCAAAATGCTGCTTCACTGATTATGAAGTTCACTATGGTCTTGTGCTTCCCACAATGCAGCAAACTTAGAATAGAAAAATTGCATTTTTTGCTGAAAAGCATGTATGAAAAGGTTAAATAATGTGCAGCAAGGAACACGTTTAAGGAGGAATCATGAAAAACTTTGAGGGACCAAAAAGTCTGCAACAGAAGAAACAGCAGAAATAAGTGCCAATGAGTATCAAGCAGGGCAAAAATAAATGATGAATAACTTCCTGCAGCAGTGAAAAAGAGGGATGCAGAAATTACTGGGGGGAAAAAAAACACAAAAAAAACAATAAGTGGGACAGATGAGAGAGAAATAATGAGGGTGTGTTTAGCAGAAGCACAAGGACTAAAGAGGAGGCAGGGGAAACAAAGGGAATAAAATAGGACTGATGAGAGGGAAACTATGGGACGACAGATGCTACAGAGAAACAGAAGGGGAGACAGAGGAGATAAAGACAAAGAAGCTGAATGAGAGGAAACTGAGATAATTGGTGCAACACAATAAACAGAGGAGGGGGGTAACGCAATGCAAAATCCAAGAGAAAAAAGAAAGTAAAGAAATAAAACGAGTGTTTAAAATGCCAAGACATTTTCAAAAAACAGATGACAGTGATAAAAGATGAAAATCAAAGCAAGAAAAAAGACCATCCAGCTGCATGCCAATGAACAACAGTGAAAGTTGAGCTTCATTTTAACAAGAAAAATAAAAAAATGAAGAAAACGACAAAGAATGAGCAAAACATGAGAAGTGGAAAAGAGGTCCGTTCAAAATGTCTTCCTGTGGGTTTGTTAACTTCCACATTCCCTTTCTGTTTCTTTTTTCATAACTGAGAAAAAAAGAAACGGAATGCCATATGTCGGCTTGATTGTGTAATTAAGGAATAGATCCATGTACAGTCTGGAGTGATAAAGTCTGAAAGGTTGAAAACTGAATGAAGAACGGAGCTTTCTCAGCCAATTTTATGTGGGAGACTCGTGTACGAGCGAGGGAGTGAATTAATGGCCCGGCGAGCTATTAATTCCCAGGAGCTCTTCAGTGGCAGACTGTTGCAGAGAAGGTCTGATGGTGATAATGCCTCACCACTGAAGCCAGGAAACTGGTCCAGTGAGAACGTTTCACCCCCGTCTGCTCCGTTTTCTACTGTTCAGGGACTAATAAATTGTCATTATGAGCTGGTTTCCATCATGGAAGAAACGGATCACACGATGTCCAATAAAAAATTAAATAAACAAGTCTGGGCCTCCTTTGAATGAGTTGATATTAAATGTCCCCTTTCAACCCAGAGTATTAGACTAAAATCATCTTCTGTTGAGAAATGACATCACTGAAGCCGTTACTGTACATGTTGTGAATGACTCTCAGCTACTACCTCAACAATTTTTGCCTCAGTATTTGTTAAATCAAATTTCTAGTCATTTTTTTGTGTTGACTAATGTCAATCCTGAAATTGGATTAAATTCTTAAGTTAATCAGTTGTATATCCAAAAAATACTTTTCCAAGTTTCATTAAAACTAATCAAGGGTTCAACAATGTTCAATGAGCTCATCTGGACAGTTTTTTTTTTTTTCCTTTCTTTTTTTGTGCTGAGATGTTTTGTCCTTCATCCAAAGGACATGAACTTTGGTGATTTGAACCATTTCGGCATGGCTGCCTTTGAGGAGTTGAGTGGGAAAGGGCAGGTCCCAGAAACTGTCTTATCACCAGAAAACTGTTTTTTTACCCACTATGGGATTAGGTGCTTGTGGGACTCCAGTTTGTTTGTGGCTCCTCAGACTGAGGAAGTAATTTGGATGAAGAACAAAACATCTCAGAAAAAAAAAAAATAAACTGTCCAGTTGGCCTGACTGAACATCGTTGGAATTGTACCTGGATTAGTGAGCATGAACTTTGGTCTAATCAAGGGTTAATTGTTTGCATTTTTTTTTTTTTTTTTAATCAATGGACAGTCACATGCTCACATTGCACATACAGACAAAAACATTCCTCTACCTTTCGGCTGTGGGCAATAATTAATTTCTGTCAATTTTGCAGATTTGTGAAAAGCAGAATATTTTAATGAATGTCAGTAAAATCCCCTCAGCCACAAAAGTAGCATTGCCAGTGGTTGTAGTTTCGTTCTTAGATTAAACAAAATTGTTTCAACTAAGTTTTTTTCAAACCTCTTCTAGACTGCTATTCCTCTAATAGTCTGATTAAATTTATGGACTAAAACAATATTCTAAACATAATTTAACACACCACTTTGTCTCAACTACTTTGAATGTTTTGGAAGCACATTCTGTCCAGATCCAGCTATAAAATAAAACTTGTGTTCATCAGCCTTTAAATCAAATACTGATTTTCCACATTTGGAAGCTGTTGCAGGTAAATTGTAAAACCAATAACTAGTTTACTGTGGTCTGAGTGTGAAAGTAGAATTTGAAGGCATGCGAGGGACTTCTAATTAAGATGAGGGAAGGTTGACTTGCTGTAATCGCACAGGAGACACGATGAAAGGATCGGATCACAAGTCACTGGAACAAAGGTATTGACCAGGTATGGATCTTGTTTTAAGACATCTTAAGCCAACCTGACTCTCTAAGAATCTGTTAATTTGTAGTGAGTGTGTTCTTAAAGACATAGTTCCAGTCTTTCAAAGCAGGATTCTGTGTAGAGGTTAGGAGCACATACCTCCTGTAAATATCTTCATAAACAGCCTAAAATAAGAGAAATAGGGTTCGATTCTGACTGGACTGGTGAGCCAATGGAGACATGAGAAAATAAATTGCTGCCATCCTGAAGTAACTCCAATCCAGTGTTTGGTTTCAGTGGATGGCATTTTATAAACTTTATTCTACTGAAAATTTCACGTTACAATTGTTTTAGTAGAAATGTGATATTCCTGCAGGAAATGTCTCAACAACAGACATTAACAAAGATAGATGAAGCATTTCTGCCTTCTTTTGTAGTGGAATTAAAGCCAAAACATCAGTTTTTGGGAACAGACATTTTGTTTTTTAGAGCCAGAATCCGCACACTAGTAACGTGGTTCAAACCCTCAATGCACAAGTCTGGTCTACACGCCCTCCCAACTTGCTAACAGGCTGTCTTATTATTAATCAGAATAATAATCAGAATTGGCTTTATTCTCATTGCACCGAAGTGCAACAAAATTGCATTTTCAGTACAGCCTGTCCAAGAGAACAACATTAACAACATAAACAACAACTGACATGGGGAGACTGAGGTGTCTGAGGCTGGGTTTACAACTTCTCCAAGATCTATTCCTTCCAACCATCTGTGAACACTGCCAGAAAGTTCCACAGTCCTGTCTGCTCAGCTCTGATACAGGTCCACAGATGGTTTGCACAGAGCATGTGCGTTGCCAAGCCCACCACACACATTCCAGACAGCTTAAATAGTTGCTGACATTCCCAAATTTGTTGATAATCCAGATTTCAACCAACTCCAAAAGCAGAATCCATTTATTATAAATCCAATTATGTTTCCAATATAAGAGGGCTCTCCTTCACCCTGTCTTCTTGTTGAGAAAATTTGATCAACTGTGTTGAGAGACCAGCTGAATAAATCCATAGTTTACAATTTGGAAGATATGCGAAAAGGGGCTCTGAAAAAGGTTCACAGGACAAAGAGAAAAGCAGAGACAGAGAGGAGGAAGCATCTGCCTTCGCCGAGAGCAAGCAAGAAAAAAAAAAATCCCAGTGTAACACTTTTCTTTAAGTCTCAAACAGCTATTTGAAAATAAATGTATTTAAGAAAATAACTGAACATACAACAACAATGTAAGAACCATGTGAATCAACAAAAAGCACATGAAAAGTAATTAGCTGAAGTGTATTTTTATTTTATAGTGAAGAAAGTGTCCTAATCATTTACATGGAGGGGTGGGATTTAAAATTTGTACAGCAGCTACCATCCAGAGTGACTTCAACTTTGTGCTTTCAGTTCCGTCTCTTGTTGTACCTTGATGGTCTGCATGGGAAATGCTACAGCTAGCTACAGCCACTGCTATTTTTTTTTTTTTTTTTTTTTTGTAAATACCCACACATTTCTATATGAATAATTGTGTCATGCAATGCTGATGACAATGTCGATTGTTTGCATAACTTGGGATTTTTTTGGGATGGATTGGAGTTGTGTTCTAAGATGACAGCAAACTGCTTACATCTGGACCCTGCTTCAATTAGCTGCTAGCATTTCATGTAGCCATAATTTAACTATTTCACCAAATTGAGAATGTTCAAAGAACCATCTACAACAGGTAACATTTTAAATAATTGTTAACATTTCCCTGAACCTTATTCCAAACAGATATGAACTGCAGCTTAAAATATGAATGCACCACCTTAAAACTGCCCAACATCATTTTCAGTGTCACCATATGAGTAAAAAAAAAAAAAATGCATGTACAAATACTTTGTGAAAGGTAAAACTACAAACGTCTTCGCCTGCTGCAGGTCTTATTCACTCAGAGCTGTTATAAATTACCCCGTTAGGAAGTTCTGTTCTTCAGTCAGGAGTTGAAACATCAACCAACCACCTCAGATTTACAGTTAAAACCAATAAATCTTTACAAACAGCTAGCCAGTTTTGCCATGGCTCCTAAATTGTCATTCACCACTAAAGGTAAAAAGTAATAATGGTTTTGTCTGTCATGTCTGCTCCATTTTCACAATATCTCACGATGAACCGATTCACATTGGGAATCAACTCAAATCAAGATGGCTGCCACAGCAAAGTGATGCTAGCAAACGAAAATTGGTCTATAACTCAGCTGGTTTTACAGATATTGAGCCAAAACTTGGTGCGGTAGTAAGTGAGAGTCACCCATAATATATACTCTGAGCACTAACTGATCACATGATTTTTTTTTTAAATCATCATTATATTTTGTCATTAACTATTCAAATCAACAGTTTGTAAAATATACCATGAACTACAGGATATATTTAAATGTAACATTCAGAACATTATCAGTGGTTTGACACACATAACTGAATACTGTATATGTTTAAAACTCAACCCTATTCAAGATGGCTGCCACAGCCAAATGACCCAGACAAAATAATTGTAATTAAATAGTTTGTGTGACAGCAGTAAAACATTCTCAACACAGCCTAAAGCCCAACATATTTGCTCATTCAATTGTGTTTGTTACCAGATATCTCATTAACCACTGACTGGATTTCAATTAAACTTTCCAAAAATATTTATTGGCTGTACATCTAAACTTTATTAACTTTTGGACTCAACTCAATGGTGGTAGTAGCTGAGAGTTGTTCTCAACACATACTTAAAGCACCAACAGATCACACAACATATGGAAATTTCACATTAAGTTGCATTTAAAGTTATTTTCAAGGTTTGACCAAAGTGGCTACAACTCTATTATTTCACAATACAGTAATAATAATAGTAATAATAGTAATAGTAATAAATTAGTCAAACTATGGCATGAAAAACAACTGCAATATTCAGTCTGTCAAAGAATAACAGGCCTTTAATTCAAGGCCATGAACCAGCAACTGTCTAAACTTTCATTAGGCAATGTGTGTTTGTGCACGCAACTTTGGCGTACCTCCTGCCAAAATCTGAGGCAGGGATTGTGAGAAAGTCAGAGGCCCAGCTCCTGAGACTACAATCTATATTATATACAGTACATTAATACTTCATCACGTTCATTCTCAACAAACATACATGAAGTTAATTACACTTTAAAACATGGTGCCTCACATTCTGGGACCAACGCAAACTGCCACGCTGGCTGAAAACAAACGCCCATCTGTTCTCACCTGACTGTGAATACAAATTAAGCAAGGACGACAAATACACAAACCGGTTCCAGAAATACACAAACAACATGGTGCCTGTAGAGAAAAATATGTCTCCGTCTTGTTTTTAACCATCGCTGAGCGTTTATCGGTGAGGGCAATTCGACAGACTGCTTAAAGCTGCACCGAGCGCACACTGCTGTCATATCTGACATGACAACACAGTGATAAACAGAAGCATCTCAAACCATTTTAATGGCTCCAAAACCTTTCTGAACAGATTATACGACTGAGAAATGTTTGCAAAATGTTTTCTAAGTGAGCTGCCAGACTTGCCATGAAGCCGTGACATGTAGTAGATTAAGTCAAGCGAGCTGGCGTCAAATGGAGAAACACATTTAGAGCAAGAATTAATGATTTGACAGCTGAAAATCTGTTGCTACATTACAGTAAGGGGTGCACCATTTAAAACGTATCCAATTATAATGATGGAGCTGGTAAATTAGAGGAAATCTGTCACTGTGATTCCGGGGCTGTTTTTGATTAAGCTCCGCCTCCCTGAACCCAAACAGTCTAATGTATGTCTGGTTCAGACAACAGACTGCCTGATCTGTTGGTGTCTCGTTCTTGGTCCTGAACTCATTTCTGTTTCTCTCTCTCACAGTACTGAATACGTTTCTCAAAGATGTCAAAAATAGCACTTTGTTGGTTGAAACTCAGTCATCACAAACAATTTGTATTTCATTTATTTTTCCATTCATTCAACCTAGGCCTGTCACGATAACAAATTTAGCTGGGCGATTAATTGTCTCAGAAGTTATTGCGATAAACGATAATATTGT
>JARVGQ010000804.1:9706114-9717361 GCA_031762355.1 Hypsolebias martinsi | reverse complement strand
ACGCGAAACGGCCGGTAACCAAGACAGCCGGAAACCGGGGACCACCTGTATAGGTTACTGTTATTATTGTATGTACTTTATATGTTCTGTCTGGAACAGGTCCCTCTTGTAAATTAGTCATTGTGACTCAATGAGACTAGCCTGCATAAATAAAGGTTGAATGAATGAATAAATGTTACTGAATATTACATGAAGTTTTTAAATAGCCTCAAACTATCAATGTTTAATGTTTTTTTTACTTAAAAATCAAAGAACAACTATGCCTACTCTTATTCTTCTGTTTTCCCCTTTAAATTCTATAAAGATTAAGGCCTCATTTCCTGCACAGACGTAATAGTTTTTCAACGTTCCAACACAGATCTGCGACAAGCAGAGCAAATGAAAAACACCCAAAAGCAATCAAAAGCCCATAAAAGCAATCAAGGTTTATATGCATCAAAACTATAAACGAGAAACTCTTAAAATGCACGGCGTCTTGCCGAAACGTTCAAAAGTTTTTGACAGAGAGACAAAATTGAGTTGGCTACCACAAATAGAAGAAACCCGATAGGGGATGCAGGAAAGCCAGATATATCAATTTGAAAGAATATTTGACAAGTGCAGAGGCCGAGAGCAGCCTGTGTCTTATGGAAATGCAAACAAAATGAGCAGGGGTACGCACTGCATAATTTAAGGAGGAGGGCAGACACTGCATCACGGACGGACGTGTGGAATTTTCATTAAAGGAGAAAACATTATTCAAAGAAGTTGCTTTAATTTCAGGCAGAAATCAAAAGGCTGACAGCTGACAGATGCATCTTTTTAAAGCATGCACAGATTTACCCGCCGAGTCGTCCACAGCTTCACTCACACAATCCTTCATAATGAAGGAATTGTCAAACGCCTAGATCGTCTTTGCAAAGGCAAATTAATTTAGACTTGCCTTCCGAAAACCACATATTTAAAGACGGCTACATAAAGGTAAACAAATATATTTATTTTACTTATCCATACAGACAAGCACATTCCAAGGGACATAATTCAGATTAAACAGAAGCAAAAAGCAAAGAATATCAAACAATTTCCAGCTTCAGAGTCTTGTGACAGCATGCTTTATGATGGAGGAAATAGCTGCTGCCTCACCTTTGCAAATATATGGGCTCTTTTTTATGTTTGTAACAACAAACTGTGGGATGCTTTAACAGAAGTGGCACTTCGAAATATAAATACACAACAATAACGAGACGGATGACAGAGCAAGGATGAAAGATGTTAAAGGAACCGTGCGACAAATTTGCAACATAATGAATGATAGAAGTGAAGAAGAAATAAAGTGAGTGCTGAAAGAGATATCTGAAGATTAAAGATGCAGCAGAAATGTATTTTTTTTTACTAACCAAAAGGGCACTACAGCTTGGAAAACAAAATCCCTGATCCCAAAATATCGTTTCTTAACGAGGGGGTGTTCTCATATATTACAGAATAATTTGCTACCACCATTTCCCTCTGACTGCCCACCTGACTTTACCCCTCTGATGCTGTTGGTGCAGAGGGTCAGAATACAAACAAACAAACAGAGATATTATGATGTTTAGATAGTTGTGTCAGCTTGTTTAAAGCCACGTTCATTCAAAACAGACATTTTTATCATCAGTGGACTAAGACTGACCTCAAATGTAGAAACAAATTACAAGTTATGGTTCTCAGCCCCCCGTCAAATTTCCTTGCCATTTAAAATGTTGCTAAATTTGGTTTTCTTCTGTTTTATTATGCAACTGTAGCATGAAGATGCAGAATCATGCAGAGTCATGCAGAACCACTAGACTGAGGAACAGCTTCTACCCTGAAGCTGTGAGACTCATAAATCCCTAATCAGAATATCACTGTGAAAAAAATAAAAAATAATAAAAAAAATAATAATAAAATACCCCAATGTAATTGCCACTTTGGTTGATATGTGCTGCTGATCACCCATGCTGCTGATCTCATGCTGCTGATTTATTTCATGCTGCTGCATTAATTCATACTCATCTACTCACACAGACTCATGTTCGTGCTACTGTTTGGCGTGTTGTTTTACACTATTTAGTGTTTAGCGTATTTCTTAGTTTATATTAGGGATGTGGGATATGATATAAAATTCATGTCACAATATGTATTGTGAAGGGTGGCGATAACAATATCTATATCACAATATGTTTTTAGTATAAAACTTGCAATAGGGATGAAAAAAGGCATTGGGTGTCCTTTGGCCATCATTTATTTTGAAAACTGCTATACCACAAAATAATCTCTATTAAGAAAATTCCACTACTAGGTCCAGAGAGTTTTAAAATAAAAAACAATAAAAACAAATCAAGTATTAGGCTTCTTTCTTTTAGTACAAAACAGTGCAAAAGATATCAAATGTAGTTTTAGCCATATGTTTTAAACAAAATAATATGTTGTTAATGCTTAACAGATTCCAGTATTTTCACTTAAATGAACAACAACAGAGCAGCATTTAACATTGAAAACACTTCACCGTCCAACCCTCTAGTGGGCGTCTTCTTTCGCTTTAAGGAGAAGTGACGTGGCGACCAGTTTCCTCTGTGGCATTGACCAGAGGGTCTCGCAGTAAAATCACACAACACAGCGTTCTTTTCACAGATCGGAGAACAGGTTTCTCTAACCTTTCAATGGAAAAAAAAGAACAACTTTCGACGGAACACAGCGGTTTGCATATGCGCCCGAATACGGCAAACTACGGCAAGCCGGATGAGGTTAGCTTGTAGCTTTGCTACTTAGCTCTCGAAGAAAATACTTTAACACCACTTACGCACAGTTTTCAACACAAAAAAGTAACGATTAAGTCTGACAACTCTGATTTTACACTTTAATACCACTTATGTACAGTTTTAAACTAAAAAAGTAACAATTAAATCTGACAACTGATTTTACATCAGACACAGCATTACTGCAGTTAGCCGGTAGAAGACAGATCTCTATCGTAGGCTAAATGTCTATCGTTTCTACCGTGCACCGTATATGTTGCGCATTCCTAGTTCATATCCTAGATCCTTAGTACCGTTTCTTTTACAGCTTATATTTTGCCATTGTTGGATGTAACTGGGACACTGTGTACACAATTTCATTCCACCTCATGTAGCACATGTGATGCGAATGACAATAAAGAACCTTGAACATTGAAGATGCGCTCCCCTGACTATGACCCCTGACCCTTCGGTTGTCTTCTAGACTCACCATGAATTGTTATCAGTGTTTTATCACATCCATACATAGATGGGACACATCAGAGGCAATGAGAGGTTCAGTGTCTTGCCCAGAGACAATTTAACATGTGACTGTTAGTGGGATCAAACTTCCAACTCTTGCAATGAGGACGACTGCTCTAACCACTCAGCCACAGCCGCCCAGTCTGACTAATGCTTTCTCTGTTCTTCATTTTTAAGACAGAAAAACAAAATCATTAATGAAGTTTGTATTATTTGATTATGACAAGTGTGAGCATGATATTGATTGTTTGCTGTAATTATTATGCAATCATGCAAAATGTTATAATATGTTTTGACATATGAACTCGGTTCTGTTTTTCAGAAAAGAGCTACTCTTTAAAAGACACTGTGTGTAAGTGTTTTTGAGGCGGTGTTTGTTTTTTGCAGAGGGGAGTCATAGCATCTCAAAGATAATGAACAATGGACAATATATTTGTTGTCCATAACCGTTCACTTCAATGGTAGTTGCAGAGACCTTCTCATTCAAACACACGAAGGATCTAAGCCAACACAGGCAGATGAAAGAAGATTTAGATGATGACTTGCAACAAGTGCAGAATCACTGTTCAGGTTTTAAAAAGTAACAAACATTTCTTACAGCCGTCCATTTATGAATCACCCTGATATAATTTCTAACTGGTTTGTATAAATTTAGTTTTAAGGCTGGTTAAAAAAAAAAAACCATAGCAGGGATCATTGTTATTAAACAGATCAACCTTCATAGCAAGTGGAAGACAGAAGGACTTGACACTGACCGACTGCTAAGGGTGCTCTTGGATTCTGTAGGTAAATCACTGCAGAGATGGTTGGCACAGAATGGTCTTTTATTCTACTTTTTTACCTGTTGAGTGACTTGCTTTGTTAAAAAAAATAAAATCCATTCAACTATTAGTGTGAGGTGTGATGCACTGGAGCTCTAGCTTAGTGTTTTACAAAGTTTAGGTGTGGCCTGATCTCCAAACATCTGGCATTTTCAGTGGGTCCCACACTACAGCAAGCTGACTCTACGAAACAAAGAGGACAGCAGTCTGAGGTCCAGCGGTCAGTCCAGGTCAAGAGGAGTAAAGAGGGGGTATGACAAAAACAGGAAGGCTTGTTATTAGTTAAGTTTGAGACAATCTGTGAGCAGCGTGGCTCAGCAGAAAGTGTCTCCCTCCTTCCTCTATTCACTCATGTGCTACACAGCAATAAAATATTTATAGAAATATAAATAGTGTGCAGGTGTAGAAAGTGAAGCTAAAGAGGAAATGCACCAAGCAGATGACAGGGACATGAAACCTCATGTAGCAGTAAAGAAAAAGTCAGGACGACATCAGTGTTTTCAGAGAGGATCATAAGAATCTGCCCAATGCTGCTGATCAAACTCACCTGATATAAAGATTATCAGTGAACCTGAGCAGCGCAAAAAAAAAAAAAAAGTCTTAGCTAGCTGGTGTGAAGCATTTTCACACTAACACAGCTAAGTACCATATTTTTCAGCCTATAAGTTGCAGTTTTTTGCATAATTTACATGCCTTAAGAATTATACACCAAAGCAACTTGTTTACGCCCCCCCCACCCCCACCCCATGTTTATAACCCAGTATTTGGTTGAGATGTGACCATTTTCATTCATTCTGACAATGAAAATATTGAACCCGTTTTCAGCCATTAGGTGGCACTCGAGTAGCATGGCATGCCGTTGTGTAATGTAATATGTAAAAGTTAGGCCTGTCACGAGAACTAATTTTGCTGGGTGATTAATTGTCTCAGAAATTATTGCAATAAATGATAATATTGTTTGAAATTTGACAATAATCAGTAATTACAGTATTGTCAAATTTAAGAAGAAATGTTGGCAAATTTTTGTGTGTAGTAATTTTTTTTGACCACCGGATGGCAGTATAAGACTGAACCGAAGGATGGATAGTGAGGGAGCAAACAACATGTATCTTTAAGAAAAATGGGAGGGAGGCTCCTTGGTGTGGCATGGGCTGTCCATCCTTCCTTCTTTTTCTTTTTTTTCAGTTCTCAAAATGGTGGATGCTCTGTGTGGTTTGAGCTCTTTAGCATAGCATTTTTCACACAAAGCTTTTAATAAAAAAAAAAATCAGTAAAAAAAAATCAGCTTATTTTTGCAGAGAAAAAAATTTTTTAGACGAAGGCACAGGTTTCAACTATGAATTTTGGCTTCGACAAGACAAAGGTTTTTTACTGAGGTTGGCCGGTTAGCTTAGCTTCTCAGCTTAGCTGTTCTTAACAATCCAAAAACGCGATTTTGGATGATTAAAACCAATTTTAAAGAGAAAAGAGAAAGGGAGGGGGTCAGTGAAGAGCACCAGAGTTGAGCCGTTTGTCATCCAGTGTCTTCATTAGAAGGAGAGACACGAAAAAACGATAAAGCCGATAAATGAAAATGAGGTCGATAACTTTCACTTAACATGCGATTAATTGATTTATTGTTTATTGTGACAGGCCTAGTAAAAGTGACTATTAATGATACAATCGTCTTGCTAAAGTAAGTCACCTTAGTCCAGCTCACCTGGAGCAACCATCAAATCAGCTTCATTTCGCTGCGCCACCACAACGAAATGCAGCTCATTTGACCACTGACATGCATTTATTAAGTAAAAGTTAATCTGAGACGCACCTTTACTATAATGTCGAGCAAACAATTGTTTTATTTTTATTTCAGTTGTTTTTTAAATGTGCAGCGTTCCTCCTTTCTGATTACCTCCCCTCTGAAGTTTCCCGAAGCACCGAATACTTTTGAAATGCAGCTGATTTGACCGTCAAGGTGCATTTATTAAGGAAATGTCCAACTGAGACACACCTTTGCTATAATGTCAAGCAAACAAGTAATTATTTTTAAGTGGTAATGTTGTTAAATTCTTGTTAAAGTCCTCCTGTGCACACTCCCGTGGCCGCCATTTGGCAGCCAATCCATTTCTTGGCACAACATATTTCCAGGCTGTCAGCGGTGACACATAATAGATACGACTTATACGGCAAAGCGACTTATTTATGTATTTTTTTTTCACTTTCTTAGACATATTTGGACTGATGCGCCTTATAAGTCAGTGCGACGTGTACGGCGGGAAATACGGTAGTCTCTACAAACTGATCACGCCATCAAGAAAGATCATGAAGGCTTATATTAACACAAAGAGCAGAGTTAATTTCACAGGTAATCAAAACTAAATTTCACAGAAATATTCTGAAGGTTTATCCCTTTGATATCCAGTGTTCTCCCTGAAGATAAAAAAGGATTCAAGTGTGACATGTGTGATCTGACTCCTGATGGGTTCTTCATCTTGCTGAAATAAAATTATTCTGCTAAGTACCAGGTAAGCGTTGGGACTTTACTCGCTGCTCACGCCAATTGTGCTGACAGCACTGGTCTCCAGCTTTCATGAAACAAGGCCAGCTTCGCCCATCAATTCAATGTTACACACACTAACACAACCACGTGAGGAAAGATGTGCACAAATCAGCTCTCTCTCTCTCCAGTAAGCCTGCAAATCCCATTTAATGTGTTGCCAGATAAACCTTCTCTTCCTATGGGTTTTCACTTAACTGTGTTAAGAGTGTAAAACTGAGGTGTGTGTCTGGGAGTGTGCAAACGTGTTATTAATCCAGTTTTACTAGTAGGAGGTGGTGATGCCCTGAAGCTGTACTTTCCTCTGATGAGATCTTGACAGATAAGGTTTATTCCTCTACATCTCTGTCAGTATCCCACCCTCCCTTCCTCCTTTCAATCCTATATTCCTTATTGATGCTTCTTCCACTCGTCTTTAATTCCTTGTTCTATCTCCTGTTCATCACTTTAGAGTGCTTCATCCCCTCCATCCTTCATCTTTCTGTCCTCCCTCCTACCAACAACCTCCTCTTTACCATCCTTCTCTCAGCCACTCCATATTTGCTTTTACCATCCACATGGGAGTGCACGCTCTCATTCTTAACGTCGGTTTAAATCTTCTCTTTTACTGCCTTCATCTCATTTCCTAGCTTTCTTTCTCTAGTGATTACAGCGCGGAGGTCAAAACACGAGTCCTGTGAAATGAACGGCTTCGCTTTGTGCTCAGCAGCTGCTGTGCAAATATGTGCACACATCTGCACTGCAAAACATGGGAGAGGAGGACAATTTAATTCTCTGCCTCCTTCCACTTGCCATCACGAACTTGACAGCCAACCTTTCCACGGCGGTGTGCTGTGTAATCTTCACAAGACAATATCTCCTGCTCTCCAGTTCCTGTACGCGCGCGTATCTCGCATACAAGCACCGCAAACACAAAGACATGAAACCTCTATGGCCTTATCAAGCCACTCCATGACATCACCAATATAATTTGACTTTGCGTTTTCAAATAAGAGATTCAAAAGAAGAATGGGTCCCAGGCTTTAAACCTGTGGCTCTCTTATTATTAGAATAATACACCATGATGTGCTACAGTGTTATTAAACATCAGTAACATCGCGCTGAGAATATAGATATCCATCACATCTATCACGGTGACATTTTAAAAGGTCGTGTTTAAGCTGATAATAAATTTGCACAGCCTGGAAGCAGAGAGCAGCACACAGAGTTCAAAGCACAACTGTGGCCCGATGAGACTTGTTAAAGCTCCGTCCAAAGCACCATCCTGCAGCGAACGAGGACCAAAACCTCACAAGTTTTGCTTTTTTTATTATTTTTACAGTGCGCCACTCTTTAAAGTTCAAACTAATGCAGAATTATATGCCACATAATCGCTTTAAATTAGAAATATTCAGGCCTATATGGATTTACAGTGAAATTGAGGATGTTTTTGGCTGCAGTTAAGGGAATAAAAACTTAATTTTGTCACGCCTGCATTTGACTTTGTGCTTTAAGCTCTGATTCATGCCTACACTGCTTTATTAACGCTATTAAACTGTCACTATTAGGCAGCACATTTCATGAAAAACAAGCATCTTAAACTAAAAATGTTGAGTCTCTGAAGCGCTTGTTCTAAACTTATTAAAATATTTGTTTAACGATCATCTTGACCAACCATAACGCCAATGCGTTGACAAAAAGTCAAGAGTCATGTGAGCCTTGGATGCTTCTACAGAAGCTCCTGTGGCAAGAATCGTAAGGGAGATGGAGAAAACTCCAGCTTTCTGATTTTCTAGATTCAATATCAAAGCATCCTGTAGAATGAGGCAGTTCGTTCTGCCACAGCCTGACAGCAGAAAGTGTCTGCTGCGAAGATGAGTACAAGATTTACACGGTGACAACTGGTTATCTGCACAGCTGTCACACAAGGCAACGGCCTTCGTCAGAGACACACAGCTGTATCGATGAGGCCAGCTTGCGCAAATCCCAGAATCTGATCAGATTCTACCAAATAGTTCTGAAATAAAAACATCACAAAATAATAATTTACATTAACCGTCACTTTACTGTTCTCAACCCCCTCGTGTGTCTGATGAAGGATTCAGACACAACAGACGACAGCACTGTTTACTGATAACGGCAATGATAAAAAGTTGCCTGAAAAATATATAATAATAATAATATAAATACAAATTTTAGAAGCATGAAACAAAATAATAATTAAAAAATATTTTAAATGCTGTAAAATGTAACACTTTATTTAACCTCCTGGGACATAAGCTTTTGTTTGGTGTAAATTGTCTCTTTCTTCAAGGCACATGGGATAAGTAGGACCTAAGTTAAATATAGACTTGGCCTGTCACCATAAACAATAAATCAATTAATTGTATGATAAATTAAAATTATCTATCTAATTTTCATTTATCGGCTTTATCGTTTCTTCTTGTCTCTCTCTTTCTGCTGAAAACACTGGATGACAAAAGGCTCAACTTAGGTGCTCTTCACTGATGCCTCCCTTTCTCTTTTCTATAAAATCCATTTTAACGATCCAAAATTGCATTTTTGGCTCGTTAAAAGCAGCTAAGCTGAGACGCTAAGCTACGAGCTAAGCTACGAGCTAAGCTAATAGGCCGACCTCAGGAAAAACCTCAGTCTTGTCAAAGCTCCAAAATTCATGTTTGAAACCAGTTTCTTCATGTAAAAAGTTGTTTTTCTGCAAAAAGAAGCTGAGAACTTATTTAATGGTTTTTGATTAAAAGCTTTGTGCAAAAAATGTTATGCTAAAGAGCTCAAACCACACCGAGCAGCCACCATTTTGAGAACCGAAAGGAGATAGCTCATGTCACGTCAAGGGGCCTCCCTTCCATTTTTCTTAAAGAGACACGCTGATCACTCCCTCACTATCCATCCTTTGGTTCAAAGGGTCCCATACTGCCATCCGGTGGTCAAAAAAGGTACTACAAGCAAAACAAATTAAACGTTTTCTTAAATTTGACAATAATTACCAATTATTGTCAAATTTCAATATTGTTAATTGCAAGAGTTTCTGAGACAATCACCCAGCAAAATGTGTTATTGTGGCAGGCCTAATATAGACTGTCATGGTATAGGAAGTAGTTTTAGAAAAAAATGACAGTATGTTTACTTTGGCATTTTATATGTTTATTTGCAAATTGGGGTCAGAAGATCCCAATTACTCTAAAAACAAAAGCTCAGCTTTCTATAAGCAGTTCCCTAAAACAATGGTTCCCAATGCTGGTCCTTGAGGAACACCATCCTCCATGTTTTAGTTGTTTCCCTGCTTGGATACGATCTGAATGAACGAGTGATTAACAGGCTTCTGCAGAACTTGAAGTAATTAAATCAATGAATCAGGTGAGTTGGAGCAGAGAAATAACCTAAAACATGCAGGATGGTGTTCCTCAAGACTATGGTTGGGAACCATTGCTCTAATTTCCCCATAAGAGGACCAAGGGTCTAAGGATGTTAAACCTAGAAAAGTTTTGATTAGTAATTGCAACCTTTTGATCAAATGTGTAGCCTAGGTTGGTAGTGTAGTGAATTTAAAGCATCGCATTGAGTCACAAGGGTTGATATAAATATTGACTTTAAACGCTAGTCATATCCAGTGTAGTACTTCCACATTTTTGTTTTCTTCCATTTCTTTCTCCTTACGTCATTCATGTCACTGGCAGATTAAACAGGTTCCCGACAAAAACAGAGGTTAAAGTTTACCACTCAATATACGGGGCAGCTACTCCTCTGAAGTTAACATCAGTGTCTGAAGGGGACGATAAAATACAAAATAAAGATGCTTGAAACGTGGAAAACAATATGTCAAACTGAAGAGTCACTGAAAAATGTGTTCAAATCTCCATCTATCAAGAGCCTGAGCCAAATTCCCATGCAGCCGTTGAATACGTCACAAAGTTGGTTCCTTGGACTACATTACTACACAACACCTAATTTATTGCCTACGGACAGAAGTGAGGGTGTTTGATTAGAGCATACAGCAGGCCTCAGTGCTGGTGTTTGTGTGCATGTCTTTTAGGGAATTCACCTCAGTGGTGCCAGTCAGCCATGACACAAGGTGAGAATTAAAAGCAGAGAATGCCAAGAGACATTCTCACATATGAATATGGTGTGCACATGTGTGCGTACATGCATAACTACCATCAGTTTGTGCTTCTTTTACAACATTGTCTCCATTTGGATGTCAATTTTGTAGTTACACAATTATTTTTATTTTCCTGTATTTTTTTTTACAATCAAACTTCGTTTGCATACTTTGTGCTGCTTTAGACAATCGTCAAAATATGCTCAGATTAGGCACCACCACCTTTGTTTTTGTAACTTTATTACTTTATGTTTTTGCCTTTACAGGCAGTCCTCGAGTTACGAACGAGATCCGTTCCTACGGACCGTTCGTAACACAATTTTGACGTAAGTCGGGATCCGTAGCACGTGGCGTTCGTAAGTCCGGATTTTGGGCCGTAAGTCGAACTGCGCTCGTAAACGGCGTTTTAAACACGTTTTTTCAACGTAACACAACACCAGCGTACATTCTGTACCTTTAAAATGTACAGGTAGTCCTCAACTTACGAACGGGTTCCGTACCTACAAACCGTTCTTAACTCGATTTTGATGTAAGTCGAAA
>JARVGQ010000804.1:9599896-9610226 GCA_031762355.1 Hypsolebias martinsi | reverse complement strand
GAGCAGTTAACTTGCTAACAAACACAAAAAAACTCAGAAAATAATGAAAATTTCTGCCGTTTCGGCCGATGACGTCAGGGGCGGGGGGGGCCGGATACGTGAAACGCCGGTTACCGGGAACGCCGGAAACCGGGGGTCACCTGTATATATGAAAATAAATATAATGTTCCTACTTCACGGTTTTTCACCTATTGCAGGTGTGAGTGGAACGTAACCCCCACGATAATTGAGGGACTACTGTATATTAAAGTGATTGCTGGAAAATGATCTATACCTAAATATTCTACCAGGGTTTAGTTCACACCAAACAGAAATTGGTTTGTCAAAAGTGTTTTAAAAAGACAAATCTCAGTTATTTGTAGCAAGAAAAAAGTTAATTCAGATGAGTAAAGACCATAATAACCCCCACCTTCTTTTTGTGAAGCGGCCCAAGAAACCTCACCAAAACCATGTTATAAAATGTATTGACATACAAAAAGGAACTCTTTGTCTAGTTCTGGAGCCAAGAGATGCATGGCAACAATCACTGTCTTCTGATATTTATTTCCTGTGGTTGAACAGAGGCAGAGGGACAAGACGACACACTCTGACGTGATGCTGACAGCTGGCAGACAGACCACTGATACCAGCTGGCTACTGGACAGTTTGGACAGTGATGTGGCCAACTGGTACAGGTCCACATTACTTCAAATGTTCAACTCTCTATGCACAATCACAGACTGGTGCAGTTCATACACCGTGCGACAGAATGCCTGTTTTACCTCCCCTTGCATTGGACAGGCAGATTGTGAAGCTCTTAGTCTAGTAGACACCATTGACAAAATGTCATTCTACAGTACAGGAGACATGTACATGTGGGGGCATTTTCAACCCTGGGGCGTAAACACAACATATAATGCAAAAATAATAATTAAAAAAGCTATTTTTTCTTTGTTTTGAGAGAAAAACTATAAGAGGTCACAGGATTCGTAACCAGTCCATTAGCAAATTTTAGTTTTCATAAAGTTTCCCAAAGTTAAATAAGAACGTCTTCACACCGACTAAATGCTAGTTTGACAGGAATAAAACCCGACTTCTTACGCTGAAGCTCACAGGAAACATGAAATATCAATAAAATAAATACAAATAAAATAAAGGCCTAGAATTAATGGAACTAATACCTAGTGCCTGCTGCCTTTTATGTCAGTTTTAAACTAAGAGTACCTTATGATGAAAAATGCTGGACTGGTTGTTCTGACTAAGTAAATAAAATTTTACTCAAAGTTTTTGTTGTGAATGACTCCCAGCTACAAAGATACCAAATTTTAGCTCAATATCTGTGCCATTATATTCATTTTTGTATTTATTTGAAGTAAAGTTGGCTGTGGCATCAATCTTATATCCCACTAACTTCAAACATGAATCTAATATACAACCTATCTATCTGCACATGTAAAAAAAAAAAAAATCCTCCAGTGCGTTTTTAAAGCTATTTTACAAATACAGACATGAAGGAAAAGCTCCTCTCGACAGCATCTCTAGTCATGTTTAACTGTAAAGTTTAACACTCAAAAATACAACATTCTCTGTTGTGATCAAATGTTCTACTTCACTGGCAACTCTTACTCCATCCTCTTTAACGTTTTACTCCTCAATAAACAAACGCCAGCTGAGAGGCTCACACGAACACCGAGGGAAGAAACAAAAAGGAAAGCATCTAAGAAAGTTTGAAACAAGTGGCATCAAAAGGTCTGAAATCAACTCAACTTGTTGTCTTGTAATAACTTACACTGGACAAATTGCATTTCCTGACAAAATGCAGTGTGAATGCTTATTGCTGAAGAACTTGTTGAAAAACAGCTGAAATGGAAGAACAAGCCTAGAAGAAAGCAGAAAGAACAAGCTGAATTTGGTTTAAATAAGCAGAATTGAGCATAAAAATGAGCTAATTAGCTAAAAAATAGCTAAAATTAGCAAAAAAAAAAAACAGCTGAAAAGTCAAAAAGAAGCCTAAATTATCAGAAGGAAGTAGCACAATTGTGCCCAATTAGGCTGAAAGAAGCAGAAATTAACACAAAATACTGTAGTCAAGAATTATCTGAAAAAAGCTGAAATTTGCAACAGCAAAAAACAGCTGAATAGTATCTAAAAAAGCAGAAAGAAGCTTAAATTACGAGAGCACATTTTTGCTGAATTAGACTGAAAAGAAGTTTAAATAAAAGTAGTAGAATAAGCTGAAAACACATAAAAAATGCTAAATAGTCACTGAAATAGCAGTAAAAGCTGAAACTTGCAGAAATAAGCTGAAAGGAGAATTACAAGTTGAAATTAGCAGTAATAAGTTAGAAGAAGCACAAAAATGCTGTACCGGTAGTTAGCAGAAAGGAGTGCAAAACAGCTGAAGAAAACAGCTGAAAGTAGATGAAAAAAAAAAAAAAGCTTAAATTAGCAGAAGAAAGCTGAAAGACACTGAAGCAGAACAAAATATGAAAGGAGCAGTAAAAGGTTGTAAACACATCTAAAGATTCGAAGGATGTAAAATGAGCTCAACTCATTTTCTATGAGAGAAAAGTGGAAGAAAAGGCTAAATATTTCAAAAGTCATAGCGCCCTTCCCCTGGACGAGCTGAACGTTTTGATTTATGATTTGTTGAAACAGCAAAAGAATTGTGCGACGAGAAAGATGCTGAAAAACGTACAGAAGAAAAATGGATCACAATAGTGTGAACGCTTCATAAACATTCACACAATTAGCCAACGAGGCTGCAGCACACTGGGACAGCAGTAACAAACACCAACAGCATGTATTTCAGTAAAAAAGTAACGCGAGCAGAGCGCAAAACAGGAGCACAGACACCGATTTAAATAAATATAGCCATGGGATGTGCACGTCGGGCATTTTCAGGCCAGGTGTGGATGCACTGCTCTAAAAATCACAAAAATATATCAACCACATGCAACAACAACAAACAGCCAAGCAAATAAGCGACAACTTGTGTGAAAGCTTTAAATCCCAACACACCCTAAAGTGTTGTTGTGACAGCAGACTTGAGTAAATGTTTTGTTGTCGCTGGAGACGCCTCCATCTCTGCATTGAATAAATAAATAAAAGTAGGCCTCAGCTGAAGAGTTCACCTTCACCAGGGTTAGTGGATGAACCATGGCTGACCTACTAACTGAGCAGCAGATGCTGATTTTCTAGTTGCCCGGATGTTTTCAGCGCACGTGCTCCGATTTGCTGGCTGTTTGTGCGGCTGGCAGGTTAACAGGCTTGTTGAATGACTTCACTTTCACTTGGGTTTGACGAGCTGACTCAGTGACTGAACATAGAGCTGCATCATTAAAACGACTGAATCACACAGTTGCATCACTGAACTGTTGCCAGCAGTATGAGAAAACAATCATACCTGCCAAGTTTCAGCACTTTTTAATCATAAGTTACCCTAAATGTCACCTGGGGTTGGTCGAAGTCTACTGGACATTATAAACAGAACAAGAAAATTGTGATAGTCGTCCTGCGTTGGACAATTTTTATCCAAAGTATTATCCTCATGTTCCTCGCCGGAGTGGAACTGACCATCTCCTAAAGGTTAATTATTATTGTTCTGAGCGCCTAAACAAACAGACTAATTACTTTTCAGCACATGTGCAGCAGAGCCTGGATCTCAGTCAACATGTAGCACAAATTAGGTTCCCACAAAGTCCAACAGCCGACACGTGCAGGTTCAAAACTGCGTACACCTGATTTATAATTTGGGATCTAAATGAAGGAATATACATCTTAAAATTAGAGTTTTCATGCTCTTATGACTCTTCAGAGCAGAAACACTCATTTTGAACAGAAAAGTTACGACCTGCCACCATAGGTGATGAAACAGTGATAATGTTTGAGCTTGTGTCTGACGTTCGTTTGCCTGTAACGTTATCAAAGACCTCGTGAACCTCTGGACAAATTTTAATGAAAATCTTAAACGGGGAAACAGCTACACCTCATTAATCTTTGGCGCCAACTCATTCAAGATGGCTGCCACAGCTAACTGCCATTAGCCAATGCAAAGGTGGTTACAACTCAGTTTTACAGGTATTGGGCTAAACTTTGCCGTGGTAGTAGCTGAGAGTCATCCTCAACTCATATCTCTATCCATCTTTGCTTAGAACTACCCCATCACCTGTTATACTCAATGCCGCCTGTTAGCAAAATATCACAAACCATTGGGCAAGTTTTGATGAAAGTCTCGGAAAGTAATCACTGGATTTACAATTTATGATGGCTGCTCATGCTAACTTTGAAACACACACACACACACACACACAAAATAATGCCATGACATGTATGGTAGTAGCCGCTAGTCATCCTAAACCAGGGATATTTAACTAAATTGCTCAGGGGGCCACAGTTACTGAAAGCCAAGAGTTCAGGGGTCAAACATCCAGCAGTTAATGGCATTAAGTGAGTTTGTTTTAGTGTTTAAAATCTAGTTTTATTTAAGGACAAACTCATTGGTGGGCCGAACTGAGCTCACCTGTGGGCCTGATTTGGGCCCCGGACCACCAGTTGAATAGCCCTGCCCTAAACACAAACTGCAGCATTCCCACACGGTGTGTCAGCCATCTTAAAATAAAACTGACAGGTGAGGGGTGACAAGCATTCCTTCAAGCTTGGCCTTTAATTTCAGATAAGTCCTGTTGATGTTAAAACTATTTGTCACTGAGAAAGAGAAGATTTGATCAAGACATCAAGTGCATTAAAATTAAAATTAAAATAAGTTTGACTCAACATGCTCCACCATCATTATAAACATTAACCTGTTTCTTGCACATTGTCTTATTTTCACATTAAATTGCTTGACTCGTGCACCAAAGCGCAGCCACAACGAAGCAACGCTTCCTGGAATGAAAACATCCAGTTCGTTTCCAGAGCAGAGAGGCGCGTCGCGAATCTGCGAGAACCAGAACCAGAACCAGAACCCTGCCCTGCTCCGTGTGCGCGGGTAATAAAGGCTTTACGGTCAGATCAGCGCTGATCCACCGAGCCGGCAGAGGCCACTGAGCACCGGATGTGCTCGTGTCCGGCCCGTGGAGCAGGTTCGCACCGCGTGCGGACGCATCCACTTGCGCATCGCGGCCACGGAGCGATGGAGCAGCGCGCGAGCTTCCGCCTTGATACCGAATCCCAGAAGTCCGTGCACAGCCCCGCGCGAGCCGAGGCGCACCGCCCGGGTCCGTGTCTCTCTATTGGTTCCCTTTCAGCTGGGGCAGCGTCGGCGCGCGCGCGCACACACGCCTCCATTTGCAACTCCATCGCCCCCCATGGGCGTGCGAGGCCGCGGGCTGTGACGCAAACGGCACATCTCCTTTAACTCCCTGCTTTTTGTAAATACAACGCACGCAAAATCACCATATGCGACGGCGCGTGACGAGTTGGCTCGTGGGGACGCGGTTGCGTAACTCGACAAACTTAATAAAAACGTGCACGGACGGACGCGGGTGGTGCTCTTTTTGGGCACCGGATTCGATCTGATCCGGTCGCATCAGTCATCGACTTTCTGAGCCACGAGCACAGCGGATAGATGGAGAGAGACACAGTGGCCTGGCTGAGCTGCGCGTGTGCCGTGCTCCAGGACGCACGCACGTCTAGCCGACGGGGGAGAGACAGGAGTGGGACTGAGGACCACATTCACAGGCCATAAAGGGCCCCGCTTGAACACTATTGTGCTCTTTTATCAAAGAGTCCCCAACTATTTACAAAAGGTTGGCCAACACACGCGCGCGCGCGCACACACTCGCACACAAAAGTGTCGCGGGGAAATGGTGGCGACGGTTACAGCAGCTGCCACGGCTCCGCTCTCTGCGCAAAGCGGCGGCGCAACGATTGCGCAGCGCCGGACTCCCCCAGCTCACAGCAAAGTGTCCGAGTCAGCCGAAACACGGTTTTGTTCTTTAAAATAAAAATAAAATAATAATAAGCTGCTCTCGTTCAGCCATGTCCTCTGGTTCAGGCAGCGAACCAGACGCGCACAGCCCGCTCCCATGGCACGATTTGCATCGCCCCCATTATCCCCGAAAAATCTCCTTTTGCACGGTTATAATGTCGGGCTTGAAAAACGCCACTACTTCCAGCAACAAAGGGGCAGCTCGGTGTGGCCAGAGGTGAAGGCCATGGGTAAAATGCACCTTTCACGCCGGAGAGAGGCCCCTCGTAACGATCGCAGCATGGCAGGGGAGTGCGGCGTAAAAACGAGCTAACCCGACTCAAACGTACAAAAACACGGAGCGAGTTGATCACGAGCGCATCCATCCACACGACAATGAAGCGCCCAGTCTTTTAGATGAACCCTCAGCCGGTGGGACTGCTCCCATCACGCTGCGTTTTGCGGCTCCCGTGCCACCTTTTCCAAGAAGCAGCTTGGCGCACAGGACCAGTGACCCTTCCATCTTTGCGCGTCCTTCTACCGAGCGAAACCGCGAGCAGTCCTCATATTTTACAGCTCCCGGTGGAGCGCGAGACGTCTCGGCAGGCGACTCTCGCCTTTGAGGAAGTGGACGCTGCGCGTGAACGCCGCTACAAGTCTCTGAAAGTGTTCCTCTCCCCGCCGCGGCCAGGCAGAAACAAGAGGGCGATGACGCCATTTTCTGCAAAAACAACCACGCTCGGGGAGCCAGCGCGAAGGAGGTTTACGCCGCTCCGCAGCGCTCCGGTCGCGCTGAAACGCACCTAAAACCAGCCCTTACCTTCAATCCGTCGGCTCGGCGGTGGGAGAGCGTGTTCCCGGAGAGAAACTGCGCGATCGTGGCTAACTTCGACCCGGGTGGTGGTTGATTTCGCCTCCCAGCGTCCCTGGCTCGCGCTGAACAAGTTCCTCTGCGAGCCGCTGTCTTTGTGCACCCGCTCGGCGTTAAACCAGTCCCCCCCTGCGCAAAGGTGCACGCTCTGCGTCCGATTTCAGCCGCAAACCCCGCGACTGGAGGGCGGCGTGGCGCAAAATAGACGCACGTAAACGACTTTCCTTGAAAAAAGTTGAACAAATCGTCCTGCTTGGATCGGAAGCCGCGTTTGTAAGGAGGACTCCGGCAGCCAAAACGCACAACCTTTTGAGGACACGCGCTTCTCCACAAGGGACCACGACGCAAAGTGAAGGAGGGGAAGTTCCACTTTTAAAGAAGTTGAATCAGAAAATAAAATACTTTATGCAAACAGGTCATTAAACTGCAGCAGAAGGCTAAAACTGTGATATTCACACTTGTGGGCACGTTTAGAAACACTTGACTCAATCCATCTTACACATATTGATGCAATATTCTCCTTATTTTTAAGAATATAATAACTTGAATTGCTTAAATTAACATATTGTTGTACAAACAAAGCAAAGTGCTTTTAAATAAATTAAAAAAACAATGAAAAAGTTCTCCAAACAACCACAAAGAAACAACATTTGGATGTAAAGTAACAATTTAAAATGAGAATTACAGAATTAAAAAAAAGTTAGAAAAGCCTACAAAGAAATGCAACTAGACAAAAATACTGCAAATTATACTTTTCCCCCCTCACAAAAAACTTACTATATATTACATAATCTAATAAAATAACATGCACAAAAACAAATATACAACTAAAATGACTCAATGTTTAGAACCACCATAAAGGTTTAAAAACTTCAGCTCAGAGTATGTGTTGAGGATCACTCTCCACACCAGGTTTGAGCTCAATATCTGTTCAACTGACTTGGAGCCATTTTTGTGTTGACAGGTTGATAAACTGGTTGTTGGCTAATTTAAAAGGTTTGCTGAAATTTGTCCAGCGGTTCAGGAGATATTTTGCTAACAGAAAAAATATTTTACCTCTTTAAGATTCTCATTCCTTCATGGAATGCTTTAATTTTTTTTTGTTTGTTTGTTTTATTCTAATAAACAACTAAAGTTGGCTACCGTCAGCTAAAAACTTTGTAAACAAGTTTTTAACCATATGTGTCCTTTCACAATAACATTTTCTTGTATTTTTCTTAAACAGATCATTTGTGTCCAAAGTTAAAACATTTGTCTTCTAAAATTTTACTTAAAAAATAAAAATAAAAACAACTTGAGGAAGGCTTTTTGCTGAAGTAAAAATGAGCTAAGTCAAATTAGCACTAGCAAACTCAACTAGAAACTTTACTAAATAGGTTTTTAATCACACTTGTATTCCAAGACACAAACTTTTTTTATTTAATGTGACAAAAATGTAAATTTCTGAACACTTTACTGCTATTTCACTTTTCATATGAAACATAAATAAACAAACAAGCAGCACTGTTGAAGTCCACGTGTGTTCAGTTGAATTAGCACTAATCATGTTGACTGTCATAAAGATAGCTACTTAGCTAAAACATTTTGTACACAGGGTTTTAATCACACCTGTGTTCCCTCACAAAAACATTTTCCAGTGTTTTTGTGACTGAAGTACTTTTTCATTGTTGCTGTTTTACTGTTTGAATAAATGAAAAAAATAATAAAGTGAGTAGTTGTTGAAGTCCAAATAAGCTATTCGAGTTAGCACTAGCAAAGACGGCTAATGTTAGCTAAAACATTATGTAAACACGTTTTTAACCACACTTGTTCTCCCTTACTAAAACATTTTCCAATGTTTCTTTTTTAAGCAAAGTAAAGATTTTTGAGATTTTACTTTGTGAATAAAAATAATAAACTGAAACTCTAAAATAGCTAAGTCGAGTTAGCACTAGCAAAGTTGGCTAATGTTAGCTAAATCATTTTGTAAATAGTTTTAACTACACTTGGGTTTCCTCACAATAAATTTATCTGTCTTTTCTTTGACAAAAGTAAAACTTCTCAGTCAATCCTGACATTTGAACTTTCTAAACATGTGATTTTTTCTTCTGTAATATGTTTTTTAGCCTGATGTCGCCATATGCTAGTTAGCCAAATTGTTTTGTTAGCATGAATCATGTCTTAAAAATACTACAATTTACATTTGAATGTTCTTTAAAATAAATAACAAAGTAAAACTAAGAACTGTGGCAAACAAACTCATATAAATGGTACTTTTGTGCTAAATAGGATTTTTCTTACCTTGTTTCCAAGCTAAACCAGTTAGTTAAAGGTGCTGAGATGATAAGAACAACCATGGAACATACAAAATGTCAAATAAAAAGAGGAAAAGTTAATTAAAAGTCAGTATCTCTATCAAACAGACTCTACCAAGCTAGACTATTTTAGCTAAAAAGAGTTAATTGACTCACAGACTGTTAAAAAGACAGAAAAGAGCAATTAGGCTAATTAGTGTCAGCTGGCTCAGATATTACATGTAATAACAATGAGAGGATGGCTCAGGTAAGTTTATACATACAGGAAATCCAAGTGACTTGTACTAAACTAATTAGGTACAACAACAAAAAAAAATAAAATAAATAATATGTAAAGTTATTTAAAACTGTAATGCAACTATAAGATAGTTACTCCAGTTCTTGTGCAATAAACAAAATTTACTAAATGCCTTTTTATAAATGGCTATTTTATCACATCATCACAAACGGGAACCTTAAACGAAATCTCAACTTTAAATTTAAATCACATCCGCTGACAATAAACAGGAGCAATTGTCTATTTTCCTAGTGTTTTTGAAGTTATACTTTTTCTTCATTTTTGAAAAATAATGAGTTATAAACCTGTAGTAGTTTATTAGTTTTAAAACCCTAATGAGAACATCTGAAATGTTTATGAAACTGTATTTATTTATTTATTTAACTAGAAGCCATTGCCACTATAACAAAAAATAAAAATAAAAAAAAGCACTGCCACCATTCATAATTTTCCCATACAGGAGAGTAAATATTTAACATTAGCTCCTAAAAGCATTGTGCACACGTATGTGCTTTTATATGATGTTAAGCTCAGTGTTAATGTTACAGATGACTTTCAGCTACTACCACATTAACTTTTAGTTCAAGTTCAAGTTGTGTTTATTTGTCATATGCAAGGTTAACAGTACAACAAAATGCTTAGGATGAGAAGAACCGATTTGACTCACTACCAAAAAATCAAAGAACAAACAAACAAGAAATATTAAAGTATGCAATAAGTGTACAAAAATAAAGAGAAAAAGTAATTATATTTACAACATCCTAAAGAGAGATAGCAAACAACAACATGGTAGAAGGTAACGGTGCAGCAGGATGAATTTGAATGCATAAGTATTTCAAGGTAGTGATATTACCTAAAATGAACACGATATCTATCTATCTATCTATCTATCTATCTATCTATCTATCTATCTATCTATCTATATATATATCTATATATATATATATATATATATATATACACAGTCCTCGGTATTCGGGCGAGTTCAGTTCTAACGG
>JARVGQ010000804.1:9589675-9599796 GCA_031762355.1 Hypsolebias martinsi | reverse complement strand
CATGTAGGAGGAGATGTATGAAGGCAGCAGACCAAGAAGTGATTTAAAGATGAAAATTTACCAGTGGAAGAGTCTGCATGAAGTTAATGATGTCCAGTTAACCAGTGAGTACAGGGTGGTGGTGGGTTCGATAATCACAGCCAGTTAGGAATCTTAGTGCACCATGATAGACAGAATCCAACATCTGCAGGGTGCTTGTAGGAGCGTCCACATGGAGCTTAAAAGAGAGATGCGAGTCGACCAAGATACCCAAATATTCATAGGAATCAACAAATTCAATTGGGACACCATTAACAGATAAAATCAGAGGAAGAACTGCTGGGACAGACTTCCTCTTTGAAAACAGCATCCCTTTGGTTTTGTTGGCGTTTAGGACAAGTTTGAGACTGAACAAATCTGACTAGATGTCGAAAGCTATCTGCAAAAGCTGGAAAACAAGCAACTGTTTTAGCTCGACAGTAAACAACTGTGTCATCAGCATAGAAATGTAAGGATGCATCAAGGATGCACTAACCTACGTTACCTACGTATGTAGATTGTAAAGAGGGTGGGTCCCAAGACTGAGCCTTGTGGTACACCATTGTTGACTGTTAAATAACTGGAAGAAGTATGTTGAACACATTGCCTCTAATCTGAGAAACCAATTTCTGAGAGCTCATGACACAAGATGTTATGATCTTCAGTGTCAAAAGCTTTAGACAGGTCTAAGTGAATGAATGAGCTAGTGGAAATGATCCAATTATTTTTTTACACATTGGAGTGAAAGACAGCTTTATCACGCTGAGAACAAATGTGCGGCTAACTTCAAACATATTTATGAAAGCTGGAACCTGCAGGATAATGTTTGGAAATGACTTATTTTCCTGACTAGCTGAAGCACAACGCAGGCTTCTCTGTTCTGGACAACTCTCCAACCGCTGAGCTTCATGGGACACAGACATGAGCTCAAAACGGTGGTAGACATGAAACAAGCATGTGCGTTTCATTCATCAGGCAGTCTGTGACACTTTATTCTGAAAAAGGAGCTGTGACGCATCACGGAGCGTGTTAAATCCCAAACAAGTTTGAGACGTTGCTGCTGAAATTAAACAAGTTAACTGCTCACTTTCAGGGTGCTTGACAGCGCATTTTGAATTAAATTTATTTACAGGTGAAAAATCTTAAAAATGAAAATATAAATAAGCTAAAATAAAGTGGAAAATATCATGTTGCTTTAAAAAACACTATCATGGATGGACTCTAAAGGCCGCAGCTCAATGTGTTTATCCATCCGTTTAACCCTACAACATACTTCTTCACAGATTATTTCATGAAACAGAACTGAACACAGGTAAATTCTTCGCAAACAGCAACAGCTGCCCAATGTTCATACTTAACTTTGTGCAGCTGTTGTCATTAATTTGCTACAGCACTTTTTTTTTTTTTTTTTTTGAGAAATCAGGCGAATCTGATCATTATTGTTAAACATACTCCAATAGGGAAAAAAAAGCCCCTTTTGACCTCATATTTAGTAAAAGGGGGACATTATCAATAAATATAAAAATAACAGATATGTACAAATATGAACTACAATAATACTTTCAACATTTCTTCAAAATGCCATAAAAATTCTTTTTTTTTTTTTTTTTGCTGAAAAAATCTGTAGCTCAAACCCTAATGGTCACTTTGATAAACATTATTTACGAATGATAAATTATTATACAAAAAATAAAAACAATCCAACACCATAGTAATAATTTCATTTTGGATGCAAGTCATGGACTTTGTTTTTAAAAATAATAATAATAGTCCCTGTAAAGTCAGAATTCATCCTAGATTGAAATACAAGGTGGCATCATTGGTAACACGAACAGTTTCTTCTTCCCAAGCAGGACGTTTTTTTTTTTTTTTTTTTTTGCGTAACGTTGATGTAGACGGCTGTGGAGCCAGTAGAGGAAGCGAGAGGAACACAGGGCAGTAAGTGCACTTTGAACACAGGCATGCTGGGACACAAATGGGGTATATAGGAGATAATAGAGAAAATAAGCTGTTTTGTACACAAAGAAACAATTAAAAAAAGAGGCCAAAAGAAGGGGAAACTGGATAAAACCCAGCTGAACTTGCCGTTATCGCTCCCCCTTTTTCAACAGGAGAAAAAAGTTGCTAGAAAAGCCCACAGTAGTCATCTCAGAAGGTCCGTAACCTTCAATCTTGTCTTTCATTTGAGCAAACCTTTCAGTGGTGGTGTTGTCAACGACGCCTAATACACTTGATGCAAATTCCCTTTTGAGAGAATAGTTTATTTTTATCTTGCTCTGGGAAAACCAGAGGAACAGAGCAGCTTTCCAACAGAAACATCCAAACTGAAGGAGAGGCAGTGAAAGGAACCGACCGCAGGCAAAGACTCCAGCGCACCCGACGGCGTCCCACTGAGTGGACTCGAGTGTCGCTGGATGAACGTCGGCGACGTGCAGCAGTCTGACTGGCGCTGCCGCTGGAAGAGTGGTGAGGTCAAAGGTCACAAACGGTTGAGGCCTGTGCAGCTGTCCAGCATTCAGTCTATGAAGGGGGTTCCTGTCAGTGGTGGAACTTGGCCTGCGGCGACAGAACACGTGCTCGTTAACCGGGTTTCATTTCTTTATCTTAATTCAGATGACAGTTGATCAACCAATAACACGATCAAGTTAAAAAGCCTAGCATCCCTGGAAGGAACGCATATCACCCCCCCCATCATTCATGCAGTGTCTTAAACCAAGTTTGTCTCAAGATAAATGATGAAAATGAAGCTTGTGTGTGTCATATCTCTCGTGTGATCTGGGTGAGAACAGAAAGATAAGAATCTCTCAGTGAGATAATAACACAGCTACCTGTCTCGGAGACTCAGGCCCTGAAGCCAGGATCCCCCCGCTGTCGTTCCCCTTCCCAAACAGGCTCTCCAGCCCAGACGGCCGGCTAAGCTTACTGGCCTTCCCTTTGTAGGAGCTGGGGCTCCTCCTCTTCCTCCCCTCTGCGCCTCCCCCATAAGCTAAGGGTACTGTTGGGGGAGTCCTCGTCTGATGTGGGGCAGAGGTGGGTTCTCTGGGGGCGTAGCTGCTGGTGCCAAGCTCGCGACTTCAGAAAGAAGAAAGGTAATAAGGTTATTAAAAACATCCACAGTGAATCCTACAGTAAATTAGCCTTCAACTTCAATTTGTCTTGAGTCAATAAAGAACAAAAAAACTCTAAACTAGAGAAACAAAGTGTGAATGCTGACTCAGCATAAACTCTTAACTTTTCAACTTGATATTTTACATGAAACTGTTGAGAGTTTGAACTTGTCAGTGAGTTTTCTACCAGTTCTGTGAGTTGTGGCTTTGAGACCCGTCCACTCTGGACAGCCAGTTGTCCGAGCTGCTCAAAAGTCCGCTGTCTCCGTGACCGGGTCCCCTTTTCCTGGCTGGGGGGACGGCAGTCACCCCTACGCCTTGTAACGTTGGGTGAAAGCTGCTGCCGTTCCTCTTGTGATGATCCACAGTCTGAAAGAAGGAAGAAGACGAGAAGGAGGAGGAAGAGTGGGAAGAGTTCTTTCTCTTCTTAGGTCCCAGAGCGAGGTCCTCCATGTCTTTGGACGAGCGGCTGGCTTTGTGCAAGCCGTTACGAGCTTTTGACGTGAGCGGCTGGGGGCGGGGTTGCGGGGAGTCTCTGACGTTGAACACCCCGGCCGTGGATGCAGACTGAGGGAACGCGGCGGTGTAGGTGAGGGTGCTGGACGGGGAGCTGAAGACAGGGGAGGTCAGGGCTGTGTGAGACGGAGCCTGCTGTGAGGAAACCGAGGAGGTACCAGGCAGCGGGGGGAAGGAGAGGCTCTCAGCAGCCAGGGGCACCTTCCTGAAACACACGGAACAACCACCTTTAACACTTTCAGCTCTTAGAAAACTTTAGTTGTGAATTCCTGTAAGACCTGAAGCTCTAATGAAAGGGGCTCGCCTCCACATCTGTGCGTTCAGGTGTTTTTCCACCATGCTCTGGAGAGCCAGCCTCATCCTGTCCCATCGCCTGTCAAACACGTAGTATCCCCGTCCCATCAGCCTGCTGCTGAAGACGCAAGCCTGCAGGGAAACACAAGAGGAGCATGTTGAGATCATTTTAGAGCGGAGAAACAAGGTGATAACACAAGCAGAGTGAGAAAGAGTGGCTGAATTACAGAGGAAAGTGGAGAAAATGAAGCTTTAAAATGCATTAAATGAGGGAAACAAAGAGCTCCATAAATGTAAAACAAATATTCCTGGTTTAAGAAATATAATTTTAATTACCTTTTTGAAAAAATAACTGTTGGCTAATCTTACCAAAGGAATTTCTCAATTCTTAAAAACAACAAACTTTACATTTTAAATACTTACATAATAGAAAAAGTACAATTTACGTGTGCAAGTGTGACACATTTACACCTTTAGATAATTTTTGTGTAAAGCTGATCTAGATTTTAATTAAATAACTTCAACAGAAATAAAACTTTGCATCTAAATAAAGAAGAAATGCATTAAAAAAAAAAACTTTCAGGGTATCACATACCCGCTGTGACACTGACATCTATTAATTATTGAATTTCTTTAATTTTATTTGTAATAATAAGTAAAATATTAATTTTATTTAGTATTTATCACTACAATAACAAACCTCAATGGGATATAAAAGCAGGTGGTGTGGTGTAAAACAGTTTTGGGTAAAAGCTGTGTAAATAAAGGTCTGCATTAGTAGATGTGGAACTCGCCCCTAAAGGTCGTGGATGATGGTTGGAGCAGTGAAAGGCAGGTCTTTCCGTGTCCTCTGGAATCTCTGCATCTCCCTCGTCACTGGAAAGTCGACTGCTGTCTCCGGCCGTGGACAGCCAGCTGTGAGGGGACGTCTCCGGGTGAGGAGCTGGAGCAGGAGGTGCTGCTGGGGGCAGAGGATTGGAAGTTGAAGTGGAGGAGGAGCTACCTGGAACTCTGGGGTGGAAAAATGTAGAAGAAAAAGGGGGTTACAGAAGGCAGACAGAATTACTGTATGTATGACAATAATAATAATAATAATAAAAAACTTATCGTAGCAACATCCCAGTTACAGTATTTACTTCATTTGCTCCACATTTTGACTACAGCTAAGCCCCAAACAAAATCCTTTTTTTTTAACCAGACTCCTCTCTCAAACAGAAGTAGGAAAGGAGTTTCTCATAATACTCAGAGCAGTATGTGTTTTATAGCACCCCCTGGTGGGAACATATGGAAAAACAAGATCTTAATTTCCCATTTCAGAAGCCACGGGTGAGATCAGCTGTTATCACTGAAATGTGTTGTAAAGCTGCACAGATGCAAACACTTAACTTTCATTTGATGTGTAATTATTCCTTTACAGTGCATTTATTTGACAGACTTATGCAGATTTAAGTAAATGGTGCTAAATTTGCAACAGGCTGTCTACTATAGAAAAGTTTGAGCACATTTTAGGACTGATCATAGTAACCAAGCATAACAGATCTCAGCCTCTCATCCTCTTAACACGCAGTAGATCCATAATTTATGTTGCATATCATTCTCACACTTTGTTTAAAAGAAGCTTGGTTTGACTGAAACCTCAGCTGAGGGAATTGCTTTCTTGCTTCCTGTGATTGTGTGTAAGTTAATCGACCGTTTGTGCAGCCATGTCACTTCATGCGACATTCACCATCATCAACAATGGAGGATGGTAGTTGGAGCTAGCTACTGTACGTGTTTGATGTTTGTCTTTGGATTAATGATTACAGCTGCATTAAATAATGTGATATAAAGTGTATGGAAAAATAGAACTGTAAGGCAAGTACCGTATTTTCTGGTGTATAAGTCACAGTTTGTTTTTTTTTCATAGATTTGTCCGTCCTGCGACTTAAACGCCAAAGTGCCATGTTTTTTTTTGTGACTGATGCAACTCATACTCCGGAGTGACTTATAAGCTGGAAAATACAATACTTGTCCAAAAACAAAATCAATACTGCTCTGCACATTATGAAACGAGAGCACAAGAGCGAGAAGAGAAAATTGCAACTAATAAATAGCTTATATTTTAGCAAAGTGCCTTTAACGTGTGAATAAAATGGTCACGAGCTGCAGCCGGAATGGAAGGACGGCGATCCGGTGTGTTTTGCTGCTGCACATGGGCATATTTCGTGCTCAAGTTACCATCCATCCATTTCTTGAGGGTGTTTTTTTCATCTTACCAGTGATGTAAATAATGCAGACACAGTGCGTGAACTGGAAGAGCTTTAAACTTGTTCATCCAATAAACACATGCTTTTGTCTGAACCAGTTAGCATCCTCTTACGTCACCTAGTAGTCCCCCATCTAAGAAAACACCTAAAGAAGTTAAAACAAACCTTATAAATGTAGTTATGAAGACCACAAACAGCTACAGCACTGACCATGCAAAAAAAAAAAAAAAAAAAAGCAAATGTTTGGAAAAACTATGAACTATTCCAGCTGAAGTCTGAAATCACCAGCTCAGTGTTGGTTAAACTGCATCGCAATGCACCGTGTAATTGTAGTAAACTCCTAATAATTGTAAAAAAAAAAAAAAAAAAAGGACCATTTGTAATGCTGTTCTTTATCCTAAACAACCAAGCAGGTTTACTTCCTAAAGAAAATAATTAACTTTTTAACCTCTCCTTATGAGTTTTTACAAAAAACTAAATACAGTAAATAAAAATAACCCTCCAAATCAACACCTTGACAGCTGGAAACAGTGTTTTAAGTTTGCCCCTACCTCAGTATGTGTGAATTAGCGAGCCGCATCTTCAGCGAGGACAGTGGACGCTCACTGGGGCAGTGAGACTTCATGGGGCTTGTTGTGTCTGGGGTTGCGATGCAAGTTTCCTTTCCTCTCTGGGCTCCATCTTTTTCTTTCTCCTTCTCTTTCAAGGCCTCCTTCTCCTTGGCCAGGCCCTTGTGTTCAGCCAGGAGGACGTCAAAATGTTTTGATCGTCCAGGGACGGCTCGGCGTTGGGTTAAAGAATGAGTCTGCAAAAGAAAATGTATGTTTAGCACTAACATTTTCAGCAAGCATCAATGGTGCACTCACAAGCTAGAGTCAATGTTGATTAGTTTTATTTCCACAGTCACTGCTCCCACTAACAGTAAATAGTACCTGAGCCCAGTCAGTGTGTAAATCCTTCCAGGTACTTTGGAGGGTAACCAACCCTCAAACATTTGATTTCCCAACTTTATTTACAGAGTTAAGAGATGATGCTGAAGCACTGGTATTAACTGGTAGTGTTGCTTTCGCTGGGTGCAATGTTTCCAATATTCACTTAAAGTAAGGGCGTCTAAAGTGCGGCCCGGGGGCCATTTGCGGCCCTTGGAGTGATTTTGTGTGGCCCACGACTGCAATTAAAGCATGGCAGATGTAGACCTTCTTTAGATTTAACGGTGATACTTTTTAAATATAATGTTTAGGTTTAACAACAAAACAGATGAAAATAATCCCCCTCAAAATTAGAAAATTTAATTGCAATACAAAAAATTAATCATACTTATTGTAATCCCTTTATCCTACAACAAACCTTAACTGACTTCTACTAAAAAGTAGAATTTTGGATAATAATTCATAAAAGTTGGCTAAATACAACAAGTGTTTTCAAAGAAAATAATTCAGTTGACTTAATAATCTATGGGGATGAAGTGGACATTTTTAAAAGAATATAAAGTGATATCATCGACATACAAGCTGATCAACTTATCAGTTTCCCTTCAAACCTTCTAAGAATCTGTTTTAGCGACTGCCAGCTGGTTTTCAGAACTTTAATGACCCTATTGAGCTATCCAAGGTCCAAATGGACGATTGAAGTTCCAGCCCCTTTTTAAAGAACAATTACTCATGTTAGGTTTTTGCTTCTGAAAATAAACGAAAATGAACTTCAAAGCACAAGAAAACAAATGTTTTACCCCAAAAAGTCTAATGAATTTAAAAAAAAAAAAGGCAAGATTAATGATTACGAGGCTCCTAATGTTCCGTATCTACAATAATTAAAATACATTTTTAACCTTTCTTCAAAGTATTGTTCAAGTTTTAAAAATGAGAAGAAAAAAAATGGTGCTTTACAGAACAAAAACAAAAAAATTTCTTAACATTCAAAATTTTCTGGCCCACGAGTGCTTTCATCTAGACCAGGGGTCTGCAACCTTTACAATCAAAAGAGCCATTTTACGTCTTCATTCACTAAATTACAAAAGTGTTCAGAGCTGCAACGACCTGCTACAATTCAATTTAAAAATACTTTATTAATCCCAGAGGGAAATTAAGTGTTGTCGTAGCTCTTCATCCTGGTTTCATTCAAGAGTTGTTAGATGCTGATAGCTGTGGACAGGAAGGATCTCCTGCAGTGAATCTGGCCACAGATATCGATCCGTCCATCCAGATCCAGGTGCTGTCAGATCCGGCGGGACTCTCAGTCCTCCTGGGCAGCAGGACTACACCAATGCCAAGCAGACTTCTTCCCTGAGTAATGGTCACTCCTCCCAGCAGTCTGCTGAGCTCCTCGTTGCCACGGACAGACAGCTGAAGGTGCCAGGAGATGACCCCGGTCCTCCTGCCATCACGAGCCGAGCTTCCCATCAGCTCCAGGACCTCGGCGGCCAAGCATGCGAGCACCGCCGCCAGGTTGACAGGAATTTGTCCATGGCGCCTCATTTTCAACTCATTTGAGATTTGGGGCTGTAGTTGAGGTATCTGAGCTTTTGCGATATTAATCAGTTGCTCCTGGTTGTTAAAAAACACCTCGTTGCCATGGTTGCGTATCATAACAAACGCCCATAAGTAAAAAGGTTTCAGTAAAAATCCTTCCAGCGGCACAGCATCTGATACCAGAGTAAACAATCATCCAAAAAAAAGGATTTACATCTAGAAAAAGAGGAATTAAAGTGTGATTATCAAGTGACAAGAAATCTGCTAAAACTAGCCCTTTTTGTTGCTTGTATAACAAACAACAAAATTCAGTTTCATGTCCGTTTTGGTCAAAGTTTGAAAGAGCCACTGCGGAGGAACCAAAGAGCCGCATGTGGTTCCAGAGCCACAGGTTGCAGACCCCTGATCTAGACAGTTCTGGCCCACCTATGAATATGTTTGGACACCCCTGACTTAAAAGAAAAGTGGAGTCCTCTTCGAACTGACTTGATCATCTCCTGGTTGCTGAATACGAATGTGACAGGTGAACAATTTACAGAGAAAAAGAGCAGTGGGAGTGCTTCGACTTCTCACGTTCACCCAGACTTATTTCAGTGAGGAGACACACGGTTTGATGATTCCAGCAAAAACACCCGAGCTGTCCGACAGCTCAAATTGCCAAGTGAAATCCAGCCGAGTCATTTTAACATAGCAGCAAAAGTGCTACTTCTAGAAAGTCTGGTACAAAATTTCACATAGAAACACCAAATCCCGTGGCTCGAGGCTAGCCTGTATAAATAAAGGTTGGATGAAAAAAAATAAAACAATTAGTTATTAAATTCTTATCAGCTGTGAGACAAAAGCATGTGACTCCACTTTGATTCTGTGACGTAGCCGTCGGATGCAGAAAAGCTCAAGCTGGATGAAATGCATGACGGTTGCACATATTAGTTCACTGAATGTGCAGATTCAAGGATAAATGTTGTTAAAGCATGTTCAGGATCTCAGAAGTGATATTTAAGACCCAGATGATGTAAAGTTACACTGCTCTCTCTCAGTCTACCTTCTTGTCAGTGCAGTAATTGGTCCTGACAGTAAAAGCAACTTAGCCGGGGTACAGTTTCTGGAACCATCGCTCTACCTGTAATCATAATGTACTGGTAACTGAAACAGTACTGTCAATGAGCTGGAGGATCATGCACTCGTGCACTAGCGTTGCCAAGAACCATTAATCTCATATTGCCAGGACGAATGTTGAGGGGTGTTTGTTTGAAGCTAGCGTTTATGTTATAAAAACTATCATTTTGGTTGCTTCCTTTAGAGATCTTCAAAACAGATCATCCGCCTACATCTCATCCTCTCCCAGCATCTTCTCTGTCATCGCAGCATATTCTCTACTGCGTCCATTAGGCCATTTAAACAATAAATCAATTAATCGCATGATAAATTAAAATTATCGACCTCATTTTCATTTATCGCTTTATCGTTTCTTT
>JARVGQ010000804.1:9559225-9570265 GCA_031762355.1 Hypsolebias martinsi | reverse complement strand
CCACATCGCGAGCAGTGTGTTGGTGTGCGAGTTCATTAGGCGTCACCGTAAGCCCCCCCCCCCCCCTCGCCTCACCACGCAGCTCAAACAGACGGCTGAAGCACCGGCAGCAGCTCGCAGGCAGATGCGAGCGCGCTCAGTGGAGCGACGATTGAAAAACAAACAGGAAGTAGACAGGATGGGGAGCCAATGAGAGCCGAGGGCAGCAGTGATGTCATTTCATTAGCTCATCAATAACAGTTCACTTTCTATAAATATCCTCTCAAATACATTTCTGTTGCACATTTGAACTTGTCCTCACACTGAGTTTCATGTTTTACAAGTACTGATAATGACTGAGCAACATGTCTGACGTCAACATGACTAAGCTGTATTATTAGGGATAATAGCTAAAAATCATGGTCACCATAGCAACAACAATCACATTTTACAGGCAGAGCAAACCTATTTGAGAAAAACTCAACCAGCTGATGTTTATTAGAAAGTTAAAGCATTCTTTCTGCCACATTCCGCTTTAAACAATAATTTCCAGCTCCACAACAAGCTCCCAAAATTACATAATTAAATATTTTAATGTAATTTTCAACACAATTTCCTCAAAATTGACTAAGAAATATTCCCACCCTATCTTCTGAGCACAACCCTAAGAGGAAACATATTTATAAACGAATCAGCCCGTACTGATCAGGTAAAAATGTTTGTTTACAAGGCTACAACTGTAAATTATTTAATGTTTCCCGGCTTCCGTCAGGTGGCTGTGAGTGTGAGGGCACGCATACGTGGTGTTTTGCATTTTTAAAGTGAAACCCAGTGATGAATACTTCAAAAAGGTCTTTTGTCTCTTACCGTAATGTGTGAGGATGCCCTGAGGAGTGACCACCTTACTGCAAACGTGGCAGACAACAAGACAAAAATCCTCCAATGCTGGGAAGTGGCTGCAGACAGGCATCCCTGGAAGAGACAGAGTTAAAGCCATGCTTAATTAGAAAGACAAAGAGGACACCAAAGATCCAATGATCATTAAGTAAAGCAGTTGTCACTGAGACGTAATAAAATATATTTTTGTACATCCTACTTTTTTTTTTTTTTAATGGAGCTTGTATTAAATAGGTGGATTTGGCTGCTTTCTCTCTTTTCAGCTATTATCAATGGACACAAGAGGGAGCAGGAGAAAATAACTATCATAGTACACAACAATATCATAGTATTTCTGGATTGTTGACTGCCTGGTGGTTTATCTACTTACTTTGGTACAACTCAAGACTAAAAATGGGAAGTGACTTTTTGTTTGTTTTTGAAGTCTAGCTACAAATGGTGAATGGAAAAAAAATTGAGACAGTCATGGCCTTTTAAAAAAAAAATACATTTTTTTGCGCTGGCATCACAGCAATTTGTGTGTGATTTTCCTGTCGGGGTGCTTTTTTCAACACAACACCCATCCTCCACTTCTCCTCCTGAAGATGGATCAAATAAAAACAACTGAGCATCCCAACGTTTGTTTCTGCCATCATAGTTTATTTTTGAAAGGATTACAAAGTGAAAACTATGATCATATGTGAGCTCAGCTTTATTGTCAAAATAAATGAACCACTGAAGAAGAAGAAAAAAATGGACATTGCTTGACCAACTCCAGAAGTGTTTTTGCTTAACTTGCCTATCCTCTTTCACTGAATACAGATACAGACTTAGTCCTCCTATAGGGTCTGAATACTGGGACATAAACTGAATAAAATTAATTCATCTAGGTTTTGTGATAAATAGAATGTTCATGTGAGAAATTTATTAATAGAGAAGCACAACAGCAGGTGTCTGCAACCTTTGCCATAAAAAGAGCAATTTTTGCCACTTTACTTTCCAATTATCAAGTCCAGAGCTGAAAGTCTGCTACAACTGTGTACTAACTGGTGGCCCATGGACCACAAGTTTGTTGGAGATGGATTTTCTGGCTGGGATTGATATTATAAACCAAAAAATGTCTAACTATTATTAAAATGTATTGATATTTTTACATTTTAATACAAAAGGAAAGACCAGATTCATGTAAAGAAAGAAAAACTATATGATTTTTAACAATTTTATACAAATTAAAACACTGAACTCTGCAGGCCGATGTGAGTTCTCTTAATTGTTGAAGAATTAAGTATCCTACTTAAAAGCATAAAGTTAAAGACAGGATACGATTAGGCCAGTTTGTTGGATACCCGGTTACATTTTTAAAGAAAAATAAATACTTTGTTTATTTTCACTTTGTATTTTTGTGTTCTTCGAATCATCAAATATTCCTTCTCAGCAATTTGTCTTAAAGAAATTCCAAAATATTCTGGTGGTTTTCAGAGAAAGATCACACTGTGAGACTGGAAGTTGATTTAAAGTGGCTAACAAACTATTAGCATGATGTAGTCCACATGTTTTACGCCTTGTATTTGTACTATTCTTCACACATTTGAAGATGACAGGCTATCTGCTAAAACTGGCCATTTTCATTGTTGGCAATAATTAAAAAAAATTTCAGTTTTATTTTAGTTTTGGTCAAAGCCTGAAAGAGCCGCTGCAGAGGCGCCAAGGAGCCACTTGTGGCCCCAGAGCCGCAGATTGCAGACCCCTGCACAACAGGATGAACATTTCAAACAGGTTTCAACCATCAGTTAATTCTGAAATGGTAGAAAACTTTGTAGAAAAAAGGTTTTATGTTGCATTGTTAATTCAGCTGTGTTCATATGAATGAATTAGGATGATGGTTTCAAAAGGAAAACCTGAATTGTATGTTGTTGTTTTTTTTGCCTCAATACTTTTATCAATAACCAAAATTAAAAAAGTTGTAGGTGTATTTTCTGAAAAAATAAAATAAAATTACACACTACCGGTATGCATTATTTTTTTAATTTATTCAACACTCTGGGATATGTTTAAGCCTTGTTGCCCTATAATCAAACTGCCAGGTGTTTATCTTCTTTCACCATCACCAGAAAACCACAAATTTACCACAGAAGCATGAGTGATAACTGTTCACACTGAAAAACTAAAGACAGTTAAATCCTTTATTCGCTAAAACGTGGCAACATTATCCTCTCAAGCTCCAAAAGACACCCCCCACTCAACAAAAACACAAGACCACATTAAATATTGAGGAAAAACAAACATGTCAATCGGAAAGTAGTTATTATCTCCGCGGGCTAAGCTCTGAGAACCGATCTTCCTGGACCTAAACAAGTCCTGCTGACAGAAATCACAGCCCTCATTAGCACAGGGCTTCAGTCAGACACACTGAGGGGAGATGGGATGTGTGTGTACAAGTAAGCACACGAGAGGAAGAAACAAACACACCACATTTACTGTATATAAATACACCGTATATTAGAGAGTGCGTGGGTGTCTGAGTGCATGTTGTCATGACCTTACATTACGGGTGAGTCTGCTGCCATCCTGACAGTCATGCTTGATGCCTCTCAGAGAAGACACTTTAAGACACAGTGCCGCACTGCAGGCTGTGTGTGTGTGAGGTTAAACATGAACTTCAGAAGTGTGTGACTGATAGCGTCAATGTGCGTTTGCATACAGTAAAAGGTCAGCGCTGGTTTCATTACATTACTTATTTAAGTGTGTTCACAAAACGAGGTTAAACAGCGTTTCACGGCTGCAGCCATCTTTGTGCTGCTTTCAAGGCTTATCCAAAGCAAATTGTTTAAAGCACTCAGATATTAAAGCAGTGTTGTAAAGGTGGAACTTTTCTCAGGCTAAGCTAGGCCTCAGTTTTCCATGACTGCATGTGAAAAGAACGCCTTTCTTAAACTCTGCCATTTGTGTTCAAGCGCCGCGTCTTCGGGACTCGAAGCTTTAACTCCATGGGCTGGAATTGAACAGAACAGAGCAGAAAACGACAAAAATGGGCCCCTATTTTCTGATTTTAATCACAGTGGTTACATTCCAAAGAACACATGCACACTTCAGCACGCCTCAACACAATCCCTTATCTAACGTAATGGACACTAACAGAGGATGCTGTACTAGGAAGTAGACTGGATGACAGGTGGATGGACAGTACACGTTGCTGAAATGGGTGATAAATTACTGATTTTGGTCTTAAATAATTATAAAGTCTTTTCTGCTGTACGATTTACAACTTGGCCAATTTAAGTGTGCCACTGTTCTTTATGACCCTACAAGCACAAAGCCAGAAAAAACAAGTTAAACTATGATAGTGTTTGGTTTTATTCCCAAATGTCAAGAATATTTGACTAATAAAAGAACAATCTGCTCGGCATTTGCCACATCAAATGTGAACTTGGTGTTCATGTTCCTCCTGAACTGTGTGCGTGCTTCTCAAGCCAATCATTAGAGGTTGCCAAAAAAAAAAAAGTGACGAGCCTGAAAATGATCTACAAAAACAATAAGTAACTTGTGAATGAGCATGTTTGAAGCTACACAAATAATCCTTCTCTGGACAGTGATTCTTTTTTAGAATTAAATAAATTCCCATTAGTAAAATAGTGTTTGAAGAGCAAAACTACAAATAACCAAAAAATATGGGATTACTTCTCCTTAAATGTTAAGCTTGGCTGAATAACACTTAAGTTGGAATGCCAAACATAACAAAAAAGGAAAAAGTGAGAATTCCTTTCACTGAATAAAAAAAGCAAAAATCCAATCACCTTATAGCTTTTTTATGTTTCAGTAATATCAACCTCCTCCAGTTAAAGCTGACGGCGCAGGCTGCGAGTTACAGCTTCAGCCTCAGTTGTTTTTTTGAACAGACTGACCAGATAATTATTGGTCCGGCACCAAAATGTCTGAGCAAACACACTGAGCAGCAGTTGGCAGACAGCTAACGTTGCAGAGTCCAGTCCAGCATCACAAGAACAAAAAACTTCTATTCTCAGTTTTTCACTAAGTGATCCAACTCTTGATTAAACGTTTACAGCTTCACAAGTGGAAGAAGTAAAACTGTCACACAATAACACACACCTGTTCTATTAATATGATAAATACAACATATAAACTAAAATAAATACAGGGAAAAGCTGGGTTTTATTGCTTCTGTGTTGCTTCACTTATTTTTATAATTTAACCTTCAGTACACAGGTTTTAAGGCTAAAGTAAATACTGGTATCTTCTTTTTTCCCCTTTTTAATTACGGTATGTTGTTTATGTTTAATTAGCGTATGCTTTTTTTTTTATTATGGCTTTCAATTAGTTTAACAGATCTGAGTTTCCGTTTTGCTCGTTTCAACTTGAACAATTCAGTTAATTTATTTGCCAACTAATTTCAAAGCCCCTCAGAATCAGCATTCATACCATATTTACTGTTACACATAAAAAAAGCAATTTTTCTATCCATCCATCCATCCATTTTCTTTACCCGTTTCTTCCATGCAATTTTTCTAATTAAATATTATTTAGGCTCAGCTTTCTGATGTAAACTTTGAGACTGTCTTCATTCATTATCAGCCCAGAGATATCTGATGCTTTATGAAATTTGTATAAAGAATCCTAAAAACATCCAACATGCTGTAGTCTTTTAACTCTATTGTCAGAAATTCAGCTCCAATCATTTAAATCCCAACAATACACATAACCCTCACAACAAGTGTTTCAAAACAGCAGAAGGATCTCTGGTACTGTTTATGGCCTGCAAAATGTGCCTTCACAGTACAAGTGCATTTGACACATTTAAGTCATGCATGTTTAAAAATAACAACATAACCTGAAATATAAACTACAGCACTTCTATAAAATTACCTAAATCAGCCAACTCCTTTCATGCTTGTTTAAGACCGAGGTCATCTTACGTTGAGAAATGGCAGAATTGTGAACATTTTTCTTAAATCTTGAAAGTATCGTTCTGCAAAATCTCATCCGATCTCACAAGCGGTCACGCTCAGAGCTTATCCGAAAAACTGACTGAAATACGATTTGTGCGTTTTCTAAAATCGGTTGGTTCTGACGGCCAAGTTGAACCAAGCTGACTCCAAAAGCTTGTTAGTTGTAGACGTGTACACAATGATGCTTTGCTGAAAGTTTATTTAAATGTCATCCATTGGTTCATCCGATATTTTAAAAACACGCACGCACGTACACATACACGAGCAAACACATCATCATCCTTTTCCTCCTTAGGTCAGACGGAAATAAAGATGGACGTAGAAAGAAATAGCAGCATTACAACACTTTCTATTTGTAGAGGGACGATGAAAGTGTCTGGGTGTCCCATAAGACGGAGTCTCTGCTGGTTGTCGTCATCTCTGCTGCGCATGAGAGCGAGAAAGATACAGACATCAATCCCTGCCAAACTGGCCTCATCCAGCATCTATAAATACTACAGGTGTGCATGCGCTGAGGAATTCAATTACATCTCACCATAATAAATTCTGAGTGCAGAATGACATTTGTTGAAAAGGCTGGAATGGAACTGTTAATGAAAGCAGGATAGAAGCTGAAACAAGCAAAACTGTAGCTAAAAAGGTAGAAATGAGACAAAATGCATCTAAAAAGTCTGTAGCTTAAAGTAAAATTTAGTACAGGACAGATAATTAGCAAAACATAGTAAAAAGCTAATTTTGACATACATATAACTAAAGGCTTAACTTAGCAAAATTGTAGCTAAAAGCTTAAATTAGCAAAGCCAAAACAACAAGCTTAAATTAGCAAAACTGTAGCTAAAGCAGCATATAAAACAACAAAATAAAGCAAGTACAATGACATAGGTTCCAACGAAAGCTATGCTCTGAAGAAGTTCTTGAAGAAAAGATGGCAGTCTATTTTTATATAGATACAATGTAAATTATATTAAATACTGTACTTTGAAAACTTTATAGCACAACATTCCCAATGAAGACAAACATTTTGATATGTGATTGGTTAAAATAGCCCATAGAAAGCAGAGGTAGTTTAATTCCAAAATAACAGAAGAAACTATAAACAGGAGGATTATTGTATATTGTGAAAGCTGACTCAGCATTCACACAGTATAGCATTTATATTATCGGTCCTTGCGCGAGACGTGCGAGTGTCTATATATCAGTTTCAGCAAGACTCAGTGTCATGTTGCAAACAGATCAGCAATTCTGGAAGCGCCGCTCCTGTCTGGCTCTGACAGAGGAAGAGACGAGGCAGCGTGGGAGGAGAGGGGAGGCTGCTATCTGACCATTGAGAGTGAGAAGAGTTTCCCTGGTTCAGAGTGTGCGTCACGGTATTCATACGAAGGCTGCGGCGCATTCAAACTTTCAAGTGGTGACTCAAGTGTGCTAAGCTGCAGCCAATGCTCCAGCGTGTATTTATACACGGTGAGGTGCGGAGGATCTCTCTGCTGGGTCTGTCCCCACAGGGGGAGGCTTGAACTGGAAGACGAGCTCGGTGCTAAGAGGGAAACCCCTAAAGCTATGCTGTGTGCCCACTTTAAAATAACCAAAGGAATCACTGACAGGAACGAGCAAACATGCTAATATATACAGTATACTGATTCATACGCTACTACTGAATGTGAGGTTAAGAAACTGTTTCTTTCAAACAGCAAGTCAGCTGTTTGCTCTAAAACTTTGTTTTTAAATTGTGTTTTTTGGTTTTCATCACGGGTTTGAGAAATTAAAGTCCTGTTCAGGTGATTCAGCTGTGCTTTTTAAAATGGAAGAGTATGTACATCCACATTTAGTTAAAAAAAAAAAAGCAAACAAACAAAACACGTAAAACAGGAAGCTAAGATCACATTTAAATTTTGTTTGGGACAAACTGACAATACTGGCATGAAATGATATGCGGGTAAAAAAAAAAACTACCTTCTTTAATAAAAACCAGCAATGATTTTTTTTTTTTAGTTTAATGCATTCTTATTGCACAAACATAACCTAGTAATGCATTTAAACCTCAAAAACATCCAGTAGATTTTTGCTCAAAAATGTTGCCTCTGATAATATGTGTATCTAATAAATTAAGTTTTTTGATCAGGGGGAAAAAAGGTATATAAACAGTTTTTTCATATATAGTTTAAACTGTAAATGACGCTTGTATTTACAAAAGCAAATTATTATGTCTTTGCCCATGTCTATGTGTATGCACATGTGTAACATGTAACATATCTCAGTAACATATATGCTTGTATGTGTACCGTACATGGGCACATTTGTTAACGTGTATATTATTTTGCTGTTTTTGCACTAGAGTTGCTCCTTTTGCTTTAAAAACCAGTGTACAATTTTGAATGACAAAGATATTGAATTGAAGTGTTTGTTAGCAACGTATCTCACAAACCACTGAGCACATTTTAATACAACTCATCCCATGAACATCTACAACTGATTAACTTTTGGAATCAACTTGGTTTAAGATGGCCGATACGATGGTAGTCGCTGTGAGTCATATACAACACATACTCTGAGGGTGACATCTCGCTACATTTCACACATAACTTGAGAAAAGGGACGGGCGATATGCATCCCTGTAATGACTTCATTTATAAATTTTTTTAAAATCCTCTTTCAGCTGCTCCCTTCTTCCGAGCCCTCTGTGTGGAGCAGAGAGCTGCCATCTAGGACGTCCAGGGGAGCAGAAAGTGGGGGTTAAGGGCCTTAGGGCTCAAGGGCCCAGTGTTGGGCAAATGAAGATGGAGGCAGGTGTGGGTGTTTCACCTTTACCACCCACATTTTGTTGTTTTGGGTACAGGGAGTCAAACTGACTGCCATCTGATCACAGGCTCGCCTTCTCCAACCTCTGCGCCACCTCTCCCCCAACGACTTAATTTATAAATGAAATTAATAATTACCACAGTAAGGATCAATACTTTTCATTATGTGTTACATACGATCTTTAAAATTATGTAAATTGTAGCCGATAAAGGAAGAGGGCCACCTGCATCATGAAGGACCCCACTGGCCCAGCACACACACTTTTTGCTCCACTCCCCTCAGGAAGGAGGTTAAGGAGCATTAAGTGTAGAACCAATAGACTGAGGAACAGCTTCTACCCTGAGGCTGTTAGACTCGTGAATATCTAACCAGAATAATCACTGTGACATATCACATCATGTTGCTGTTGACAAAAATCGGTTTCATGTTGCTGTGTTCATTCGTGCCCATCTGCTCATACAGACTCATGTTCATGCTGCTGTTTGGAGTAATGTTTTCTATGATATTAGTGCTTAGTGTGTTTTTAGTTCATGTTTTTCTTAGTTCATATCTTAGATGTTATTATTGTTTTTCTTTTTACATTTTTTTGTTGGATGTAACTGGGACCCTGTGTTCATAATCTCATTTCATCACATGTACCACATGTGGTGCGAATGACAATAAAGATTCTCTGACTCTGACTGACAATGTACAGCCATCATCCTTGAAACAACTATACTTTTAGGGTCATGTCAAATCACTGATGTACAGTATATGAGTAACGCAAATGTGTATTTTCTGAAGAAATGTCTGCTGTCCTCCAAAATAGCAACTCTAAAATCCTATCTGAAGCTATTTGAAACCATGAATCCAAAATTAAACAAACTGTGTACAAAAAGATACATTTCAAGACAATTCTCTTTTCCTGGTAGAAACTGACCAGCAAAGATCATTCCAAGTGAAAGGAGTTTAACAGCCTCCAAGGTCACAAGGGAACTCTGGGTAACTTCTATCACAGCTAAAAGCTTCTTTCACATTACTTGATGTTAATGTTTGTTGGTCCACAGTAACAAGAACTCAACGGGAATGAAATGCATAGTGGAGCCACAAAAGGAAAGCCACTGCTCTCCAAAGTCACTACCCTGACTGCATGCTAAAATAATGTTTTCTGGTCAATCAAGACCAACATAGCAATTTATGAGAAAATGGAAAACATTTGAATTTGTTTGGAGAAAGGAAACCACTTTCTTCTAGATAAGTAATATTTATGAAACATAATGGACATAGTTCAATGGTTATAGCCTGTTTCGCTACATTTGGATGAGAAAAGGTTGCTGCCAGAAATAGAACAATAGAATTTGAAAACACCAGCAAAACACCATCGAGTGTACAAAAGCTTTGGTAAATAAGGATAAGAAAAGATAAAGAAAAGACGATAATCAGAGGAAATATATAGTGCTGTTGTGAGGGAGATGTTTTGTTGAAGAAATGGGCAATTTGTTAGCTAAGCTAAAGCTTAGCACTTACTGGACTGATACAAAACAAATCCCTGTTGCAGGTATTGTCAAACAAAAACTTGCACCAGAATCTGAAAGTAAAATTTTCTAAAATATATTCCCAGTTTAAATATAATATTGAAAAATTCTAACAAATAAATAAACATTTTGTCAAAGAAATTTAATTTTAGTTTTGGTCACATGTCCTTGCACTACTTTTTTTATTGGCAATGCTGTTCAAATTACTCAATACAATGAAAGGGTAAGGCGTGTTTTTCGCTTGTATTGGCACAATTTGTGGAACAAATTATCTTAATATATTGGTGGCAAATGTTGAAATGTTCCTCAACTTGACCACTAAAATAAATCTTTGCACATATTTTAAAGTTATGAACAGACTCTTAAGCATATTTTACATTTTTAGCACCTATTAGCCTGCTTCTTACCCTGCTTGACCTTCCTTTTCCCATCATCTCAGGCTGTGTTTTAGAATGAGACATCAATGAGACAGTTAGAGATGAAGAGAGGAGAAACTGCAAAGGGACATGTGGGGTGGTGTGTGAGTGTAAGAGTGTGTAAAGGGGTTACACCTCAGGGAACTGTCTGTCACAACCCTGCAATGTTGATGGACATGTCAATTGTGACTGAGTGGGAAGTACTGAGCAAAAAAGGAACAAGAACATACACAAAGAGAAAGCAGACGTGAAGCGAAATGAAAGAGGGAAAAGGCCAACAGCCTGTCATGCCTTTTCACCTTGCATGTTAATTCAAAGCTGCACGTCAGTAATTGTATGGTAATTTTATCAAAATTCTGTTGATACCATAAAGCCGTCACGCCATTATGGATTGTATCTATTAACACAAGTTCCCACTATATTTAAGTTATCAAGCTGTAAAGAAAGTTCATGCTCAATAATCCAGGTACCAAATGCAATAATTCTCAGTCGGGT